>REGM01000079.1:597681-615023 GCA_004194415.1 Aurelia aurita | reverse complement strand
CAAGGGCGCCGGAGGCACGGGGGCAGCGGGGGCAACTGCCCCCGTTGCCCTGATGGTACGGGGGCAGCACGGGGGCAGCTAGTGCCCTTTTCGAAAACAAATAATTTTTCCTGTCTTTTACATTTCTAACCCTTTTACCCATCGGGAAGGGTGGCATAATTTTCAGGCATTGTAGGATGAAGTCGACAACAGTTGCAATTGAAGCCTACAACTAACAACTATGGCCTAATGAAATGCCAAGAGCAGATTTACATGCTTTCAGCCAAAATATTGAGACGTCACTCGTTCAAGAAGGGTACCTTCCAGGGCTGCAACATTGCATTCTAAATGTTTTATAATGTTGCCCTGAATCATTACAAACCCTTTATGCTACCAGTGGCATACCCAAGGGGGTCCGGACCCCCCACTTTCAAAAAGATGGTCCTTGAAATTTTCCCAAAATTGCAATAAAATTGGTACCTTTGGCAGATCCAGTGTATTTTGATGTCATTAAACGATATTTGATTGTGCCATAGCGACAGGGTAATCAATTTGTAATAAAGCTTTATGGACCAGAATTAACCAGATTTTTAGCTTGATGCAACATTTTGTTAGCCTTTGCTTGAACACACCAAAGGATTCTTTAACTTTACTATGCACTGCTCCCAAAAATTTTCCGCTCGCTTCGCTCGCAAACATAAACTAAATTAATGGATTTTTCTTTCTGTTTCTTAACTTAAGGATTCTAATGCTAACCTCCTAGATTTACCACTTTTGAACATCTAATAAAAACCGCTTAAATTGCAAATTCGTGCAGCATTCTCCTCAATATACTTAGTAGTTTTTCCATGCCATCTTAGATTCTTGCAGCCAAAAAAGCCTGATTTCACCAACGGCCTAAGAAGCTCCGCTCCACCACTGCTGCCTGTATCGATACCTATAACAAATTATATTTCTGAGAAGAATTTATCAGTTCTCTTATTCTGTAGTGCCCTTTTTGTGTGACTGCCCCCGCCGCTTCATCCTCCTTCCGGCGCCTCTGTAAAGAACGGTATCCATTTTTGTGATTTTGGTATAAAGAACAAATAAATAGGCCATTTTTTCTAAGATTGGTATAAGGTCGGGTATACATTTTCGAAAAAATGGGTATAAGGAGTGGGTATGTTTTTAAAGCTTGAGTAGCAAGTCCCCAACCAAAATCTGGTCAAAGGGCCCCCCCGGCATTGGTAAGTCATCATTCACAACCAAAAAGGGTAGCGCAACAAGTTTATAGCTAGAGTAGATCTGTTAAGCAGGATTGTTCAAAGTTTATTCACATTTTCTGCCTTGCTCACTTTACCCCAAGATTACTTATTTTACCCTTGTAAAACCCTGAGGATTTACGACCTTGTTACAAAAAATTATGGATCACTTTTGATCAGTTGCATCTAAATGACACCATGACACAATAGTTGCATTTGTGTCTTCATATTTCCCACATTTCAGATTCTGTGAACCAAGTGAGAAAATATGCAAAAGTTGAAGCTGCACACATAGTTGACTTGAAGAATAATCCCCATGCTGAAGTACAGGCTCATATGAAGCTATTCCGAGCACAGAGAAACTGCTATATCACTGGGTTTGCCCTATTCATGCTCCCGTAAGTATATACTGTTCCTTGTAGAAAATATGTGAGTGATAAGTTCAGAACCCCATCGTTTGAGGACAAGTTCTGCCTATCAGACAAATATGATCACAGACATAATTATTTTTCTATTGTCCGCTTTATATTTACTAAAGAAATTTTTAAAAGTTGTGGAACATTGGTGAAAATTAAGGGGCTAAAATAGCTGAAAAATGCAGTGGCAACAGGGGGCGCCATACATTACAGGCTACATACACTCATTTTTTTATAGGAAACTAAGGTCCATGGTTGGTAGGCAGTTTCATAGATTTTAGGGCCATTTTGCCACTGTCACACTTTTATGTTCAGTCATGTATTGTGTTGTTTGTTGTTGTCTATTGTTTGTTGTATCGTGTAGAATAGCTTATTGTATTGTGGCTTTGATTTTGCTGACTATTCAGATCAGGGCCCCAAGGGGACTGGACATGTAGTTATTTAACGCAACGTTGATTTTATGAGGAGTTGTTTATCGTTTTAGGGAGTTGTGGGTTCAGCGTGAGGAAAACATGTTGGAAGTTTTTAGTTTATCCTAAGTTTGACTTGTTAGTTGAAATCGTTTAGGCCATTCATTATTTTACTTGTGACAGCCACCAAAAGTTTCTTATGTGTTTCTTACATTGTTAATGCCCTAAGTGTAGAGCCAAATATATTTTTGTTAGAAGGGCTTCCAAATTACTTAGTAAGATCTCAAAAAATGTTATAACATAATTCGGACTCAAAACAATGCCAAAACATCTATTATTATTGTACAGTGTCGACATTTTTTTGAATGAATACCTCCGAAAAATAAAGCTAAAAATTACAAAAGGTTCTTAGCTTTTTTAATTCAGGTAGGGTAGTTTCTTAAGTTTTAAAAAATTGAGCCTACTGTTTCTTATAAGCTGTTTCTTATAAAGCAAAATGAGTGTACACTACTTCTAATGGAGAGGCTTTAGCCTCCCTAGCCCTGCCGTGATACCACCCCTGATCTCTGTTGGTCAAGCCAGGTACTTTTAAATCGCGATTTTGATTAATTAAATTATTTTCTGCGAAATAGAATATGCATATTTGAAGACAATTTTATATATGAAATAATTCAAAATTAATACTTTCATTTCATCAAGGTTGCTAAGAAGGCTTGCAACTTTGATATCCAAACAAGCAGTCCTTGAAGCATCTCACGGAGCAGTTGTCAAACAAGCACAGGGTGCAACTGAACAATGCAGGAAGATTATGGATGAAAATGAAAAGCTCAAAGTAAGAAAGGAGGCCTTGGTATATAATATTAATCAATTGGTTTGTTTTTCAATAGTTTCCAAACTGTTAAAGATTTGAAGGTCATTTTTAAGCAATGGTTTGCACAAGTTATAAGAATGGTCACTTGAATTTAAAACATGCATAAGGGTTGAAAAATCTCTGAAGACCCTTCGGCAAAATCTTACAGTGCATGCAGACAATGGAATTTTTAGAAGAAAATGGAGACTTAAAGATTTCTAGTATGTTACTGAATATTATCAATACCAGTTAAAGCAGAGCTGCAAAATTTTTGAGAAATATATTGTTTATTTTCTACAGACTTTTTCCACAAGATCTGGACATAAACCAATATGGCTTTATTTATTTGACCACATAATGGCCAGCAATATGGCTTTATTTATTTGACCACATAATGGCCAGGAGATTTAAGAGTGCAAGGGCCCTGAATCCTTGAAGTACACTGGAAAAGAGGTTGAAATATAAAGCCTCGGTCAAACAAACCAACAGTTCACCCAACATTTCACCCAGCATCATGTTGGATGAAATGTTGGATCGTTTGACCACCATGTTGGATCACCCAACATCGTCATTTTCGATGTTGGATGAAATTTTGGGTGGAATGTTGGATGAAATGTTGGGCGAAATGTTGGATTGTTTGACCGGAGCTTAATGTTTCTACTTTTCCAAAACACACAGGAGAAAGATCAAACGCTGTCTGGGAAGCATTTGTCTCTTCATAATGTCAATGTGTTTTCTATCATTTTAGAAAGGAGGTGCATTGATCTCCAAAGTTGTTAAAACTGATGAATCTGTTGAAACTGAAAATCTGAAAAAACTACTTGATACAAAGGAGAAGGAACTGGAGGATAAACAAGCAGGTAATTAGGCTTTGAAGCCACGTATTTGATATTTACTGTTACAAGTGTTTTAGGTTTGTGGTCCAGGGGTCACTAATATTCTCCTGCGGGTATGTGCCATGCCTTTCAAAGGGGTCACTTTTGCAAAAGAAAATTACATAAAATAGTACAGTAGGTTAGTCATCCCTGTACAAAAACTGGTCGATTACCAACCGTTGGGTTTGTGGTATTCTTTAAAGAGCATGGAATAGGAAGCAAACAAATGTCCCTACGTTACATACAAGATTTTTGTTACAACAATGTTCCTGTACGAAATGTTTTTGTTGACTTTCATATTTCGTAAAGAAGTTCGTCCGTGATTAAAACTGTTTTTCCTTCCCTTCCGTTTAAATTACTTTTGTTTTCTTGTCATGCTGTTTTTCCCAATTTGCCTACTCGTGTTGTTTGTCTTCCAAATTTCTTTCATAAGACCTTCTTGTCACCTTAGTCACTTGCTTTTTGAGTGATCAAGCCCATCATATTTCGGGACTTCCTTGTCCAAAGAGTTTTACTGTACTTCATCATTCGCCTTCTCCGCCTTCGGCAGATTGCGCATCAACATGTGATATCTGTCTCCATAAATTTCGGTCTTTAACAGCTGTGTTCAGCGACATCAGGTTTCGTTCAGTCCAATGGCAGATGTTGTCTCACCAACGCTTTGGTTGCTTTCCTCTGTTTCTTCTTCCTTCTATCATTCCTTCTAGGCAGATTTTGCTTGCACCTAGAGTGGAGCGTTTGGTGTGACCGTAGAGCTTCAAGACTTTGGATTTAATTGTAGATGTAATGGGATGAGCTTTGTTGTACGCAGAAGGTCTTCAATTCGCGTATGATCAGACAGTCTTTTTTTTGTCATAAATCTCATCATAAGATTTTGGAAGACGACTAGTACTTGCCTAACCATTAATCAGAATATCTTGCAAGGTTCCTTTATGCAATCCTAGGTAGTCCAATTAAATTATTTGAGATACAAAGATTTCATGCAATGTTTGACTTTCCTGATACAGTTTTCAAACCGTCTTTCTTCCCTCGCAGAACTGGAAAAGATGAAGAAAGATTTGACAGGAATGAAAGCCCAAGCAGAAGGGCTTCACAAGGAATATGACAGAATTTTAGATGAGAATGAAAAGTTGCAGGTTGGTTGCTGTTTCATATTGACCCTGTCATCTCGGGTATCATCAACACTGCATAGTTTACACTCAGCAAATTCACAGCTGAAGTGCCAAAGAACTACTTCAGCTGTGTATCTAGTTCCAAAAGCCTAATTTAATTTTTTAGCGAATAATAGGAGTTTAATTAGCCGTGTTGCGCGCATCCTCGAAGTTGCATCTTTTTCATTGACCATGCAAAAACTTGATGTACTTTGATTCGACCTGAGAAAGAAATGTTTGCTGCAATTGGGTTGGTTTTCCATGATCATCTACTGCATTCTAGCAATGTACTGATCATTAAGAACCAATACATTTTCTTAAAATGACATATCAGAGAATTCTAACTTTATAAAACAACGCAATACTCGAGGACATAATTTTACTTTTTCGTAAATATGATATTTTTGCATTTGTAGAAAAAAGTGAAAGTTCTCGGTGGAGATGAACACGAAGAATCAAAGAAAGATCATTGATTGGCTGAAGAAAGCAAACCATGCAGCAATGGTGCTCGCACTTGCAGAAAGCCTTAGCCACATTTTCCCCACTACTTTCTTGAATTAATTTGTCAATCAGCCGGCTAATCGAGCAAATTATTGATAATAAACGCATAAGACTTTACTAAACATCGCATCGATAGAATACTGATAGGTACTGATAGAATTTGTTTGAAAATTAGATTGGACAAACAGAATCTCTATTGTTCATCAAGCAAAATTTTTCACCTCGTTTGGCCAGGTCTTAAGACAGCGTCTATTTTTTGTTTGCTGTGTTGCCTAAATGCATTATGAATGGATAGTAAACTTTTGCATGTTTTAGCTATAAAAGACAACTTAGAAAGGTTAGGTTTAATTGCTTGATATGCAGAATTTTGCCCTATTTTACATCACTCTTTAACGAAGGAAAGTAGAATTTATAAGTTGCTGACAATGCTCAATGCTTTAATTAGAATACCAGTCTACAACTATTGCAGTACAATTCTCGAATCTTTGTTCGTCATGGTCTATGGAATACAGTAAATCCCCGCGTATAAGAACCTACTTTTTTGAAAGCCAGGCCGAATTGGGTTCTTATTTTAAAGGTATGTATGTTAATTTCAGGGTATAAAGGTTCTTAAAGGCTCTTATTCGAAGGGCCCCTTGTGTAAACATTTCAGGAGTCAACACCAAGAGATTTTAAGCCCTGTTATTTGTTTTGGTAAAGTTATTAAGGACCTAATAACTAATTATAAGCTTCCAAATAGCAGGGAAGGAAGTTCAGATTTTAACAGCCAACTGGGACAAAAATGAACTTAATAAGGATGATCAAAAATCAGTTGTATGACCCTTGTAATACGATATTGTTTTCATCAAACTGAAACAGGTTCTTAACTATGAGGTGCATAATTTAGGAAAAACAGCCTGTAGGCAATCTCGTCCCCAGAGTGAGTTCGTTGCTCTACCTCTACTCTGGGATACAAGTGGCCGCTATTCGAAAACAATAGATAACACAAACTATTTCTCGAAAACTTACTAATTATTCGAATAACAACAATATAATCTAGTCACTAAGCAACAACCACTACAATGTTATTTTGTTGTTTGGAAACGAGGTCGCATAATAAGCGTTACCCTGCCAACCGCAGATCCATAATGGCTGCTAATCTGTCCATTTTCTGGACAGATTTGTGCAATGTGTACCAGGCACTGATCTTGAGATCAGTGGTACCAGGGTGTTCACTCGGCTTCGTGACTAGCGTATGACGTAAGAACACCCTGGGAACGAGGTTGGCCTGTAGGTTCTTGTTTTTGTAGGTTCTTATATGCGGGGATTTACTGTATATGCTTTTATTCTTGTTGTGAAGATCCGACACCGAGTAGCAGTTAATCAAAATGAGATCTGTGGAAGTTTTAGAGCAAAGGAGTCGGGTACGCAATCCTACCGTTTTACAAATGAAGACCACCTTCACTCTGCTCTTTTAGATTTTTGTTTGCTGTTATTGCAAGGAGATCCCGTAGTTGTTGCAACGATCATTTTTGTTTTGCATTAAATGAAAAAGAGAAAGATTTGTGGCATCTTCGGAAGAAAAAACCCCAAATTTGTAAACCGATTGCTAATGTGCACATGTAGACCAGAACTTACATCTAGAACGCTATCAGTGTACATTTAGGGTGTGTTTGATTGGTAATTCCAAACCTACCAAATTCTGAAAACAGTAGACTTCGCAGAGACGGAAATATATTTCCAATCAAACACAAAAATCCGCAAAAAATCTTGCAACGGTAGGTTTCGGATTCACCACCAGGGTTTGCTTACGAAAAACAAGGATCGCCCCAAAGTCTGCCAAACCTTCTGCCTTTTGGAGCAGAAGGTTCAGAAGGCCTTCCAAACCTACCAAACCTACCGTTTTGAGAATTTTGGAGCCAATCAAAGACAAATTCCGAGCCTACCAAGTCTACCGTTTTCAGAATTGGTACCAATCAAACACACCCTTAGAACACTATCCTTGCGACTTGCGTTCCTTTGGCAATAATCAAAACAATCATTATTGTCTTGTTTTTGTGTTCAAACATCAAAATTTCCCAGCTGCAGAGGGCCTTAATTTGCTTTTGCTGTAGTTTTTATGCAATGTGATTGGCCGAAGTCGTGGAAGTGTGTCTTAGTTGTCAGCCAATCAAGATTTGGTGGCTGCGCCACATTTATAAGATAGTCAAGATAGTTTCTGCGTCTGCGTTTGGTCATTTGGTCGAAGAGCCTCAGCTCCTTCGCAGCGTTTAAAACTAGCCTCAATTTGAAATCACAAGCAGCCTCCTTTGCATTTGCACAAGCAACCTGAAAAAGCAAGATGGCGAACAAAGCAGAAGGCGGTAAGGAACTTTTCCTTTTATAAATTGATTGAAAACAAGTGAGAGCAATTAAAATTGCTGATGTTGATGTTTAAAAGTTGATGCAGGGTCTTAAAACAAAAACAGAAATCAAAACGTTGCTAAAAATGCACTGCACAATGAAACCAACCAGCCAAATTTGGCTTTATTCAGTCAGTCAGTCAGTAGCTTAGCTAGGGCAAAACAGGTCAGACTCTTTTTCTTGCATGGAGAAGTGTAGATAGGCATATTTTCTTACAAGAGTAGAATTATATTAAAAGAGTGCACAGTTCAGTTCTTCATTCCAGTCAGATGCAAAATTTATTTGATAACAAGACTAGATTAGAAGACTAGTTAGTACTAGTAAAATTTCACCTGCATCCATATCATATTCATGGATGGATCATTCAAACCAGTGTCATATTTTTGTTCGCAGACCTTGAATTGGATGCAGAGGCAATGCAAGATCTTGGCAGTGCAGAAGTTGTGAGAAAATCAATTCCATTAAAGTTGAAAAAGCCAAAACTGAAAGTGAAAAGTTCAAAATCAAGTAAATCGAAAAAAGAAAAGAAATCAAGCTCGACATCAGAACACAAGGAATCATCGGAAGGTTTGATATTTTGTTTCTTGAATTAACTTCATATAGAAATAGATAATAAGTAACATTAAAGTGAGAAATATTTAAATTACATTGATTAAAGGAATAGAAAACAAACAAAAACAAAACAGTGCACATATTTGAAATAAGCCAATGAAAACCAGATTGTCAATGGAAAAAGTGAATAGAGTACTGTGAAACCCGTGAATAAACCGTGCCTTTTTCTCTATTTTTCTCTCTGATATTAAGAGTGTGGCCAATGTGCGGAGTCAACTGAAAGATGACAAATTAGAACCCCTTTATGGAAAATAAAGGTGTCACGCTATTTTCTGCAACACTCAATGAAAACGAAAATTGACTGTATAGAAAAACATTACTTTGTTCAAATGAGATATATAAATGATTAAATTGTCTAAATTGTTTGATTGAGATTAAGGGGGCAGCCTATATACAGTGGTGGGTTTTTACGGTAAGCATTTGTTTACATGAAAGAGTATGTCATTCAACCTTGATCTGCACAGCTTCCAAGACCTCAAGGTAGAAATCAAAATTGCCTGTTACGTGCAGGATATGAAAAGATTGATCATTGCTCTGGGTAAAAGTGAGAAATTGTCCTTTTGAAGTTGTTTTTGCGTCTAGTTGCAAGGTGCAAACTTTGTGCCATTGTGCTGGATACGTTGTTGTATCAGGGTTCATAAATGATGACGCTTTTAGTATCACCTGAAAAACCTTTTAACCTCTGTCCAAATTTGTTTGCAGATGGCAAGACTCATAAACCACCAAAAAAGAAGTCAACAAGCTCTGCAGAACCATTTGCCAAACACAACAAAGAAGAACTAGACTGGAATCAACAGGTAATAGTTTTATTTATCTTCTGTCTAGATCTCAGCCAGATCTTCTCCTTAACTTTGAAATGCTTTAATTAATTCATAGGCCAGATTAGATCCAAAAGAAGTTATTTTCCTTTAGATCAGTAGATTGGTCGATATTAGATTGATATGCATTTCACGGTGGCTGTGCAACTCATGTCCTTGATAGTCAAAACTGCAAAATGGGTCAATATAATAAAGGCTAGAATTGTAAGATTTTGAAATTGTTAAATGCTGTCATGATGCAACTTCAAGAGTGCATAATCCAATTCCTGTTAGGCAACCCAACCTTGCTGCCTGCCACCTTACATCAAATATATTCTATTAAAACAATTGACCTATTTTTCTGGCCTATGCTGAGCCTCACGCTCTTATTAAAAGGGTTCTTATACAAAAAGAAAGTGTAGTTAGTTTTAATATGAAGTATATATCTTGTGTATCGTGTATTAGTTTTGGTTTCGTTGTATTTTTTTAGTGTAATGGCCATTGGGTAAATATTCACCAATTTACTCCCTGTGGTATCGTAATTGTAGTTGTCTTTGTAGATATTTATGCGAATATAATAAACAAAATACTGTATATATTCTATTCTACCAAAAATGTTAAATATCTAAAAAACTTAATTTGTTGCTTTCTTGTGTAGAAAGTTCCTGTTAGACATCAACCCAAAGGTTTTTCAGCATTCCTTTTGTGATGCCTTCTCCTCAACAAACATCTTATTGAATCCACAGATCGTGATTATGGGAGAAAAAGTTCAGGACCCAATGATTCATGTTTGCAGCAGCTGTTCTTTGCCAGTTCTGGTTTATGGGAGAGTTGTAAGTTCACCCTCTGAATCACTAATTTTGTTCATGTACAGTATATGACATATGAAATATGAAATAAATAATAAGAATTTTAAAATTACAAATTATTTGAAAATTGCAATATGATGACTTTCTCAGCATAGGAATCAAATCTTTAAAAAACATTGCACGATTGGTTGCTGCATCTTTCGTTCGATGGCGTGAAAGGAACTTCAGGTACTTCGTTGTGAGTGTTCATTGGCAATTTTTGATATCTTGATTATTTTTGGAATTATTCCATTTTTCTTTTCTTTTAAGAATTAACGAGAAACTTTGAAAAAGATTAAAATTGTTGTAAATCCTTAATCAAATCAATGGAGCAAAACGGTAATATCTTTAAGAAAACCATTAGTTTATGAAGGTCTATAATATGGCTGTAACCAGAAATCCTTAGCTTTTCTGGTTCATGATGAAGCAATTTGATGATGTCACAACTGGAAAACTGTTTGAAACACAGAAGACGCAATAATTCTGAAAATAATCAAGATATCAAAGATTGCCAATGAAAACTTATAGCAAAATACTTGAAGTTCCTTTCAAGCCATTAAATCAAACGAAATTTGCATTAAGGAATCGTGCAATGTTTTTTTTAGATTTGATGCCTATGCTGATTTTCTCGTGAATCTACTGTACTTTATAAAGTTGTAGCTGTCTAAAGTATCACAATCATGATTTATTTCAGGAACCTACCCTGTAAATAACAACTTTCGTGTACCAAAATAATCTCTTGTTAATTCATCATCATGAGAATTTCCCCTATTTTCACAGAGTCCCTGCAAACATGTGTTTTGTTTAACTTGTGCTGAAAAGTTCAAAGGCCAGTGCTCAAGGTAAGCTCAAATTTTGTCAACCCCTGATACCCTTCCAAAAAGTGTAATGGAAACGAAAAAAGAAGCTCTCTTTTTAGGTTAGATGTTTTAACTATATTTGAATGTGTACAGGGTGCATCAAAAAAGGCTACCGGTCGAAAAATTTGAATTTCTCTAGAACGAAAGGTCTGACATAATGATACAATGATTTTCTGAAAGCCTGACTCCTGTGCTTTCATTTGGTGTATAGTTTATGCAAATTTGGTTTCTAGGGAATTTGCAAGGGGTAAAAAAGTAAACATACGTAAAAAAAATGATGTAGCGTCTCTTTTGGACAATGTTCAAATTGTATCGTTTGATGTAAGTCGGACATTTATCCGTGCATTACACAAATCTATTGCGTTCGTTAAATCATCGGGCAGTTAGAAAGCAAGCAGTAAGTAACAGAGTTGTTAATAAACGCAGTTCTTTATCAGGAACTGTCTCACATAAGTTATAATGTTTTGCTTCAACAATTTCTTTCGAAGAAACACGGTGTAGCAGAAGCTTCTCGAAGAGTTTTTGTGTCGAAAAGTTTTTGTCACGAACAGGATTGCTTTTGTCCAAAATATGTAAATCATTTATGAATGTTACTGTGAAAGCTTCTTGTGTTGATTACAGAATCAGAAAAATTAAAAGATTTCCTGTGTTAGTTTCTTTCTTCCAACAAAGATACAGTTACAAAAATGTCTAAAAGAGACGCTGCCTCATTTTGACCTATTTTTACTTTTTTACTCCTTGCAAATTCCTGAGAGAATTAGTTTGCAAAATCTATACGTCAAATGAAAGCAACGAGTCGGGCTTTCACAGTCAGACTTTCCTGTGCGCAGGCTAGGCTTTCAGAAAAACACTATCTCATTTATGTCAGACCTTTCGTTCCAAACAAATTAAAATTTGACGGCCCTTTTGTATACACCCTGTGTAACGGTTAAACGGGAATGCGTCATTTAGTAGATCGTAGAAACTTTTTTAAACTGAATTCTAAGATTCTTTTATTTGAACTGTCGATGAAAGTCTTAGTTAGACTTAGAAACCAAGTGTGGGCAGTTATTAGACTGATAACTGGAGTCCCTTGCATGCCTGCGGTAAACCTTGCTCTGTTGACTCATGTTGACCGAAGTGGGGGCTGTTTGCGAAATTGTTGATCATCTGTCCATCTGACACGGAATTGTTTTTGTTAATTAAGGCCAAAATATCAACTGTGTAGTTTTCTTGTTTGGCAGTTAAGTCCCACCAGACCAGAGTCCGCTTTTCGGCTATTTGTAATATGTATGGTACTTGACTGTTTCCCTATAATTTAAGAAATCAATCCGTGTCGGACAGACCACTGATCAACCATTTCGCAAACAGCCTCAGTGACATCAGCAAGTCAAAGAACGCAGGGAAATAAGGGATTCCAGTAATAAGTCCAGGTAGTTATGTCAGCATGTAGATGTTATGGAGAGCAACTACTACGTACAAGTGATAATTTAAGGTGAAGGGAACTACTGAGGAGGTTTGATAGTGAATAATTGAAAACCTAGAATATAATATTTGTTCATAGATGCGGGGAACGTGTAGAGAGGATTGAGCCAGCAGGCATTGGTCAGATCTTCGTGTGTTCATTTGGTGGAAGCAGACATGGAGTATCTGGTTGCAGGAGGAGCTATTTGTCACAAAGGGACCTTCTTGCCCATATACGGCATAGGCATCAAAAAGATGGCATACCCCACAGTGATGCCGATGCCATTGCAAAAAGACTTGATGAAAGAGTGCAGCAAACTGTCCGTATGCCATTCTTAGGTCAACAGTTCATACCAACAAATATTCGGCCTGCCTATAGGCCCACTCAGATGCCAGTCGACAATAGAATGATACCAGCTGCTATGCCGCAAAGGGATCAGGTATTTATGGATGGTCAGCGTATGCAGATGATGGGTCAATTCCAACAAACGGCACCCCCACAGCAGTTCCAACCAATGGTGCAGCAAGGATTTCGGCCAGCTCAAGCCATGCTTCAGAGAGCAGCTGTGCAGAACCATTTGGCAGCCGTTGACCAGTTCTTGGCACCAGCATCTGTAGGGCAATACGCCACAGCCGCTGTTAGCCGTCCAGCTCCAATGAACATGGCTCCGAATCCAATGCAGTACCCAACTTCGTCTGGTCAGTTTATTCAGCCAGGGATGCAGCAAGCTACAATGCAGCAGGCGGCAGGTATTCAGCAGACTGCAGGAATGCAGCAAGCTGCCGGTATGCCTCAAGCCCCCGGGATGCAACAAACTGCTGGGATGCAACAACCAACAGGTATGCAACAGGCTGCAACAATGCAGCAGCAAGTTGGAATGCAGCAGCCGGGAGGTATGCAACAACAAGCAGGACTGCAACAAGGTCGAGTGGATGCACCAATGCCCCCGGCTAGGATAGAGACTATGCAACAGACAGGCATGCAAGGAGTGCAGATGGGTCATGCAAATGTTGATGGAACTTGGCAAGGGGTTGGTTCTCAAGATTGGACAGCAGGGCAAAGAGGGGCAGAAATGCAAGGAGCGTATGGGGCAGCTGATGCCTCACGGTTTTCTAGAACGTTTTAAGGGTTGTTTTAAGGCAGTTAGAGATTTAAGCGTGTCTTGTAGGCAATGTCATGTGAGTAATCTGGGTGGTTGTAGTATAAATGAGGAAGTCAAGGTTCCAAATTAAAGGGGCTCCGTCGCCTAAGTGTAAACAAATCTGTAAACACCATTGTTTTAGGCACGTGTCCATTGTCTTCTGTGGTTTGTTTGGTGGCTTCACCCAAGCCACCAAAAAGTGACCGTTAAAAATCCACTTATATTTGAGCAATCGTAAAAGATATATATGTTTGGTTTGTTCCTCTCTGAAGTGCAATAACACTTCCATTTTTGAAAAAAAGAGGAAGAGTCTGTGTGATATTGCCTAGTAAAAAACTGCTAAATCACCGTTTCGATCGAAATTTGGAGACGGAGCCCCTTTAAGAACTATTTTAGGAATTCAAATCCCTATAACTGACAAAATAAGAATATTCACAAAATACAAGTTTTATTGTGCTGTGTGGATGCAGAAGGTCGGATGATATCTTGAATCATTAGGACAGCAACAAAATTGCTTTTTGTTTCCTGCATTCCTATGCATGAACAGTCAGGTTTGGTCGAATTATCAGCAGTCGTACGCACATTTGCAACATTGCTGAGAAATTCCAAAAGAGGACTGTCGTTTTCTTTTTTGCAATTTTAAAGCGATTCTCGATAATTTTGAAATGTGACAAACAGACCAGGGGTAAACATCCTCCACAATACTGCAATCTCCCATCGCGAAAAGACAATGAAATTTGCTGGCTTATAGATACTTCAGGTAATAGACCATTCCGCAGTTAAATGCAAAGGCGCTGCTCTCGTTGCATCTTGGGGTCGCAGGAGGGCTTCGAAGTCAAATTCGATTTCGAGTTCGAAAACTCCCATGCGATACCGAGATGCAACGCAAACTGCGCATTCGACTGCGGAATGGTCTATTAGGGAAGAAGAATGATACAAAGGAACTTTAGGGAGAATAATAATATATTCTTGTCGACAATATTTACACCTGAAACAGACAGACTAGATAGAGGAAAGAAAAAACATTCAAAGGATACAACAAAAACTCATGATTTCGCATTTTTTACAACTCAGAGGGGGTATTATAACTTGACCAGACGGGTTGTGCCGCTCAACAGGGTGTCTTTTTCCTATAAAACTTATGAGACAGGGTGTTATAAGTGGAATGAAACTTTTTTAAAACAGGGTTTCATAAAGACATGGAAATGATGGGAAAAGAAAATTGATCATATACACTTTTGGTAATTTTTTATGGGACAGGGTTAGGGGGTAAAGGGTTGTTCACACACACCCATCATTTCCCTAACCAAACACCCCCCGAGGTTTACAATGACTTGCCAGAAATAAACAGTTAAACAATTTTTTGTTTTTGTTTTGTTATATTGTAGGTAGTCATTAGTATCGAGAGTCTATCCATAAAAATTCTCTATCATTACATTGAACCATCAACAAGAAATTATTGTAATTGTTATTTTCTGTTATCTTAGGTCGATCTCGAATTCGGTTGATCATGAACCATTAGCAGATAGCCCTCCCAAAAATAATTGCTGCGAAACAGCACAACTAATCTTGCTCAATTCTCGCCAACGCGATTTTAGATTTTGGCTTATGCTTTTGGTGCATCGCTTTTTTCTTATTTTCGACTTTTTCAAACTCATCATTTTTGTCTGTCGTAAGGTTTAGACACAGGTGTATCAATCACCGACCATAAAATAGCATATTATTCTTGTAACACAGGCTGTTGCACCGTTAGCCCAGTTCCAAGAGAACTGGTAAGTATGCACGGTTTTAGTGTCCGAAGATAACATTAAAGGACCGTTGTCAACCATGATCCTTTGTGGGCCGAATGAGAAGCAAGACAAAGAGAACTTTGGCCATAAACGGCTTTCATGTCATCGGAAAGTCGACTTTGGCGCCAAAGAGGATCATGGTTAGCAATTGGGTCTTCATGGAATGATTTGATTTTGCGAAGATGATTCTAATCTGCAGAATGTTTAGAAATTAGATTGTGTTAATTAAAAGAGAGTTTATATTCTAAGGAGGACATGTGGAGATCTTGAGTTGTGAAAATTCATTACAATTGTACTGCCTTTGAAAATGAATTGTTCCATTATATTGCGAAAATTATTTGGTGAAACATATGTAAAACAGCTTTCATTCGTTATGTTGTAATTTCAATAAATTTTCGAATCATTTCAGATGTTTAGACATATAGACATATGTCATCGACATCATACCAAGAAACACGTTTTCTAAATTATTTGAAATTAAATTTTTTGTAGCAATGACAACATTGCAGTGAATAGAAGGAAATAGTTCATTTTGCTAAACCGGTTGTCGTTGCATGATTTTACTCCACAACTAACAAGTTTCTTTGAATCTTGATAATTTATCCGTCGCAATTTTTGTTCTTCGAGCAATTTCTCTCCGAGATTTGATCGAAAAGCCTTGCCACATAAAATTTTGGGAAAATAAAATAGCTTGAAATGTCTCCCAACCTCGTTCCCCGAGTGTTCTTACGTCATACGCTTATTCCGTATTTATGGTGTATTTTTACAGAAGTTCCATTAGCTAAGTGAATGCAAGCTTTCTACACCAGTGTCATATTGTCACGAAGACAAAGGATAACTATCAGGTGTCAACGAAAAGTTGTTCGAGAGCATGACTTTTGAAGAAAGAAAACAAGCAGCAAACATGAAAAACAGGTTCATATTCAAAATATGCCCAGGTCTACATTAATTAACGGTTGATTAAGTTTAACGCTATTGGTCCGTAAACAATAATTGATTACATGCCATATTGTTATGAAGACAAAGGATATCTATCAGATGTCAACAAAAAGCTTTTATGTAATAGAGCACGACATTCGACAACAGGCAGCATTCCCCGGGGGGTCTACTTAATACATTGAGCACCCGGGGACGTGCCTGCCAATAGGGTATTATTTTCGGCTAAAAATTCCAGGACAGGATTATACCTTTTGTGTCTTCATTCCGGGACAGGTATGTCCATTAAGGTTCTGTAACCCTTCAGACACAAATTTATCGATTTTTCGTTTTCCTCATATCCCGATGGTTTAAGTATTTGAGTATCGTTTCAACCAACTCACTTCCAGAAATAACCACAATTACTGGGAAATTTGAGCATTTTAAAAGAAGCAATCATATTTCTCAAAAATTGCGGGAATAGACTTCAGAGGATTAAAGTAAACTCATTTGACCTTGCAGCTATATTCACAACATCCCCTGCTGTTATTTTCTTGATATAACGATTGAACAAGACCGCGCTAAAGCTTTATTGCTTGACCTGCGGCTTTATGTTTGCACTTTCAAGCATAATCGTTTTTCCCGCACGTTCTGCTTCAATTTGATAAAAGCTTGATTTCTCGAAACAAGATTCCGGGGTACTGGTGGGTACTAAAAAATCTTGGTGTACCTAACGGGCCAATCAAATCGCTTGACACTTGGCATACAGGGTCACAAAGCATATAACTACCAAAGGGTGTCAGCGATTTATGATAGATCCACTGGTCCGACTTTTATAAGGGTTTAAAAGTTAAAAAAGACATTTCAGACATTAACATTAATTTAAAATTGCATTATTTCTAGACAGTACGTTTTATCAAAAATTCGTGACACCCTTTTGCAGTTCAGGACCTTAAGTCTTAGGTAAATAGATAGTCTTGGTCGAACAATGCCCGATGAGGTACACCAAGATTTTTCCGCAAGGGTGGTCAATTTCGCCTAAAATCTGGAATAAATCATTTGCGTTTTTATTTAATCAACTGGTTATATTTTTATGGTATTCTACGTTTTATTCTGCTTCGAATAACATA
>REGM01000079.1:560329-597429 GCA_004194415.1 Aurelia aurita | reverse complement strand
TAAGGCAAAACTTTGGATGCTAAATCCGAATCCGGGCTCTAAAATTTCGTCTGAGAGAATTTTGAGTAATTTCCTAAACGAGGCTGTTAATAGAAGTGGTGTATTGGCTCCTTCAAATGCTCCTCCTGCCGTAATACCATTAGATTTATTAAAAAGAAAGGAGTGTTTAAAACGTGTCATGGTTTAATGACTGTGCCATCGATACTGCAAGTGTCATTATCAGAGTCAAGTTATGCATGCCTCCACATTCTTTATTTTTGGAGTAGAAAATGACACATTGCCGCAGAATTTAGAAAGTGCAATTTCAGCATGATCTAAACTATACAAAGAAAGTGCTGATCTTTCAAGGAGAAACAAAAAGGTATGGAAATTATAGTTCTCGTTCCCAAGAAAACGTTAGTCATCCCTGCGTCCAAAAATTCCGCAAAAAAACGCACTGGATATTTTTAGCTGCTGCTACAGTATATAATCAAGTATCCAATACCAGTTAAGCAACTCATCCACTCATCCGTTGTTCTAGAAAACTCATTTAAATGATTGGTTTTGTTCTAGAAGACTCATTTATTTGATTGGTTTTGAGTAGCAGGCCGGTCGCCTCCACCCACAACCCCTCAACCTGAAGCCTGCGTTTTACCAACCTACAAGCCTGCGTTTTACCAACCTGCAAGCCTGCGTTTTACACGAGCCGAGTCAAAATAAAGATATGCTTTGGATTGCCTTAATTTGCCAATAAAAGTTTCTTGAATTTTTTTATTCCAGTACTTTAGTTTATATTTTGTTTGAGATCTGAGAGTTGAGTTTCTCATAAAAATACGTGTATTTTACACGAAACTTACTTACAAGGAGCAAGGTATCGATGGAATCAACGACAAATATATAAAAGTGTTCACTGGATATTAGAATTGCTAAGTAATTGTGAAATGTTTCGTGCAGATTTTATCACAGCATTATTATACCGGGTGGACCAAAAAGGGGACATCATGTACAAGAATCTAACAGGCTCTGCTATTGGTCAATTCAAATTTTCTAATTTGCATACATTAGAAAGATTTTAGAAATTTAAGAATTTTTCACACATAAATGTACCCAAATACAGCAACGAAGACTAAAATTTGTCCAACATATACATACATACACAGATACATAGATACATACACATTTAATGATTCCAATAATAATCGTTAATCTCTAACTGTAAATACTGAAAACGCCATAGATTAAAATATGACTAAAAGCACTAAACCTATCGGGCTGTGTCCTTTAATGATTCCCCTTAAGAGCCAATCAGGATCCAAGTTACTCCAGTGACCCTGGAAATCCCCTGCCAGCAAGATCAACCAATCACAGACGCTGTTAGATCCAGTACATGACTACTGCCAAAAAGAACTTCACATGTTTGAAAATTCATTAGGCGGAGAATACTTGAGGTATTGGAATGTTTGGTTGGTAGCCGAAGAAAGGCTGAAGTATTTTTGTGATTGATTTTTCTTCAATTTTGTATCAACAATCAAGCAAATTTTCTTTACAGTGATCCAAGCCTGCAATTATGAGTGGCATAGTAAATGGAGTATTTTACGAAGAAGTCTTCGATGGAGTTCCGTTTGAATGTTTGACTGGTTTGCAAATTGAGCAAATAATTTATCAAGGGAGTTCCAAATATCAAGATATTCTTGTTTTTGACAGGTATGTATTTCGAATTCTAAAAGGCATTTTCAATTTGAGACAATTTTATCAGCGAACACTGATGGAATTTCTTTCATTTTCCTAGCAAACGGTCGAATTCATTAGTGAATTTTTTCAGTGGACAAATCTGTTTAAGAACTCATATATATTATTTACATTTTCTTGTTCGTGTTCGCCTTCATATTTTAACAAAAATCTTAAAGAATTCGTCAAAAACCTGATATATGTTGCTGTGTTATGAAACAGGATGGAATGCGCTCTGTTAGAGAACTTCACATAGGCATAAGGGGTGTCAGATTTCCTCTCTGAGTTCTCATTATTTAATTATTCGACGTCCCTTTGATGTATGCTTGATTTCTGTATTCGGGGAGAGCGGGGCTAGTTGCCACAGGGGTAAGTTATCACACTCTCATTTTCGATCGAATGCTTTGAATCGTTTTACTTTTTGCTGATACATTTGAAAGAAGTACATCATAACCTCCCAGAAAACATCGGCAAATGTTTCCTCAGTGTGTGTTAGCATTCAGTTTATGACTGTGACAACTTACCCCTGTGATAACTAGCCCCACCCTCCCCTACCACTCGAAGACGTTCGATGAAGATCAATCATCCCCAGACAATATTTATCAATTATCAGCCATTTGTTAAACCTCGAAATAAAACGACTTGTTTTTACTTTCGCAGTATTGGATATGGAAGAGTGTTGGTCCTTGATGGTTCCGTACAACTTTCAACGCATGATGAATTTGCGTATCATGAAACACTCGCATTTACTGCGTTGTCGTGTCATCACAATCCCCAACAGGTGAGAATGTAGCATTTTATGGGGGGAGTGTGTTTTCCGTACTTTTTCTCCGATGGTTTGGGTGCGGCCTATACGTGGGTTTAACAGTATGTAAACTCCGTTTCAGGTCTTGATTGTCGGAGGTGGTGATGGTGGGATGGCGAGAGAAGTATTGAAATTTCCAACTGTGCAATCGATAACAGTATGTGAAATTGATAGGGTAAGTTTTCTTTAGTCTCAATACTTTGCTCACTAAACTCTTTCATGTCCTCTTCTTTGTGATCTGTAAAGTACGACAATGCTGTTATTCATAGAATTTGGCTCATAAGCGTACGGCAGAATTTTTCCAGGGGGGGCGGTAGGATTTTGCCCGAGTAGGGAGACATATAAATATAGTTGAGTCGACTGGAGATACAGACCTTGGAGATAGCAGCAAAGACCGGAGCCGTAATAATTACATATTCTGAGTTCTTTTTCATCAGACATTGCTCCCTCAGTACGAAGTCTGGTAATAACCAGAAGATTTAAAGCGATCATTATTGAGTTTTGAATAAACCAATCAGAAACATGTTTGGGGGGCTTGCTATATTCTCGCAGATTCTCTTGTGATGTCTACTATTCAGATCTGATAATTTGATCTAAATTTCTAGAGTATAGGACCACGGCTTCCTCAAACGCTATTTCAGGTATAATGCCAGCAGTTTATAATATTTACTTAAAACCACTGAAAAGACTCTCATTAACTGTCTTCAATTCCATTACAGTCACAAGAAATATTAGTCCCGACTTTTACTATGTCCAAATTTGTCAATCATTGCACTCATGTCACTTTTTAAAACTTCGATAAGCCTGGTTTTCATAAGAAAAAGGAAGTGCTTTGCTTCTTGTAATTTTCAAACACCATCATCATCATATCATTTTTGAGACACTCTTGGTCGATTTGATAGTGTCTCGACATCGATTCGTAGCCCTCAGTCTTTGGGTCACTTGAAAATATCACATCCGCCAAAGCACATAAAATTTGCTGGTCATTTTCTTGAAAGCTGGGCCGTATTTCTGCATAGTTGTGTCAACACTCTGGTAGTACATTGTAATACGGTAATGGTCCTTTGGGCTGATGAGTATGAGGGCTTCAGTATGAGGGTTGATGGTCCTTTGGGTAATAGTATAAAGCATCTATCAAGTTTCTTACTGAAAGTACCATTCGAGGGTGCCGTTAAGCCTATGGCCGTAACATAACAACATGCTGAAAAATAAATTGCTCCGTTGGACTAATGTTCTTGAACAATGTTCTACCCAAATTACCCAAAGTAGTTATATCGCGTTCCATTTTCATTTTTGCCCGACTGTATTTGAAGAGAATTTTTGAAAATTTGCCCGACTGGCATCGTTTTTCAAGAACTGGGGGGCTACCGCCCCCCAGCCCCCCCGGCCCGTACGCTTATGATTTGGCTGAATATCGTCGCTGTTTCTGAGTTCTTTCGTGTTACATCTTATGGTACTCTGTTCTATCAAGCGTCCCCAAAAATAAATGGACAAATTAAAAAATGAACAATAACCGATTATTAAACCTATCATTAAAATTTTTTTGATCCGTTGTATCAATGATCCAGCTATCCTTAGAGATAATAAAATATTTGTTCTCATTATTGAAGAATATAAAATGACTCGTTGAAAAACCTTATGTTTAGCCATATTTTTCAGGCGACATTATAAATCTTCCCTAAGAGCTAAATTTTTAGATTTTTCTTCACTGTTTACGACCCAGCTGGAAGCTTAATATACACAAAGATATTAATCTGTTGATTATCTGTAGTTTTTGCAGTATGCTTCAAAACCAGGCAGCCCAAATTTGCTAAATTTGCTAATTTTTAAATGAATCACAAGATCAGCTATACCTCGGAAAATAATTTGGTCCTTGATCCACTTGCCAAAAAGGGAAATTTGAATAGATTGGCGTTGTACTCAAATTTTGGTGCTTTTTCAAACAGGGGTACTGTTGTGGGGTGAGTGGCGGAGCGGCTTATACAGTTTTCATCAGGTGACTGAAGTTAACCTCGCTCGAGTGAGGTCAAACTCCGGATGGGTGACCTTGGAGGCCTGACCCGGGGACTGACCTCGCAACTCACTTCGCCGTCCTTCGGAAGGGACGTTAAACTAGGGGTCCCATGCCTGGATGCGGCATGCATAGTGGGCCTAAATTAGCTTTAAGTAGCTAGAAAATCCTGACAGCCCACTTAAAACAAATAACTGACTGACTGACTTACTGTCAGCCATCTGGTATATTGTAGTCCTATCTTCAACTGTTCTTGCATTATCTAAGTATCTTATTCTCATTCTTTTCAAGGAAGTTGTCAACATTTGTGAACAGCACTTCCAAGGATTGTCGAAAAGTTTTGACGATCCAAAAGTCAACCTTGTAATTGAAGATGCGTTCAAGTTCTTGCAAGATAAACAGAATGAATTTGACGTCATAATCTGCGATAGCACTGATCCTGACAATGGTAAAAACTTTTTAATTGTTCCTTTCAGGAAAAAGTTGTTGCTGTTCTTTTTGGAACAGTCCCTGCACATCAAGATACTCCCTACAAGTGGAATTGTTTTACACTCTTCACTTCATCATTTTTTGTCCAAACAAAACCTTTAAAAGGGGATTGACACAGTTAAAGCTGATCAGAGCCAAGTGGTAAACTAGCCTGTTGTATTTGATGATCTTGGCACGTGCCATTTCATTATGTAGCTAAAGAAACAATGGGTGTGTCGGCGTTTTCTTTAGCCTGTTTATAGCCGCCACTCGATATACGTATGTCGATCCCCTTTAATGGATATACGTTGTTTTTTTTTATGATTCTGATTATCTATTCTTTCTCTTTCTTATCCCATCTGATACTTTGCTGCGACCAGTATAAAACAAAAATATCCAGCCAATAGCTCTGTTCCTCAGAGTTCTATTTTTCAAGCTCTGTATGGCTTTGCTACTTTCATAATTCTCCCTCGATGTAAAAACGCCCCTTCGCACTGAAGTCTGTCTCAAATTTGATGTCACGTGAAATTTGCGATAACTCAAAATTAATCATGCGAAACACTTCAATTGTTTTTGTTCGCGGACATTGCACGTGACATCTAATTTGAGACAGACTTTAGATGTGCTCCTCTCCTTTTATATATTCAAATCCAAACATTGGTATCTCGCTCTAAAGGATTGTGACGAAGTTTAGAAAATGAATAGAATTAATAAAGTGACGATTTTTACGTGTTGTGTATTTTAATTTCACAGATGCTGCAAACTGTTTATTTAGTGACGAATTTTACGATATGGTCAAGACTGCACTCAAACCGAAAGGCCTATTTTTGTCACAAAGTAAGTATTCTGATTTATTCTATCTGCTAATACTTTTGTTTTTCGCTTCCCTATACCAGGTGAGTCAAAAAAATGTTTAGACGTTTGAAAGCCGTTTGCTCTCAAACCATTTACCAGATTCCTATAAACTGATAATGCTCGTGTAGCTAACGTATCAACTTAGATAAGAAAATTTAGTTTGTCAAAATCAGCTTTATCGTTCTCATATTACAAGTGATTTAACAACAATGCCTCATCTCAAAATCCTTCAAAACAGGCCTACAATCCTTGATCAAATTTGCTAGCAAGTTAGCCCTAGAGTTGTCATAATAAAAAATCATATCTGTCTATCTCGCTGCTCAAACATTTACTAGATACATAAAGAGGCTGCTGCATAATCGTATACACTTGAGAGACTGTCAGTCAGCCTCTTTTGTGTCTATTTTCCATGATCATGAGGCTGGATTGCTAGCAAATTTGATCAAGGATTTAGGCATGTTTTGAAGGATTTTGAAATGAAGCATTTTTATAAAATTGCTTGTAATTTAAGAACGATACGGCTGATCTTGACACAATAAATTTTCTTATCTAGGTTGATATATTAGCTACACAGGTATTATCTGTTTACAGGAATATGATAAATGGATTGAGAGCTACAGGCTTTCAAATTTCTAAACATTTTCTTGACTCACCCGGTACTGGGGTATATTCGTTGCTTGTACAATGTACTGGGTGAGTCAGAAAAATGTTTCGACATTTGAACTCTGCAACTCTCAAATTATTTTTGGTGATTGTATTTCTCATTTGTCTATACAGCTGGAAACAACATTTGGCAGCCACAATTAAAGAAATTACAGAAGAAATGTACTGTTCGTTACCCTGTGGTGTCATTTGGATTTGTATCAGTTGCATGCATTAGTAATTGTCAAAATGGGTTTATATTATGTGCTTTGGATGAGGTGAGAATTTGACCAGTTAAGGACAGATATCACCTTTTATCTGTTTCTTTTACTATTGAAAGAAACGAGCCAGCTGTTTTAGCAACTGCCAACTGTCCATAAAATTTGATAAAGATTGAGGTTATTAAATGTAACTTTGAGGCTACCAAAATATCCAAATTTTTAATAAAGTAGTCAGTCACTCTAGGAGACTGGAAGGCTTCTGAAACAATTTTAACGCAGCAAGCAAACTTTTATTGGGTCTATCAAAGCACCAAACGTTCAATATTTTTGGAACCTGGAACCCCCATTATTCAAAAGAAGCTTTTTGAGGCTGTCGAATCTTAAGAAAGAGAAAGATGCACGAAAAGTCTCTTGAAATCTAAAACTTGTGATATATTCGTCCTGTTTATATAAAATGATTTGTATCTTCTTAGATGCTTAGATCGCTTCTTTTGTTGACCTGCCTAAGCATGATTCTTTTATACTTGAAGAAGATGTTTTGGACTATTTCTTACTCGAAAATGTATTCCTTACGTCGAAAATATATGATGAACATTTTCAAAAGGCGTTTTGATTTATTTTTCAGACTTTAGATGTACGGGAACCATCTTGGAAATTAACTGATGATGATGTCGAGCGTTTTGGGTTGAAATTCTACAACTTAGATATTCACCGTGGTTCATTTGCATTGCCTACTTATCTGACAAAGGTAAACTTTTCATTTTCTCAGCTTTTTAATGTTTTTATCTACGTTTGTCTTTTTGATTCATTTCTTTGTCGTAAAGTTGCAATCTTTGTCGAAGGGTTTCGCTATGCCACCTTTTCATTCTATGCAACTTTTACGACTTCTTATACAAGTATTTTTTTTTATAAAACATCGCTTATAAGAAACTCAACTAACAGATCGCCAGAATATTAAGAAACTATTTGTTTTAATAAAAGAAATCCTTAGCATATTTTTACTTTAAGGTACTTGAATAATGTCCCAGTAATGTCTAAACACTGGAGAGGCTTCAAAAAGCGGTGTTGTGAAATGTTCACGAGAGCACAGGTAGTAAACATGAAGATTAAGAAACTCGTAAGAAACTCTAAGTACTCAAAATCTGATGATTTTAAGAAACTTTCAGTGCTGGCTCAAATTCTTAGTTTCCTGTAAAAAAATACGTAATTCAAATTTCAAAATACACTTTCACTTGTTTATACGTTAAATTTTCTTCTGCAGTACTTATTGAAGAATGATTGTGAGCAACCTGATATCATAAAATGGATGAAATCAGTGTATGAAAAGAATTCTACGAACAAGGAAACAAAGATTCACCAGAATGGAGTATAACACGCAAATATTTCTTCAAAAAGAGCTTTTTAATTGAGATACCCAACCCTGTGCATTTGGTATGTTCAATGCAGAGAAGATAACGAAACAATTGAAAACCTAAAAACTGACAGTTTCATTAATTCAATCTTTTTGAGTATTTTGATATCCAGGTAGTTAATAGACCATTAAAGACCCATAGCTAACCAGGATGCTTTGCAGCCCCAAAGTCGACTTTCATATCATAAAAGTCGTTTCTGGCCTAGCTTCTGTTTGTTTTGCTTTCATTTGGCATACAAAGGACCCTGGTCAGCAATGGATCTTTGATAACGTCTAGAAAGAGAAACAATTAGGTTGTTGTACGATATTTGCTTGTTTACAACAGACGTATTTTGATATATCTTCTTTAGCTGCTTAGAGGTAAAGCTTGGAACTTATTACTAGCCTGTTGTAAAATAACACTTTTACATTAATAAAAAAGACAAGAATTGTAGATTTAATGGTATCTTTAAAACAAGACATTATTTAGTATACTATGCATGTACAGTTTACAATAATTCATAAACGTTCAACAAAATTTGTTATAATTATGTTTCACCTTCTTTGACTTGTCTTAAAGCTTCTTCATAAGAAATAACTGAAGGAGCATTATCTTTTATATACTTCATTGTCCCCTTTAGGGTTGTATATTTATGCTGTCCTTTTGTTGAGGGCTCAGCATATGCTTTGTATAATCTCCAACTGTTATCAATATGCTGTCTTGTGAGTTGTAATTGATATTTCAGTAAATCATTCAACGCTAGGGCTGTAGGATTGTAAGCTGAAACGGCGTCTAAAGCATCTTCATTGACAACCGTTGTGGCTATCCCAGATGGATCAAAATAGTTTGATGCAAAATTAGCTTGAATCATGTTTGCGTTGATCATACCTAAATTTTGCAGTTTTATTCTTTGATCATTACTTTTATTTTGATATTTCTTTGAAGAATGCTTTTCTTTTGATTTTGATCTTTTGTGTGATTTGGATTCATATGTTTCAGTGATTGTAGAAGAACTTGATTTTGAAGATGTTATTGATGAAGACCTTGACGATGATCTTGAAAAAGACACAGAAGTTGCTGAAGATCTGGAACTGCTTCTACTTGAATCTGACGATCTACTCTTTCCACTTCTAGTTCTTGATTTACTTCTTCCTGATGCCACAGAAATATCAGACTCACTCGTACTGTAAGTAGACTTCTCTTTCTTAGTTTCCGCTCTTATTTTATCATCTGTTTGTGATTTATTTGATGTCTTCTTCTTTGAAGTTTTACTATGAGAACTGTTGGATTCATCACTTTTGTAAGACTCAAATTTTGATTCAGTGTAATTATAATCAGTACTCCTTCCAGGTGTTAATGGCGTCTTTACTCTACTTTCATCAACATCTTCCAAAATTTCTTCTGATAATTCACCATCAGTTGCAGAACTTATTTCATCAGCAGTTTTGCTGCTTTGCTTCTTCGCCGAAAACTTCTCACTGCTCACTTTACTGTCTAAAAAATTAATATTGCCCTTCCTGAAAATGTTACTCCCAGAAGAGCNATTAGCTACACAGGTATATCTGTTTACAGGAATATGATAAATGGATTGAGAGCTACAGGCTTTCAAATTTCTAAACATTTTCTTGACTCACCCGGTACTGGGGTATATTCGTTGCTTGTACAATGTACTGGGTGAGTCAGAAAAATGTTTCGACATTTGAACTCTGCAACTCTCAAATTATTTTTGGTGATTGTATTTCTCATTTGTCTATACAGCTGGAAACAACATTTGGCAGCCACAATTAAAGAAATTACAGAAGAAATGTACTGTTCGTTACCCTGTGGTGTCATTTGGATTTGTATCAGTTGCGAGCTTTAGTAATTGTCAAAATGGGTTTATATTATGTGCTTTGGATGAGGTGAGAATTTGACCAGTTAAGGACAGATATCACCTTTTATCTGTTTCTTTTACTATTGAAAGAAACGAGCCAGCTGTTTTAGCAACTGTCCATAAAATTTGATAAAGATTGAGGTTATTAAATGTAACTTCGAGGCTACCAAAATATCCAAATTTTTAATCAAGTAGTCAGTCACTCTAGGAGACTGGAAGGCTTCTGAAACAATTTTAACGCAGCAAGCAAACTTTTATTGGGTCTATCAAAGCACCAAACGTTCAATATTTTTGGAACCTGGAACCCCCATTATTCAAAAGAAGCTTTTTGAGGCTGTCGAATCTTAAGAAAGAGAAAGATGCACGAAAAGTCTCTTGAAATCTAAAACTTGTGATATATTCGTCCTGTTTATATAAAATGATTTGTATCTTCTTAGATGCTTAGATCGCTTCTTTTATCGACCTGCCTAAGCATGATTCTTTTATACTTGAAGAAGATGTTTTGGACTATTTCTTACTCGAAAATGTATTCCTTACGTCGAAAATATATGATGAACATTTTCAAAAGGCGTTTCGATTTATTTTTCAGACTTTAGATGTACAGGAACCATCTTGGAAATTAACTGATGATGATGTCGAGCGTTTTGGGTTGAAATTCTACAATTTAGATACTCATCGTGGTTCATTTGCTTTGCCTACTTATTTGAAAAAGGTAAAGCTTTTCATTTCTCATTTGATATTTTTATCTACGTTTGTCTTTTTCATTCATTTTTTTGTCGTAAAGTTGCAATCTTTGTCAAAGGGTTTCGCTATGCCACCTTTTCATTCTATGCAACTTTTACGACTTCTTATGCAAGTATTTTTTTTATAAAACATCGCTTATAAGAAACTCAACTAACAGATCGCCAGAATATTAAGAAGCTATTTGTTTTAATAAAAGAAATCCTTAGCATATTTTTATTTTAAGGTACTTGAATAATGTCCCAGTAATGTCTAAACACTGGAGAGGCTTCAAAAAGCGGTGTTGTGAAATGTTCACGAGAGCACAGGTAGTAAACATGAAGATTAAGAAACTCGTAAGAAACTCTAAGTACTCAAAATCTGATGATTTTAAGAAACTTTCAGTGCTGGCTCAAATTCTTAGTTTCCTGTAAAAAACTACGTAATTCAAATTTCAAAATACAGTTTCACTTTTTCATACGTTAAATTTCCTTCTACAGTACTTATTGAAGAATGATTGTGAGCAACTTGATATCGTAAAATGGATGAAATCAGCGTATGAAAAGAATTCTACGAACAAGGAAACAAAGATTCACCAGAATGGAGTATAACACACAATCATTTCTTCAAAAAGAGCTTTTTAATTGAGATACCCAGCCCCGATGCATTTGGTATGTTCAATGCAGAGAAGATAACGAAACAATTGAAAACCTGAAAACTGACAGTTTCATTAATTCAATCTTTTTGAGTATTTTGATATCCAGGTAGTTAATAGACCATTAAAGACCCATAGCTAACCAGGATGCTGTGCAGCCCCAAAATCGACTTTCATATCATAAAAGTCGTTTCTGGCCTAGCTTCTGTTTGTTTTGCTTTTCATTTGGCACACAAGGGAACCTGGTTAGCAATGGATCTTTGATAACGTCTAGAAAGAAAAACAATTAGGTTGTTGTACGATATTTGCTTGTTTACAACAGACGTATTTTGATATATCTTCTTTTGCTGCTTGGAAGTAGAGCTTGGAACTTATTACTAGCCTGTTGTAAAATAACACTTTTACATTAATAAAAAAGACAGAAATTGTAGATTTGATGGTATCGTTAAAACAAAACATTATTTAGTATACTATGCATGTACAGTTTTACAATAATTCATAAAAGTTCGACAAAATTTGTTATTGTTATGTTTCACCTTCTTTGACTTGTCTTAAAGCTTCTTCATAAGAAATAACTGAAGGAGCGTTATCTTTTATATACTTCATTGTCCCCTTTAGAGTTGTATATTTATGCTGTCCTTTTGCTGCGGGCTCAGCATATGCTTTATATAATCTCCAACTGTTGTCAATATGCTGTCTTGTGAGTTGCAATTGATATTTCAGTAAATCATTCAACGCTAGGGCTGTAGGATTGTAAGCCGAAACAGCCTCTAAAGCATCTTCATTGACAACCGTTGTGGCTATCCCAGATGGATCAAAATAGTTTGATGCAAAATTAGCTTGAATCATGTTTGCGTTGATTATGCCTAAATCTTGCAGTTTTATTCTCTGATCATCGCTTTTATTTTGATATTTCTTTGAAGAATGCTTTTCTCTTGATTTTGATTTTTTGTGTGATTTGGATTCATATGTTTCAGTGATTGTAGAAGAACTTGATTTTGAAGATGTTATTGATGAAGACCTTGACGATGATCTTGAAAAAGACACAGAAGTTGCTGAAGATCTGGAACTGCTTCTACTTGAATCTGACGATCTACTCTTTCCACTTCTAGTTCTTGATTTACTTCTTCCTGATGCCCCAGAAATATCAGACTCACTCATACTGTAAGTAGACTTCTCTTTCTTAGTTTCCACTCTTCTTTTATCATCTGTTTGTGATTTATTTGATGTCTTCTTCTTTGAAGTTTTACTATGAGAACTGTTGGATTCATCACTTTTGTAAGACTCAAATTTTGATTCAGTGTAATTATAATCAGTACTCCTTCCAGGTGTTAATGGCGTCTTTACTCTACTTTCATCAACATCTTCCAAAATTTCTTCTGATAATTCACCATCAGTTGCAGAACTTATTTCATCAGCAGTTTTGCTGCTTTGCTTCTTCGCCGAAAACTTCTCACTGCTCACTTCACTGTCTAAAAAATTAATATTGCCCTNTTTCTTAGTTTCCGCTCTTATTTTATCATCTGTTTGTGATTTATTTGATGTCTTCTTCTTTGAAGTTTTACTATGAGAACTGTTGGATTCATCACTTTTGTAAGACTCAAATTTTGATTCAGTGTAATTATAATCAGTACTCCTTCCAGGTGTTAATGGCGTCTTTACTCTACTTTCATCAACATCTTCCAAAATTTCTTCTGATAATTCACCATCAGTTGCAGAACTTATTTCATCAGCAGTTTTGCTGCTTTGCTTCTTCGCCGAAAACTTCTCACTGCTCACTTTACTGTCTAAAAAATTAATATTGCCCTTCCTGAAAATGTTACTCCCAGAAGAGCTTTCAGAATAACTTTCTTCATATCTGTCATCTTCAAATTTAGACTGCACAACACGAGGTAAGAAATCTTTGTCATCATCAGTTTCAACCTCAGGCATTTCATAGGCACCTGGTCCGAGCTCAGTGAAATTGATATTCTTCAACAAGTCAAGCTCACTTTTTGATGATGCCTTGGAAGATGTTTCGTCTTTTTCAGAAACATCATCAGGGCCATCAGATAAATTTTGAATGAATTTGTGAAGATCCTCTTCATCACTATCCAAAGTTAATTCCAATTCTTTAAGTGTCCCACTGCGAAACCTTGGCTCCTCAGAGAAATCTATGTCAGGGTCTTTGTCGATTGTCTGGTCGAATTTCCGACCACTCCAAAGCTGGTTCAATCCTGTCTTCTTCTTCAACTTCGAGAAATAGTCCTGCACCTCGAGTTCTGTTATATCTTCATCCATCAGTGAAGGGCTCCCTGGGTTTGGTATCCCACCGCCTGCAGACAACTCTGAGACGGTGCTTTGCCTTCGAAGCTTGCTTAGGCCACGCTTCCATTTGTTTTTCGCATCAGAATCTTGACGAATCATCATGGGTCTAATTTGCATGAATCAATAAAACATGAAGGAATCAGTTTACTCAAGGATTAAATATCCGTTTAAAACCACGAAGCTTTGACCAGCTTTGCCGACATTTTGTTTGTTTTGTAAACTTAGTTTGCTTCGAAACGATTAAATGTAAAAACGCACGAAATATGCTAATTATATATCAGAAAGAGGCACTTTGGAAATGGTAGCAACTATAACAACAAAAGGATAAAATGGGGGCAAAAAAATTCTCCTCAGTTCAAATCCTTTACAAAATCAATTTCTGTGTTCAAACCAGAAGCCTCTTCAACCCTTCAGGGAATCTGAGATGAATTCATGAAGGAGATAAAGAACAAGACAATGAAAATATCTTCCAAGAAGCTGCAACTTTTCGCCGAAGCAACCTATCTATATTTTCTCCAAGGACTGCCATATGGATTCCAAGTGAAATATCTGCCATTACTACTCAGAAATCAAGGCCATGATTTGTCAGTGATCAGTTTGCTAAACCTCATCAGTTTACCGTGGATCCTCAAGTTCACTTGGGCAGGTCTTTTCGACCGTTATGGTGGAACAGGGAGAACATGGACATCAGGATGTTTGGGACTCTTATCCTTGGCTGCAGCCTCTCTTTGTTATTTTTCAAATTTTATATTTGCAATTTTGATGCTGCTTTTTCTGAGTTTCTTTTCAGCATCACTTGATGTTGCAGTCGATGTCTTGGTAATTCGAAATTTTGAAGCTAAAGACTTAGGTAAGAAATTTTCAATCACAGACACGTGAATATCACGTGACAATTTCTTTAAAATGCCTTCCTTTTACCCGCAGATTTCTAACCTTAGATCACGATGGAAAGTGACTTTGTTGTTTGTATGCCCTTTTATGCACCAGTTGATTTTGTACCCTTTCGTCCTCCTCTTTCATACAGGACCAACACTGTACATACAAGACATGGAAATCAAGACATTCTGCTAAGCTGCTTAAATCGTTGACGGTTTGCAAGAATTTCGTTAATTAAAAAGGACAAAAATGACATTAAGAAAAGTCACTTAAATTTCTANAACCTGCGCATGCAAAAAGTATCAAATACAATAGGCTATTATTACCAATTTGCCCCGGCTAGCTTCAACTATCTCGATTCCATTTAAAGAACGCCAATCCACCAGCATCCTTTGCGCGCTTCGCTTTTTGCCTGTCGACTGCGGCGGCCATTTTAATATGACAACATTCTCTGCAAAGCGTGACCGCAAAGGATGCTGGTTGACCGGCGTTCTTTAAAATGCTTTTTAGAGCATCAAATTCAGAAGAATATGGGAAATGCTAAACACAATTCAATCGCTCTTTTTCGTTTGTAGGTTACTGCAATATCGGTCATATCGTCGGCTACAAAATTGGTATCTTGTTTGGAGGTGGCATTTTAGCTGCTCTCAATTCACATATTAGTCCCCAATACTTCTTCTTTGTGATTGCAATTGCTTATGGCCTCAGTGCTGCATACTTTTTAAATTCGTCTTCTCAATTATTCAAATATGAAGAGAAGCAGGAAGCGAAATCAACCACGGGTGCAGAAGAAGGTAAGAACTTACCATTCATTCAATCATTGCCACCCCCTCCCCCCAAGATTTTGCAATGAACAAAATTTTGCCCTTTTTGTTTCCGGAATTGCCCCTTTTAACTTAATCAAAAAAAGTGCCCTTGAAGTGTCGTGCCCCCCATTAAGATGCTTCCTACGGCCCTGATCATTGCAATTTATATTCGCTTTAGTCTTCTGGTGAGAAAAACTTAAAAAGAAGCGCAGTTACGGTAATTAGTGCTATAAACACGTTAGGTAAAGAGAGAAGATTGTCAGTTCTTCTATTGTAAGGCCTTCTTTAGCCCTCTTTGAGATATCACCATCGCCATGTGAAGATATTGAACTTACTGCAACTGCAACCAACATTAGAAGAGAGTTTAGATCAAATTCTTCCGTTTCTCGGCGCATTTTTCTGATTTTTTATACTTTACCATTTTTTGCCAATTTTTTTGCGAATCTCTATGCTGAAACGACGTAGCAAAGATTTTGTGATGACATACATCCCGATGAAATTCAGCCAGCAAAAACATGCATTGGTCCACTCGTCATACAAAAATGACTCGGATTAAACAACACTTTCGTCTGACGGAAATTGCAATTTTTCTACTGTGCAAAGAAAATTCTATTAGCTGGCGTTGCTCTGTGCTCTTCATCATCTTGGCTGCAAGGGCTACGCGGTGTGCTAGAGCCAAACTTTAACTCGTTTTGTCTCTGTTTTCAGGCAAATCAATCACCAACAAATGGACCCTAATGAAAGTACTACTATCACCCAAACAGATATGGCTCATTCTCTTTGTCCTGTTATACAAAATGGGCGAGCAAGGATTCGTCTCAATGTATCCGTTGCAATTAATCGATAAAGGAGTGACGCTTGGTCGTATTGGAGTCACAGTTGGAATATTTGGTCAATTATGTTCAATCGCCGGGTCATCTTTTGGTGGAGTTCTTATTTCTAGATTCAGGTAGAATACCATTTAATTATGTGCCCAAATTATACGTCTTGCATATAAGTCATTAAACTTAGTCATTTGTGCGTCAGAAGTAACCTTTCTCATAATCATGTCCATGCTACTGCCATCTGTTTAGAACAAGGTCCAAGCGTTCAACTATGTTTTATTCGTAGAAACTTTGCGTAAATTCTAGTCGGATAAATTGTGCACCCTTTTTCTTAATGTAAGTTTTCCTTGTATACCATTATAAAAGACTTTTTAGGTATCTGTAATTTTTGTTAAATTGCCAAGTTATGTCGGGTTATGTCCTGGAGGAAATCAAAATGTCTCCTTCTGTAGAGATCTAGCATCGTTCTGCCCAGGATAGTGTCTTCCTTTACTCCATAGTTTAAATACTTACTGGTGCCGTGACCCAAGCATGCGCCATGAAATTAACTGCAATTGACCCGTCTTCTTTCGTTTACTTTTCTAATCCCTTGTCTCACAAAGTTTTCAATTTTTAGGTGTGAAGTGAAAGATTTACTTTTCAAAGTCGCATCTGTTCGATTCATCATGATTATGGTTTACAGTTCATTTCTCCAAGACATTACAAACAGTTTCATCCTACACGTGACATTTGAGTGCACATTTCAACTTTTAGCAGGTATGATCACAACGATAACATTCACGACGATGATGATGTCATCTAAATTGCTGCCAAGCAGCGTACATGCCTCGCATTTTACAATATTGTCAGCTTTTGAAGTTTTTGGTAAATTGGCAATGAAATCATTTTCAGGAGCGATCGCCGAGAAGGTTGGATTCTCGAATTTCTTTTTGATTTGTTGCATCTTAGATGGGTTTGTTGTTTGTCTGACATTAGTCGGTAGTTTTATGTTAAAATCGAATTGCAAGACTTTAAACGAAGTGAAGAAAGATTCGTAGAACTTTCAGTAGATTTAGTGTAATGAAGTAGGCGAAAATACTACGGAAAATACTGACAGTTTTTATTGCAAAGAACTTTTTGCGGTTGGTAATTATCTTATTTTAACAAATTTGTTAATGTCTATGTTTGTAGAATAAAACCTATCATGAGCAGACAAAGGAACCTTAGATGTTGTATTTTTACAACGCTCCTAAATTTATCTCGATAGAATTATATGCTTCCCAAAAGAAGTCAAGAGGAAATATGTAGACATTTGTACAAAGAAGGACAGATTTTCATGGAAAGTTTCAAATATCTTGTTACTTCTTACAACCTTTACTTCAATAATACAAGAGTAAATACCCTACAGAAACAGTAATGTTTGTGAAATTTATTTCTCCACCTACATAAGTCATCATCATAATCCTACACAAACATATTAAAACAGAACCCCCAAAACGAAAATACTAAATATCATTAAGTCAAGAAACAGTTCTGATAGTTTTGATGTGTTTGAAAGAATGTTGGAAATCATGAGTCTGTCAATGATTCAAATTTTCCACAAACACCAATTATAGCATAGTTTCTTCCTCGACAATACTAATTAATATTTTAATTCCAGCAACAAAATTGTAAAACTAGTTACTTTTATCAAATAATAAGAAGTACAATGATCAAGTGCATAAAAACAAGTAGAGTTCTAATTAAAGAAAAAGGGTTTAAAATCTTTCAAGTCTTTAAAAAATTTACAAAGAGATCCCATAGAGATTTTCAGCATTTGTCTGACAAATAGAAAGAACTTTATCCAATGAGCAATCATGGAATTTTGCAATCTTCTGTGCAACATACATTATCATTCCAGGCATACTAACTCTTGAACTAGATTTTAAACGCTGTGGTACAAAGTAAGGGGCATCTGTCTCCAGAAGAATTCTTCTTAACGGCAGATCAGTGGCATTTTGATGAACCTGGGTTGCAGATGGGTAAGTGACCAAATTGGTGATTCCAAAATAAAGATTTGGAAAGTGTGCCATGAAATTTTCTGCCATGGTAAAGTCCCCAGTGTAACAGTGGAGATGGATTTTCCAGTCTTGGGGGAGAATTTCTTTCATGATGTCAAAGCAATCTGATTCAGCTTCACGGCAATGAACCACCACTGGTTTTTTCAGATTGACGGCAACTCTGAGTTGTCTTCTGAAAACAATGTGTTGTTGATCTTGTGGTGATGCACTTCGGATTGAATAATCAAGACCACATTCACCGAGGGCGACAGCTTTTGGGTGGCTCAGGCATGATATGATCTTTGCTTCAAAATCATCATTGTAGTGCTTTGCATTGTGGGGATGCATCCCAAATGTACCCCATACCCCATCCTCTTTTAGCAGGTCTTCCCAAAGCCCAAAAGATCCAAAGCAACTTGGGTCGCTGAAAGACGAGATACAGCCCCCAACATTTGGTGGGGCATGGAAATAATTTGAAAATTGTTCATAGGACCCTTTATGTCGTACTCTTTCAAACACTGCGTCGACATGACAATGTGTATCAATCACACCCACTTCACTGATTGGCTCTTGAAACTCGAAGTTGCTTGCTTTTTTCTGCGTTGCAGCAATTAGATTAGCTTTAGGTAATGATTTACAATCTTTCTTCAGATGTCCTTCTTCTTCGCAGTTCTCGCAAATAAGGCTACTCATCTTGTTTTCTTTCTAAATTGCTGCTTTGTGCTAAACTACTTCGATGTTCTATGGACATGTGCTACCATCTGCCTGGCCTAAATGAAGAATTTCCTTGTCGTTGTTGTTGTTCTTACAGGTGCTTTAAAGAATGTCATGGATTTTAAGGTTTTGTAGCATATTTTTGCAATTACTGTTCTGAAAAGTAAAGGCATTAGAGTGGTTCATTATTTCAAAGTTGTGAGACGATTTTATGTTCATTTTAAAATGTTGCAACATGGTTGCAAATGCGAAGAAAGTTTTTAACTTCTCCAACATTTCTTTTGCGAGAAACATGACATTTTGTTAGGTTTAGGTTAATTATTGCTTGTGTTGTTGGCCTCTTATTCAATCAGAGGCTGCACAAGTACAAGATGGCGACCAGTTTGGAAAGTTATATGGGACGTATCCTTTTCGTATTATGATATTGATAACAACATATGACTAACAGAAACAATTTGTAAATAATAAACATTTAGTGCATGCCACTGAATGAACCTCTGAAAATTTCGATACAGCTTCGTTTTTGTCTATAAAAACGTGGTAAAAAATATATCATTATCAATCAATGTGTGTGTGCTGCCTGCCAACAAACATACATGCAGTCATGCAGTCAAGCTCAAGAAAGTGAAGAAGACAGTCACAGAGAGAGTCTGTCAAAATTCAACGAAATTGTAAAAATTCAACATCAGATCAGGGCTTGCTTTAGACTTGCTGCAAGTCTCATTCATTTAGTCAGTATTGTTGAGGGCATAAGCAACCACCAGAACTCAGAAGCAGGGAGGAGTGAGCTTGTTGGGCAAGCGAAACTCAAGCGAAGCGAGTGGAAACCTCAGCAGATGAGACTTTTGTACATAGTGTAGTGGCAGCTTAGGGTAATGAGCTCTTAAATGTACATCAGGTAAGATTTTGGTCACTAAATATGAATCCGGAAGTCGTGAACATATCGTAAACATAGCTACTGCTCTGCACAACAGATCTTCCAGCAAAAAATAAATATTTATATCCAGAAAAATCGTCCAGCAATACCTCAACCAGTCACACAAGAGGGAATACATTGGAAAAAATTGAATATGTGCATAAAGCTGGTCAATCTGGGTGGTACCATCTGCCGTAGTTTTCATAATAAATAAAGTTTTAACTAAAAACTGCAAAGAACTTTTCCCAAGGTGCAGATTAGATATGATAACTACCACCAAGGCATGTAGTGTCCTAAAACTGATGCTGATCAAACCACTAACCATCACTTTAAAGTAAATCAACGGGGTTAAAAGGCAACTTAGCTAGGGGGACTGGGTCAATGTAAATAGAACCTATTGTATTTGATGTTTTCGATCGATGAAAACAATAGGAACATAAGTGGCGCGTGCCGTTCTTTTGTGCTATGTTTAGACTAGATCGCTATATCTCCGTTCATTTACTTTAAGTCTGTGAAAATCAAATGGTATAAGTACACATCTAGGATGGCCGAAAATTTAAGAAAATCTAATACTAAGTTCAGAAAGAGCTAAGAAACTTTCAAAAGCAAAATTCAAAGATATTATGATAAATATTTCGGTGAACCCTTATTCTTGAGTAATATATTATCTAACGGTTTAATGTTTTGAACATAATAGATTTTTTCAATTTTTCTTCCCAACTGATGTTTTATATGTCAAGAAACATATCAGCAGCAGTGGTGGAAACTACATGATAATTCATGCATTAAAAAAATAAGAAACAAAGAAACTTTTAGTACTAAAATGCTGAAATTTTCATGTTAAATTATTCAGTACTATGGCCTGATCCAAGTTTCTTATAAAAAAACATGTACTGTTTTATTTAACTGCCACCTTAACACCTGAATGCTTAATGAATTACCACCTTAACAATCTTTAGATATGGTTTCCATCATTACCCAAGATGGCAGAATGATTGTGGTATGCTGACTTCTTGTTTAGAAATTTGATGGAATTGATGAAAAAATGATTGATTGATTGATTGATAGATTGATTGATTGATTGATTGATTTAGTGATAGATATATTGATTGATTGATTCATTCATTTATTCATTCATTTATATATGTATTGATAACTTTAAAATTCTAAAATGAAAGTGAATTACTCTTTTCTAAGCTTAGTGATTTAAACCCATGAAAAGAAGAGAACAAGAAAATTGGTTGTGTAACATGAGACTTATTTAAAGTAAACATCTAAAAAAGAAACAGGGAATTGTGTTATTTAAGTATATTGGTTTTAGACTGCATCAATATTGATCAATTTCTTTTCCAGGGGACATTGAAAGGATTTGATCAAACAGTCAACTTGATCTTAGATGAAAGCCATGAAAGAGTATTTTCGTCATCAACTGGAGTAGAACAGGTTGTTCTAGGTCTGTACATCGTCAGAGGTGATAATGTGTAAGTCTAAATCATTAAATATGTTTTCTTTCTTTCTTGATATTCATGTTGCATGGAGATTTTCAAAAATATACCGTAGAATGCTTACTTTTGCGTTTCACTTTCGCTTCATCAGAAATAACATCTTTGAGAATCTTTATCTAATTCGTGTGTTTTATTGAAGGGAGCTAGTGATTAATCATATTGCACTGATTAATTTCAAAGATCTGAATGAGGAACTTGAGAAAATATGAGAGAAGTAGAGAAGTCCTATTCACGCTATTCGCAAAAGCTTCTAAATGTGTTGCTGTGAAATCAGAAATGAAAGAAATCAAAGTCGATCAATTAACGTTTTATTTGATTGGTAGGAAACAACGCAGCCTAAGGCAAGAACGTTTCATATATCTGTAGCGCAGCAGAAGATTTTGCTCGGGCTGTTAAGAGCTGTTATTTGTTTACTTTCAGGGCAATTATTGGAGAAATAGATGACGAAGTTGACTCCGGCCTCGACTTTGCAAACGTAAAAGCAGAACCATTAAATCCAGTCCTCTATTAGCAGAAACATAACTTGCAACGAATAGGAGCAAATACTGCCGAGAGAGAGCCATTTGATGTTCTTCAAGAAAACAGTTTCAAGCTCTGCAATCAGACTCTACGATCAAGTACATTTGCAACCCAAACTTTCATGAATTTGTTCATATTCGTGATTTCATTTAGAGGTTTTCTTTTTAGTGGGCAAAACATTTTTTGTATTTATGTAAGAGAGAAGGATATGCATTTTATCTTTGTTTATAGGCTGATGAAGTTGACTTTAATATATCTACGTTTAGATTTTCTGATCTTCTGACCATTATTCATGAAGTGCTGTAAAACATACGCAAAGTTGCGAAGAGATCTCACAGAGAGGTTTGATTTTAGAAGGAAAGAAAATTAACGAGATAAATAGGGGGGGGGGGAGAAGTAAAAGAAGGAAGGAGAACGGAAGGGAGTTTACAACAGAAGCAGTAGAAAGAAATGTCAGTGATGAACTGGAGACGGGGAGAGTGAAAATGAGACACTTCCTGCCACATCTACACCGTTGACATAAGCAGGAAATTTTTAATATTGACACAGATTGAGCAAGAGTTCTTTCCAACCCTGTATTCAAGGATGAATTCCTCCTTTCATCTAATTCAGAAGCTGGACATACTACATGAAATTCCCACGGTAGATGTTTCGATTGATCCATCTACTTTCGATATATACCCATGCATCACATCATCCTTTCTCTTAACTCCTTTTCGCATTTTCGCATGCAGTACAAGTGAATTAGCCATCCAGGCTGCAGGGAGTCCTCTGCAGCATGCCTTATTTACGAAATGACGGCTTGATTAAGTAGTGATACAAAAAAATTTGTTTGCAATCGCTGAATTCTTCATGCTGTCATGTCAATCAAATGCAATGCAATGGACTGATAAGCCTCCTACCTTTCGAATACATGGCCTGTACTTCATTTTAGTTGGTGAAAAATTCAGTATTGGACACTTTAATTTTTGAAAAGTTCAGTATTGGACATAATGTCAAACGCTGTTATTGGTAGTCTCATCCGGAACGCGAGAGAGAACAATGAACAACGAAATTCCGACTTTTACCGATTTTCTTTTGTACCCCATTTGCTCTCCTCCGAAATTTGAAAGAAATCGTAAGCGAGGCAATGATGAGCAATCTACATCGTACCTGTACCTGCAGAAATTCTTGACGTGGCTGAATCCAACCAAATATACAAACCGTCAAGGTGCGCCTCATTCAAACTCAAATATAAACTTATTTATACCATTAATTTTAGTTTAAGTGTACACATCAAGAAGAAGGAAGACAATTAAAGATGGGTCTCACAGTTTCGTCGCTTTTTCAACGTTTTTTTGGCAAGAAACCAGTCAGAATTCTGATGGGTAAGAAACGGGCCTAAGTTATATTTTGTCAGTTCAGTTAGGCCTAGTGACGTTTCGGCCTGTCTGCTTGTAGTCGAAAATTTTTGTATGAAAAGCGAGTGTTTAATTTTAGGGTGGAGACAGCTTACCAATTTATTAACTATTAGCTACTTAATTAAAATAATTTAAAAAAGGAGGGGATTGCAAATTTCTGGGTTGATATGGCTACCAAATGTTTTTTTAGTGACTTATATCTGAATGAATGGAATCTCAATCAAATTCAAGGTCAAGTGCAGTCAATCAAGTGCCCATTAACTTGTCATTTTCATATTCGTTTCATACCTTTATATTACTGACATAATTCTATCTAGACTAGGAAATGAGAAAATTTGGCTAGCATCCCGAAGATTTCTATCAAATACAGTAGCAGGGAAGAAATCTCATGTTTCGTACAGATGTTGTTGTGTTTCTTTCATAAGAAGCTCATTTATAAGGAAATAGTACAGGACGGCCAAAAATTCAAGAAACTCTAGCACTATGTTTGAAAAGCACTAAGAAAACCTTTAAAAAAACTCAATTCAAGGATATTATGCCAGACTGCAGAGTAGGGCAGTTTCCAACGAGATCTCGGGTGTGCAAGAGCAAAATTTCAAGTGTGCAAGTGTGCACTTCGGTATGAGTGTGCAGTTAAGTGTGCACTTCAAGTGTGCACTTCAAGTGTGCACACAAAATTTGAGCTTCACCTGGAAGCTATTTTATGAGAAATTCATGAGTTGGGTAAAATTTAACTAGACATACGCAAGAAAACTCCTCCGTTTTCCTTTCCGTCAGTCTTTCTATTAAAAACAGTTTAGGCCTAATCTCTTACAACGAAAGAAGAAAAAGTACATGATTGATATTTCTTATTTTGTTTTAAACAGATACAAAATTGTTTCAATTCATCCCGTTCTTTGGGCCCTTGAGGAAACCAAATTCTTCATTTGCTCTGAACAATAGGGCCCACCCATGCCACACCCACCCCACACCCTGCCACACCCATTACCAGGTGTGCAGTGACATTTTTGGAAAAATGTCTCGGGTGTGCACTTGCCATACTCTGCAGTCTGGTATTATGGGAATGATGTCAACCAACATTGCGTAAAATAACAGCTTTCAGAATGCATGCTTGAAAGTGCACTTGATTCTTCACATGATTTTGTACAAAGCTTGTCAAAATTGGCAACTTCCACGGTACATGAAATCCTGGAAATTTATTTCAGTTTTTAATTAAAGTTTCTGTCAATCATTCCTAGTTTTAGTGTCCTCACCAACCTGTTATAAAAAATTGACGCTGAAAATCTTTGTTATTTTTAGTTGGCCTGGATGCTGCAGGAAAAACAACAATTCTTTACAAATTGAAACTTGGAGAAGTTGTAACAACTATACCAACTATAGGTATGTGTATCTTGGCTAGATTTTATCCATCCTTTATCTTGATTTTGTGAAATTAATGATTGAAAGTCTTCAGGTGACTAGACGATTACGGAAAAAATGGCGTCAGTGGGGCAGATTGCCTTCTCTTATGGAATCAACAGTGACTTATGCAATGCCCCTTAACACTACCTCCAGAATCGTCTATTTGTGGATATTTATTTCAAAGAATTCTTTACCATGTGAAAGATGTAAAAATACCAGAAACAAACAAGCCTAGCCTGTGTTTCATTCAGTTTGCAACGCGGGCTGAAGGAAGTTTTGTCCGTGCCCTGTTTTGATGCATACCTCCATTGCTTGAATTTCGCTAATAGATACTTGAGTTATATTTGAAATGTTGGAATTTTTAATTTTGTTCTCAAAGATATTACCATTTTCTATCTCGAGCTTATTTGTTAATTTCTCTATGTTTTAGGTTTCAATGTAGAAACAGTTGAATACAAAAACATAAGCTTCACGGTTTGGGATGTAGGTGGCCAAGATAAAATCAGACCATTGTGGAGACATTATTTCAATAACACTCAAGGATTGATTTTTGTTGTTGATAGTAACGATAGAGAGAGGATACAAGAGGCGGCGGAGGAACTTGACAAAATGGTAAGTGGGAATTACCTTATTATAGGAATAACACCCCATGAAATTAACGCAAATTTAACAAAATTGCGTTGATTTATGTTGTGGAGATTTTGTTAGGTAAGTGAAGTCATCATGGAAGGAAACTGAAATTGGAAGGAAACTGAAATTTGAAGTAACTTTCTGAGGATAATATTTGCTTCCTGGATTGTCCAAAAAAATTGCTTGATATTTGCCAAAATTTGTGCAATGGTGAATCCATCAATTTTAACACATAATAAGTCATTTGATAGTAGAATGGCTGGCTTATATGAAAAAAATTATGTCTCAAATTTGGTCTGTTGTTTTAGATTTTTTATGACTTTGGTTGTATGCTGTTCCAGAGAAATAATAAAAATTGCTAAAAAATTTGACCAAAATTTTCCCCATTTTCCTGATAAGAATGGTGAAGATTGCAGTACTTATTCTCAGAAATGAGCCATTCTTTCATTTATCATGCAAGGAGAAAATGCTGTATTTTTTCCTCTCTTTGTTGGGCGTGTTTCCAATGTTTATAAGATGAAAATGCCAAAAAATGTGTTTGATGGTTTTCAGGTTTTCTTGAGTTCTTTAGGCTGTAGCTCTGTAGTCCTTCACTAAATATAATCAGTATACTAGAAAGAACAATACTTAGTGAGTGCCGCATTTTGGGGACGAGAAACACACTGAAGCAAAGTACGGAACAACAAATAGTAACAGGCCTTTGTGGTTCTGTTGGCATTGCAATTCTTTGTTCACTTTGAATTGAAAATTAAATCACCCATGGAAAGTTGTTTTGTGACCACAACTGACATCAGACAACTACACATTCCACAAAACAAGAGAGATTAATGTTTTATGCCTTTAACCTTTCATGATTGTGTGATCACAATTTGTTGTTTACATAGATTTACATTTCACCCTGGCAATAGCCTTGCAGCCTTGGTGGAAGCCTCATTTTGAAACATGGAATCGAGATTACATTATTTATTTTGTTGGTTAGATATCGCAAGTTCTTGATTCAACTCGAATAGATATGCGGCTTCGCTGCAATAAATGTAGTTGTTGATAGCGAAGATCTTGCAAGATCTTCCAATAGACAAGATCTTGATATATATGGATGTGAGGGTTCGCCAGAACTAATACCAGTTTCAGTTTCATTCATTTATAAATCAATACCAACGTTTCCATATAAAATTGTGACTTATGCATGATTATGAACACAAATGTTTTGCTTTTATTTGTAGATGAAAGAAGAAGAATTGGAAAATACAATCCTCCTAATATTTGCAAACAAGCAAGATTTGCCAAATGCATTGTCAGTTTCTGATCTCACTGAAAAATTAAATCTTCATAAATTCAAGGCTAAACCGGTAAGTATCATTATTCAAATTCTGGTGTCTCAAAAATGTTCTCTGATTTGAACATTGGCGGAAAACAACCAATGCTTTTGCTGAATGCTTTTAAAGTTTAGACGTTCAATGTTTAATAAACAGAAGTCTTTTTCCTAAAGCTGAATTCACACTTGATGCGTCTTTCTTTGTGCGATGTGGCAAGTGCGGCAAAGTTGAATTAATCCAACTTTGTGGCATTGCCGCATTTCATTGTTGTCTGGAACGCATCAAGAATGACGCTTTGTGAATTCAGGTTAAGGTTTAACTTAAATTTGAATAATGTTTCCTATTTTCTTGCTGACTTCCCGCCAAAATTAAGGCTTTTCTGCAAGTCTTGAAGTAGGCAAATCATTAAGGTACGATCAAATCAAGCAGTCCGTTTTTGCTCCTTGCATCGCAAAAAATGTTTCTTTCAAACTCAGGAATATTTTATACAAATACCTGGTGCTCCAAAAAAGTTCCCATTTTTTACNCAAAGTTGAATTAATCCAACTTTGTGGCATTGCCGCATTTCATTGTTGTCTGGAACGCATCAAGAATGACGCTTTGTGAATTCAGGTTAAGGTTTAACTTAAATTTGAATAATGTTTCCTATTTTCTTGCTGACTTCCCGCCAAAATTAAGGCTTTTCTGCAAGTCTTGAAGTAGGCAAATCATTAAGGTACGATCAAATCAAGCAGTCCGTTTTTGCTCCTTGCATCGCAAAAAATGTTTCTTTCAAACTCAGGAATATTTTATACAAATACCTGGTGCTCCAAAAAAGTTCCCATTTTTTACAGGCGACGATAAATCGTACACCAGGCTGATTTTAAAGATTTATGATATAATCTTTAGCCAACATTCGAAATAATACTCCGCAATTTTTGTCCATTTTCCGACAGGCTGCTTCCCAAATTTTTAGCGATTTCTTGAAAATTATTGTTTCAGAAACGGTGATCGAATTCGTAAGACTGAACTTGAAAGGATAATAAGAAAGCCATTATTTTTTATCAACACAAAGACTTTATAGAAATTCTAGAAAAGCGAAGGTTTTTGAATTGGCAAAGGTATAGTAGTACGAGCCTGTCAAAAGTGGGAGCTCTTTTTGCGCACCTGATGGGTCAACACTTCTGTTTTGCCAAGAACACTAAACTTGTTACGTTTTTCAGTTCACATGTGCTCTTTGCCAAGCTTAGCTGTTTTTTCCTAACACGTCGTAATTTCCTTTTTAGTGGTATGTTCAAGCATCATGCGCTGCACAAGGCACCGGATTATATGAAGGACTTGATTGGCTATCGAACGAATTATCCAAGCTATCTTGAGGCTGTACTTAACATCATATTTTAATCTATGTTTATCAGGAATTTGTATGCAGTGGTACAACGAATTCTGTATCCAGGGGTACAGGTACATTTTGGACCAAAAAACATTTCTAATGCTAGATTAGCTTATTATAAATTGATAAAGTGATGGAATGATATTGCAATTTGGGGTCTTTGCAAAATTGGGCTGGAACGGTTAAAAGAGAAGATAAGAAAACAGAGAAGAGAGGTAAAGGGAAAGGGAAGAAACGTTTTGTTGAGAGTGGAGAGTGGGATGAGTACATTCTTTTTGAAATCCTAATTTGTAAAATAAAGTTATGGGCCAAGTTTTAAACTATTCTTAAAAACTTATGGATGACATTTCGATTAAGTTCGTGCAATTATCTAAGTTTATCCACCCTGAGGCCTTTTGGAATGAAGAAAACGCAAATGCACAAGCTCGATTAAAAGAACGGGAACGGATACGGCAAAGGGCCGATATGGAGAAAAGCGTTCTTAAGCTTGGTACTCACTGCGCGTTTAAGTGCGTTTAAGTGCGTTTAAGTGCGTTTATCCAAGCGCGTTTAAGTTAAACCATCAGTGAGTATGATGTGGGCGTTTATTTTTTGGGATTTTAACGCACTTAAACATACATACATACATACATACATGGTAATATCGAGTATATCCACAAAGGTTGTGGCTCTTCATCTCTTAGAAAAATAAATCATTAGATATANAGTTGATTTTATATTATATAAAAATCAAGCAGTCCGTTTTTGCTCCTTGCATCGCAAAAAATGTTTCTTTCAAACTCAGGAATATTTTATACATTTACCTGGTGCTCCAAAAAAGTTCCCACTTTTTACAGGCGACGATAAATCGTACACCAGGCCGATTTTAAAGATTTATGATATAATCTTTAGCCAACATTCGAAATAATACTCCGCAATTTTTGTCCATTTTCCGACAGGCTGCTTCCCAAATTTTTAGCGATTTCTTGATAATTATTGTTTCAGAAACGGCGATCGAATTCGTAAGACTGAACTTGAAAGGATAATAAGAAAGCCATTATTTTTTATCAACACAAAGACTTTATAGAAATTCTAGAAAAGCGAAAGTTTTTGAATTGGCAAAGGTATAGTAGTACGAAGATGGTGCAAGAAAGTGGGAGCTCTTTTTGCGTTTGCCGTCCTGATGGGTCAACACTTCTGTTTTGCCAAGAACAGTAAACTTGTTACGTTTTTCAGTTCACATGTGCTCTTTGCCAAGCTTAGCTGTTTTTTCCTAACACGTCGTAATTTCCTTTTTAGTGGTATGTTCAAGCATCATGCGCTGCACAAGGCACCGGATTATATGAAGGACTTGATTGGCTATCGAACGAATTATCCAAGCTATCTTGAGGCTGTACTTAACATCATATCCTAATCTATGTTTATCAGGAATTTGTATGCAGTGGTACAACGAATTCTGTATCCAGGGGTACAGGTACATTTTGGACCAAAAAACATTTCTAATGCTAGATTAGCTTATTATAAATTGATAAAGTGATGGAATGATATTGCAATTTGGGGTCTTTGCAAAATTGGGCTGGAACGGTTAAAAGAGAAGATAAGAAAAACAGAGAAGAGAGGTAAAGGGAAAGGGAAGAAACGTTTTGTTGAGAGTGGAGAATGGGATGAGTACATTCTTTTTTGAAATCCTAATTTGTAAAATAAAGTTATGGGCCAAGTTTTAAACTATTCTTAAAAACTTATGGATGACATTTCGATTAAGTTCGTGCAATTATCTAAGTTTATCCACCCTGAGGCCTTTTGGAATGAGGAAAACGCAAATGCACAAGCTCGATTAAAAGAACGGGAACGGATACGGCAAAGGGCCGATATGGAGAAAAGCGTTCTTATGGACGCGATGGGTTGTAGTTTCGTTACTTTAATTATTTCTCAAGTTTAGAAATGTATAGGTTTATTTCAGCTCAAAATTAGTTTACACATAATTAAATCATATTTTACCGTTAACAACCTACATATTAGTTTTGTTTGTATTTACTTTTGAGATGCCTGGACTTCGATAAAATTTGAAAAATTTAAAGGTGACCTGAAGCGAAATTTTTTATTTGCAAAAGCTAATAGCCTAGTTGAACAACGAAGAAAGCCGTTTTCAGTTTTTCCATATCATGTTTTGTTTTGGAATTATTACCTATTTTATAGTTGGAGCTGATGACGTCATTTTGTTTGCAAAAAGGCACGAAAGCAATTGATATCAACAACATTTTTATAAAAAAGCCCGAAAACCCAAAGATTTGACGCTGGACTTTCTTTCATGAGATCTATGACATTTCTAGGCGTGTTTTGTCGCTCTAATATGCTTCAGCACCAGGGTTAATTACAAACATAGTCATTGTCGCCAGTTTTCTACTCTCTGCCTATACTTCCCTTGTAAATATACAAACAAAATTACGTCATCACTTCAAAACATAAAACAGCGAATATCTCCGAAACGAAATAAAATATTACAAAACTTTAAACGGTATCACTAATTAAACCAGTCATTCATTTCCTTTTACAAATAAAAATTTTCGCTTCAGGTCCCCTTTAATAAGAAGTGAGAACGACGGTATACCTTGAGTTTGCCAGCAACAAAAGCAGTGGGTACTTCTCAAAGGAAAGAAAATTATATAATATGTAAGTGAGGACAAATAAAAGCATAATTTGTGGGAATTTAAGCATATATAAGCCTTCGATAAAAATAGCCGTGCAAAGACAATAGTCCATAACACATGCCGAGCCATATTTGGGTAACTGATCTATGTCTACAGGAAATACTGATATCTGATAGGCTAGAATTTGACCGCAAGTGGCTTGAGCCACTTTTATATGCTTACATTCCCTTTAATTTCTCTCGCAGAATGAAATTATTTTCAATATGATCTTCGTTATTTCCAACATGACCGACAGCGAATGATTAGAACATTGTTTTCCACTTGTGAAGAAAATGGTTTCCAACTTTAAAATGCTGATGTTTTCTGACATATTCGATGGGAAAGGTAGTGCAGTGTTTGGCAGTTCTGTGAAGATTCATTATTTTGGGTTTCTGGCTCGCCAGTTTTTTTTTTTTTCTATATTGCTACCTAGCATCCGAAGGTAGTTTTAGGACACTGAGAAGCTAAGCTTATCGAGCAATGTCCTGGTCCTTCCTCTCGATGTGACCACACCTCGCGATTCCTTTAGCCTGGAATTACAGAGAGTTGGCGACTCTCCTCACTCTACGTAGCAGGTTCGGCAGGGCGGGGACTCGAACCACCAACCCTAAGGTTGCTGGAATTGTGGAAATCCTAAACGATTTTACACGTAAAAGCGTGAACGAAAATATCGTAAAATGGATACTGTCAAAGTGACAAGTATTTGTAATTTTAACTTCAAAAGTATTATTGTAATTTTAATGGAGGGCCCCTCGGAAACCAGCTTTTAAGCTGAAGGGCTACCCTCCCTAAAGAAGTTGAAAATAAAATGACATGGCAATATTGATCAGCCTGCTCCCAGCGTTTAAATGCTCTCAGCCAACCATGGTCCTTTGCGTGCTCTGTTTTATGAAAATGAGTAACTAAGGGTTTTTGTTTTGAATGTAATAGAACACTTTTTCTCTCCCCCCCCCCTGATGTTTTATATGTAAAGAAACATATCTGCAGCAGGGTTGGAAACTACATGATAATTCACTTAAAAAATAAGAAACAAATTACGAAACTTTTAGTACTAAAATGCCGAAATTTCCATGTTAAATCACGCGCGATAGGAAAAGAGTTTGGTGTTTGACTCACCTGTAATGTATATATTAATATTAATTAACAGTCAAAGTTACCTTTGTCTTTATTTCTCTCGTCTTCTGCTTGTTATTCGGCTTGAAACAGTCCTAAATGAGCACGCAGCTGCAATGTGATCTTCCGTCGCCATTTTAGGACTGTTTCAAGCTGAATAACAAGCAGAAGGCAAGAGAAATAAAGACAAAGATAACTTTGACTGTTAATTAATATTAATACATACACTACAGGTGAGTCAAACACCAAACTCGTTTCCTATCGCGCGTGTTTAAATTAAGAAACTTTTAGTACTATGGCCTGATCCAAGTTTCTTACATGAAAAAACTTGTAAAGGACGTAAAGATCCTTTCAAGCCATTCAATCCAAAGAAGGATGTTATCGCCATCTGCACTGTTTTTTCATATAACAATCATTGCATTTATGTAAATCGCGGCCAAAGGCTACCGGCTCGTCTCCCCAGGGTCATCACCCGTGTTCTCTTTGTATTGCGATTAGCTATCGGAGCACGCATGCTGACTTTATGGCTTCACTTGATAAAAGATGTATTTGAAAGCGGAGTTTCGAATTTATTGGAGTTTTATATTAATTTTATTCTCAAGAAATGTTGTTTCAGTGAAGAAATATGTCTTTGAAATTACCATGCAATATAAAAGTCCAGATTGTGTTGAAAGACCAGTAACTTTGATCAATGGACAATTCCCTGGCCCGATCATTCGGCTCAAAGTTGGGGAAGCCCTTGAAGTCGAGGTAAGCCTGTGATTCGTATTTGTTTATTTTCTTCCGTGATAAATTTACCACTTTCAATCAACAGTACGTCGAAAGTTTTGGAGCTGGATTGTTTTTCTGAAACTTGGAGCAAATCTCGTCGATTTAGGGGCTTGCATTTCCCTCTCTCTCCGCTTTGTTTGTCAAAGGGGAAAACACTCATGACATCATCGGCAAAATAGGCATTTGTTGCTGCGAAAACAGTGTCATCAATCTCGTTCTTCGTTCTCAGTTCTCGATTCTTTTCAATAAACGTCAGTAAAAGTATGAACGTCTTTAAGAAGAGAAGTTAAACGGCAAGATTTTCTTTTCCTAGAAAATTGCCTCCTTTGCTCGGGTTCTTCGTTTACAAGAAATGATTTTGAAAACCAGGAAGAAAACTGCACCCTTTTGTTTTGTGTTGTTTTGTACACGTTCCTATGGCTATGACTTGATCAACAAATAATTTCACCCCGAAGTCAAATCAAACCGTGCTCTAGCACTCTACAGGGGATTCGAAGTTCAAGTCATGGGATACGAGATGGGATAGAACATAAAAGTTCTTTTTCAGTGTTTAATTTCTTTCTAAAGTTTTGCTGATTCTGAAATCATGAAACATTGAAACGCATGATTGAGCTAATAACGTTACGAACAACCAAAAGTTAAATTCCTTCAAATAATTCTCTATAGAAATTAAACAAAATGACAACAATAAGAATTATGTAGGATCAATTATGAAATGAATTATTCACTTGTCTTTTTGAGGCTCTAGGCCCACGGAAATAGAGCACTATGGCCGATATCCTTTTCTAATTGGCTATTTAGAAAATACGGGAATCAGGGAACACATATCTCTGGAATACACGTGTTATTTTTATAAGAAACTAAGAATTTGTTCAAGTACTGAAAGCATTGAAAGTTTCTTAAAGGTTCCACAACAATCTTCTTATTTAGTTCCAGTGCCCTCGTGAGCATTTCCAAACAAAGTTTTTTTAAGCCTTTAATTCTAATGTTTAGACCATTACTCAAGTACCTTTCGAGTAATATAAGACGGGAAACAAGTGAAATAAAGTAAAAATATGCTGAGGATTTCCTTTATTAAGATAAATAGTTTCTTAAGTTATATTTGCCCAGTACTGGAGTTTCTTAATTTTTTGGCGATCTGAGAGTTGAGTTTCTTATAAGCGGTTTCTTATAAAAAGAATATGTGTACACTTACTTTTTTGTAAGAAACTGCTTATAAGAAACTCAACTCTCAGATCGCCAAAAAGTTAAGAAACTCCAGTACTGGGAAAATGTAGCTTAAGAAACTATTAATTTCAATAAAGGAAATTCTTCGCATATTTTTAGTTTATTTTCACTTGTTTTCTGTATCATATTACTCAAAAGGTACTTGAGTAATGTCTAAACATTGGAAAGGTTTCAAAAACTTTGTTTTGAAAGATTCACGAGGGCACAGGTAGTAAGCATGAAGATTGTTATGGAACCTTTACGAAACTCGTAAGAAACTCTTGAGTGCTGAAAATCTGATAATTTTAAGAAACTTTCAGTACTGGCTATAATTCTTAGTTTCTTATAAAAAAATACGTGTATTTGACTTACTCAAAGTCTCAGTTCTAATGACAGAGCACGAGGTAAAGTCCAAGAGTGGATATGCTGCCCTGGAGAAGGAGAAGGAAGAAAGGGAGAAACTGTTGCTTTTAGAGGAAGGGGGCAGCAAGACGAACGGCTCCTCTTTTCATCATAACCTCTTGCAGAAGGTTTGTTTGTCGTTGTGGACTTTTGAAGACAGTGTTGCAGAACAAGTATCGCTTGTAAGCCTCGGGAAAATTTTCCTCTTTGTCCTCCTTATTTGGTTTTATGAAGTAGGACGAATTTGAGGTCGGCACGGCACAAGAATGGCGGTCGCGGGTGATTTCTTGAAAATAATTAATTAAGCCCCGTGATGTCACTGGTTAAAGTCCTTTATCCAGTATTACCTGAAGTTCATTTATTTTAGGGGTGTGCCCTTTTAGTGTTATGTAACTTACATTTCCATATTGTCAAGAAAATTGTAAGATTGCCATTCATCAATTGTCGCAAAACCGCAAGTACAGTTGAGCGCTGCAGGGACAAAAGTACGACGGGAAGCTTTTCAATCTAAGACTGAAAGCATCATTGAAATATATCCATTGTCACTAGCTTAGCTACATGTTTTTCCATTAACAGCGTGGTCGAAACGCCGAAAATATTCCTGAAACGAGAAGAAGTTTTAGGGACGGGTCATTAGTTCTTACAGGGGAGGGGGTGGAAGACATTTCAAATGTTTGATGGAATTTTCGTCCCCTCTCTCTGATTTACCTAAAAATTTTGGGCGCACCTCCAACAATGCAGAAAATCTTATCAACCCCCACCCCCCTCCCTCCCAATAACCGTATATAGGGTAAAACTGTCATGATTTCGTGCATGAAGCTTTACATCGTAGCTGTGTTAGTAAATGATAAAAAGCCTNGTCGCATAATGGTCGCATATTCGACTGGATCAGTAGAATATTCGACTATGAGTCGAGTGGAATACAAAGTTGGCTTTATACGTCGCATAATAGTCGCATTTAATTCATGCTTAGTCATTTTTTTGACTAGCAATTTAATTCGACACGACTATTATGCGACGTATAAATCCAGCCTTACGAGTTTCTTAAAGTTCCATAACAATCTTCATATTTAGTTCCAGTGCCCTCGTGAACATTTCCAAACAAAGTTTTTTTAGGCCTTTCTAATGTTTAGACCATTACTTAAGTACCTTTCGAGTAATATAAGACGGGAAACAAGTGAAATAAAGTAAAAATGTGCTGAGGATTTTCTTTATTAAGATAAATAGTTTCTTAAGTTATAAATAGTTTCTTAAGTTTCTTAAGTTAAGTTATATTTGCCCAGTACTGGAGTTTCTTATTTTTTTGGCGATCTGAGAGTTGAGTTTCTTATAAGCGGTTTCTTATAAAAAGAATATGTGTACACTTACTTTTTTTGTAAGAAACCGCTTATAAGAAACTCAACTCTCAGATCGCCAAAAAGTTAAGAAACTCCAGTACTGGGCAAATGTAGCTTAAGAAACTATTAATTTTAATAAAAGAAATTCTTCGCATATTTTTAGTTTATTTTCACTTGTTTTCTGTATCATATTACTCAGAAGGTACTTGATTAATGTCTAAACATTGGAAAAGCTTCAAAAACTTTGTCTCGAAATGTTCATGAGGGCACAGGTAGTAAGCATGAAGATTGTAGTAAGCATGTAGTAAGCATGTAGCATGTAGCAGGTAGTAAGCATGAAGTTTTTGAGGTAATTCTTTCTGTATTCATGTTTTGTTAAATAAATAGTTTGTTTTTAGTTCAGTAGACAGTAGACGACGCTCCTGTATATTGTGTAGCAAGTCTGTATGATGATGATGATGTTGCTGAAGATTGTTATGGAACCTTTAAGAAACTCGTAAGAAACTCTTGAGTACTGAAAATCTGATAATTTTAAGAAACTTTCACTATAATTCTTAGTTTCTTATAAAAAAATACGTGTATTTGACTTACTCGAAGGCTCAAAGTCTCAGTTCTAATGACAGAGCACGAGGTAAAGTCCAAGAGTGGATATGCTGCCAAGGAGAAGGAAGAAAGGGAGAAACTGTTGCTTTTAGAGGAAGGGAAGGGGGCAGCAAGACGAACAGCTCCTCTTTTCATCATAACCTCTTGCAGAAGGTTTGTTTGTCGTTGTGGACTTTTGAAGACAGTGTTGCAGAACAAATATCGCTTGTAAGCCTCGGGAAAAGTTCTCCTCTTTGTCCTCTTTATTTGGTACTCCAAAAGATGAAGTAGAACGAATTTGAGGTCGGCACGGCACAAGAATGGCGGTCGCGGGTGATTTCTTGAAAATAATTAATTAAGCCCCGTGATGTCACTGGTTAAAGTCCTTTATCCAGTATTACCTGAAGTTCATTTATTTTAGGGGTGTACCCTTTTAGTGTTATGTAACTTACATTTGCATATTGTCAAGAAAATTGTAAGATTGCCATTCATCAATGGTCGCAAAACCGCAAGTACAGTTGAGCGCTGCAGGGACAAAAGTACGACGGGAAGCTTTTCAATCTAAGACTGAAAGCATTATTGAACTATATCCATTGTCAGTAGCTTAGCTACATGTGTTTCCATTAACAGCGTGGTCGAAACGCCGAAAATATTCCTGAAACGAGAAGAAGTTTTAGGGACGGGTCATTAGTTCTTACAGGGGAGGTGGTGAAGACATTTCAAATGTTTGATGGAATTTTCGTCCCCTCTCTCTGATTTACCTAAAAATTTTGGGCGCACCTCCAACAATGCAGAAAATCTTATCAACCCCCACCCCCCTCCCTCCCAATAACCGTATATAGGGTAAAACTGTCATGATTTCGTGCATGAAGCTTTACATCGTAGCTGTGTTAGTAAATGATAAAAAGCCTTTTCAAATGAGATGAGAAAAGAACACAGAGCGGATGGATTAAGTAAGCAGTTTCATTTAATGACCACTTTAAGAAGAACCACCCGGGGTAATGTCTGTGCAGTACAGTGGAGGCTGTTCAGTACAGTGGAGGCTGTTCAGTACAGTGGAGGGGTAACATCAGT
>REGM01000079.1:531020-560298 GCA_004194415.1 Aurelia aurita | reverse complement strand
CAGTACTGATGTTACCCCTCCACTGTACTGAACAGCCTCCACTGTACTGAACAGCCTCCACTGTACTGCACAGACATTACTCCGGGTGAGAACAAGTACACGTTTTTTTTAGAGGAAACTGGTTTATAAGAAACTAGTACTAGGACGGCCGAAAGTTCAAGAAACTCTAGTACTAAGTTCTCAAAGAGCTAAGAAACTTTCAAAAGCAAAATTCAAAGATATTATGGCTGATAAATATGTCTTTGAACCCTTATCCTTGAGTAATATTAACTAACTGTTTTATGTTTTGAACGCAATAGAAAACTTTTTCTTCCCACCTGATGTTTGATATTTCAAGAAACGTATCTGCAGCGGTGTTAGAAACTACATGATAATTCATGCACTTAAAAAAATAAGAGACAACTTAAGAAACTTTTAGTACTAAAATGCCGAAATTTTCATGTTGAATTACGAAACTTTAGTACTATGGCCTGATCCAAGTTTCTTTAGAGAAAGGAGGTCAAACGCTCTTCGACAATATAGATTCAAATAAAAGGGACCAAAACTACACTTCCTGAGATGGCTTGGCTAAATGATTGTGCCCAGTTAAGTTTTGAATGAACCAATAAAGATTCAAAGAATCATTGAAATAAATGCATTGTCACAACATGTGCCCAACCAACAGCGTGGTCGAAACCCCGAAATATTCCTGAAACGGGAAGTCGCTTCGTCAAGGAAAGTGCGTGATTTCCCATCAAACCTTGATTGGCTAACAATTAGCAACATGTCTGCGAAATTGACCAATCATATTGCGTCAAAATCACAACACACCCCAAGTTTGCGCCAATTTTGCCCTTTTCACAATACTTCGCAATATAAGTTTCTGTCATAGGGAAATTTGTATTTTCAAAATATTTTTTTGCAAAGTTGTTCCTCATACTCTAGTGCAAAATCGTATTTGGGGGGTGTATACAATCAATCTTACCAGCATTAACAACACCAACCTGCGATATTCATTCAGTATCAATTGTAGGTTAGACCCATTTCTTCGACCTTAGTTTGCACCAATAAACCAAAGAAATAAACCAAGTTTCACCCAGTTTCTTATTCGAATTTTCTCCATTCTGCAGGTAAAGAACTTGCTGGCCACAGATGCAGTGACGATTCATTGGCATGGACAAAAACAACAAGGCACTGTTTGGCAAGATGGCATTGGTATGATTTCAAATTGCCCAATTCCACCAAAAACATCCTTCACATATCGTTTTACAGTTAATTCCGAACCCGGAACATTCTTCTATCATGGGCACGTTGGAGGTATTCGTTCCGCAGGGCTTTATGGGATGTTAATTATCGATCGATTGGCGGGAAAATCGTTTGCTTATGACGAAGAACGTTCGGTATTGCTAAACGATTGGTACCACGCTAGTCACACGGATCTAGTCACTGGCCTTTTGGAGGAGAAATTCAGATGGACTGGAGATCCCCAGTCAATATTGATAAACGGCAAGGGGTACTATAATTGCACCAAAAATGGGGTCCCGGTGAATTCTAACTATCCGTACTACAAACCTGGTTCGACAGTCTATTGTTCTGATTCCCAGTGTCCGGGACATGAAATTATCACCGTTCCGGTGGGAAAAACAATCCGGCTGCGACTTGGGAACATCGCAGAGTTGTCATTCTTAAATATTGCAATCCAAGGCCATAATATGACTATTGTTGAGGCTGATGGACAACGTGTTTCTCCAATAGAGGTTCAGAGCCTCGATATCAATTCTGGCCAGCGGTACTCAGTTTTGATCAACACAACAATGCCTGTGAACGCTTACTGGATAAGTGTAAGGACACGCCACCGCAGAGGAGTCGTCACAGGAAAAGCTATCCTGAAGTACGCAGGCGCGAGTTCGAATACCTCCTCCATTGATTATCAGACTGTTTTCGCCAGCCAGCCGACGTGGGATGATATTGGTTTCAGTTTCAAACAACAGTCCTCCATTAAAGGGTTGACTGATGCCCCTGCAAACGATAAAATAACAAAGAGAATTGTTTTGCTTGGGACTCAAGAACGATACAGTTGGAAAACCGGCGAAGCGCATCATAATCATACATTGAAACGACCAGAAGAACATTGCAACTCTACAGATAGGCATCTTAGATGGGCAATGAATGGTGTTAGTTACAAATTTGAGAATACCCCCGTCGCCCATATGGTTCATTATGGCATAAGGAAAAGTAGCCTCTCGGAGCAAAGGGGGTATTACACGATAAACCATGGTGACGTTGTTGATGTTGTCATACAGAATTATCCGGCTTGTAACCAGGTGAGTTGCGACATGTTCATTTCTCCTTTTCGTTTGTTTTCATAGAAGGATACCGCAGTGCAAAAAGTTGTCGACGTTCCTCCAAACCTGAAATTCATGGTCTCAACGTTCCTCTTTTAACACATTGTATGTAAACTAACGAAGAAACAGCTCAACGGTGTTCTGCACCAGAAAATATTAGCATAGAGCGAAAACATACTTTGATTGAAATAGGGATGTACCGGATATCCGGTAGGCCGGATAATCCGGCGCCGGATCACTGATTTTTCAAAAATCCGGTTCCGGCCGGATTTTTGTTTGAAGTCCGGCCAGCTACCGGATTTTCAAGAATTTCATTTAGAACTGAGACGACATGCAGAGGATGGCAAAGTCAGTATATACAATTGAATAAAACAAACAACAAGAATTCTAAGTCAAATAGCAGAACAAATCATGCAACGTAATCAAGTACAAATCTCAAAATAGTTTCTTTATTGTCTATTTGCAAGCATAGTACAAGAGCTTCTTANTAAGGAAAAGTAGCCTTTCGGAGCAAAGGGGGTATTACACGATAAACCATGGTGACGTTGTTGATGTTGTCATACAGAATTATCCGGCTTGTAACCAGGTGAGTTGCGACATGTTCATTTCTCCTTTTCGTTTGTTTTCATAGAAGGATACCGCAGTGCAAAAAGTTGTCGACGTTCCTCCAAACCTGAAATTCATGGTCTCAACGTTCCTCTTTTAACACATTGTATGTAAACTAACGAAGAAACAGCTCAACGGTGTTCTGCACCAGAAAATATTAGCATAGAGCGAAAACATACTTTGATTGAAAACAGACTTTGAATATCTGTCCAAGCTGTTTATAAAGAACTCATCTCATAATACACTGAGGCTGAGAAACACCGAAACTGACTTGCGTGTTCCACTTTTCAAAACGTCAAATGGGCAGAAGTCTATTTCATTTCGTGGACATAAGCTTTGGAACAAATTAAGCTTGGATGTCAAACATGCACCCTCTCTTCCTACCTTCAAAAAAAGATTAAACGAGCCATTGCAGAGGGTTTAATTTCACTTTTCCTTTGATTTAATTTCGTATAATTTTGTTATGGACATTTTTATTTTTTTTATTGCTATTTAACTTAAGTTAGCAACATTTGTATATTAGGTTTTTACTTTGTAGTCTTTTTGCACGGCCCCCTGTAAAGCAGTCTCCACAAGACTGACGGGGCTACCGTGGTTAAATAATATAAAATGAAATGAATGGACTAATGTTTGGAATGCCCGTCATGCTTTCAGTATTGTAGCCTCTGTTCTCCTTAAAATGTCATCCACATAATACGACTGTCTGTCATTGATCAAATAAGCATCGATGAAGCAATTGATGAATCAGCAAATCCGTCAGTCAATCAATCATTCAGTTAGGCAATCAATCAAACAATCAATCAATCAATCAATCATTGTAGGTTTGTGAGCAACATCCATGGCATCTTCATGGTCACAAATTCTGGATTGTTGGTATGGGTAAAGGACAATGGAACGGCACCTCAGCAGAACTGGCCTCACTTGACCCAAAAGGAGCACTCAAACGAGACACAACAACTGTCATCCCTGACGCAGAAAAACCATACAATGGGCAACCCAAACAGGGGGGATGCGGATGGGTTGCTATAAGATTCGTTGCTGATAACCCGGGGGTCTGGCCACTGCATTGCCACGTCACTTGGCATTTCGTCATGGGTATGCAAGTAGTCTTTTTAGAGTCAACGGAAAAGATGCCTGCCCCCGGCAGTGATATTCCAATTTGTGGTGATGTAACTCCAGCAGTATGGATGCAGAAGGAGAACTTGGTAAAGAAGACGGCGGTTCAGACATGCGGGGAACTGGTACATTTATGGATTGGCCTGGTGGTTGGATGGTGCTTTAGCTTCGGTTTGATAATAGTTATCATATTCTTCTGCTGCAAGACACAAAATTCAAAATATAGGGGAAACAGCATTGAGATCAATATGGAAGCATTGAAAACTTAGCTAATGACATCTACATGAAGGGGGTATGTAGGCCCAGCAGGGCATGAGAATATTTATAGATAGTACCCTCGCAATCTATGATATATACTGCATCTCTGCATCACTAAGATGTAACTCAACTTCTTCTGTGACACCTAAAAGTGTCACGTGACTTTTGCAACGGAATTAGAGTACGAGGAATTAGTAGATTGCATACAACCGTATATAACGTAATAACTTTAAACTTGTGTGTAAAATGATATAGTCCCATTCTTTCATGTGAATTGCTGGAAGAGAACTTTATGTAATTTGTCATAATTCCAGAGAGAGCATTTTTTATATCATCATTATTTTGGAATTACAGTTTTTTATGTTTTATAAAAGGATGTGCGAGAGGAAATATCTAAAATTTTGACAAACATTAAAAGCGCCATAAATTCTAAACTGATAGAGGAAAATCAATACGACCAACTCAAGAAATACTCAGTTTTTGAAGCTCTACAAGATGGTAGCAAGCAAAAGCCTGTAGCTTTTATGGTTTACGATTTAGCAATTTGATGTCGTCACAGCTTCAAAACTAGAAGAAATTGTAAGAACGCTGTAATTCCAAAAATAATGATGATATCAAAAAAGCTTTCTCTGGGATTATGACAAGTTGCCTAAACTTCCCTTCGGGCAGTTCATTTATAAGAATAGGGCAGTAACCTCTACACGATTAATTTTAAAATTTTGCAAAGATTCGACGCCTATGCTGCATTCATCAAAACATTCAAGCATGATCGGTATGATTTTATTCATCTATTTTAATACAGTATATTATTTGATGCATCACACGTATTTTATTGCGAATTCGTAAAACATTTTTATCTTTACAGTGATGTTCTTCGATCGTTGTTCAATCTGCGTTTATTCGGCTGTGAAAGAAACATCAGAACGCTACTTTAATTTCAGCCTACTCGATTTTCGTTAATTTCATCCAGTGTTTTGTGAGCCATTGCCGTCCCCTCGAGAGCTTTGTTTCAACCCAAGTAAGGGTGGGCATGTTGTAGTGAGGACAGTGGTCCTATGTATGTCCACATAACCGGTTTATTTCTCCCATACTATGTTAATGTCTGTTCCTAAAATCAGGTTTATTTTCAACAATATCATTTTGCAACTAACTTGAATTGTTCATTCTCTTGGAAGTTGGTCAATATTTATCCTCAAAATTGAGTTTTATCGGAGTATTGTAAAAATGTGTGTCCCCAAAACCAGTCTTTTTAAGAGCGCAATTTGTACTGGCACGCTGAAAAATGGGTTGGTGAAATCGTTTTTCCAAGACATACATAGGACCACCACCACCAAAAACACAGCACATGCCCACCCTTGCCCAAGTTGCAATTAAAAATGATAGAAGGGCCCACTAAGGATCATGATTTAAGATATTGCTCGCATCATTTTAGCCCGGGGGCACTACGCACCCACAATTGGGGCAGTGAGGACGTGCCACCCGAAAGGGGTCCAGTTTTCACCATTTTTGGTATAGATTTGGGTAGCGGTTTTGCCGAAGTTCAGTAGAAAAAGCAGCGATTTATCAAAGCATAATCGGCAGGTATAGGAATGGATTGGCAAATTCATGAAATTTGGTATAGGGATTAGGTACCTCCTTAACATCCTAAGCGGCAACCCCTACCCAAAAAGAATCCTAGTGCCGCCAAGAAATTGTTTAGAATTTTACGCAATTTGCAGCGACCAAAATAAAGTTATCAGACGGGATAAAAAGCACTTGTACCGGTTTTTGGTACACCGTCCATGCGAAATCACGTTAAAGGAACCACAAATCTCACCGTCTTCAGAAGTCACGGCCCACTGAAAAGCAGCCTTGGCTGACGGGGTTATCGTGTTTAAAGAATATAAAACGAATGAATGAAGTTAGATCTTTATAAATCTATGAATCAGGCGATTTCTCATTGGTAATGCAAACAACTTGCGTAATACGAAATGTTGCATATCTTTCGAGAAAAAAACAGAGGAATCCCCTTTGATGAGGATTACCTCCACGTTTATCTTAAAGTCACAAGATGACTCGTATGCTTGTCATGCACTGTGACATAATAAATCTTGGTTCGATCCCCATGTAACGGCAGCGACTTTGCTTTGGCTTTAGGCAAAAGATTTCACCACACCAAAGAGACCCAAAAGGACCCATAAGGCCATAAAACATTCTTAGATGTTCCCTTGCTATCCCTCGAGTGTAGTACTCTTGAAAAAACACACGTTTTTTTATAAGAAACTGGTTTATAAGAAACTATTACTAGGATGGCCGAAAATTTAAGAAACTCTAGTACTAAGTTCGGAAAGAGCTAAGAAACTTTCAAAAGCAAAATTCAAAGATATTATGATAAATATGTCGTTGAAATATTTTGTTTTAAACATTTTTCTTCACACCTGATGTTTTATGTGTCAAGAAACATCTCTGCAGCAGTGTTGGAAACTACATGATAATTCATGCATTTACGAAATAAGAAACAAATTAAGAAAGTTTTAGCACTTAAATGCCGAAATTTCCATGTTCAATTAAGAAACTTTTAGTACCATGGCTGGCCTGATCCAAATTTCTTATAAAAAGCGTGTAGCATACTAAAAGTTTCTTAATTTGTTTCTTATTTTTAGGGTGCATGTATTTCATGTAGTTTCTATGTGACATATAAAAAACAACGCTTGGCAAGAAAATAAGGCCAGTTTGCCTGAAAACATAAAATTGCAGTGAATTTTACTCAAGAACAAGGGCATCTTTGTCATATTGCCCCTGAATTTAGTCTTTAAAAAGTTTCTTACGCTCCTCAAACATAGTACTAGAGCTTCTTAAAATGTTGGTCATACTACTAGTTTCATATAAAAAGTAGTTTCTTATAAAAAAAAGTGTAGTCCAGTCTTGTGAAGTCCCGATAATCGAGGATTGACTTTGTAAAGAGTGGAAAGAAATGGTAGCAAAGCAAAAAGGAAAAGTATCAAAATTTTAAATCTGTGCTATTATGGTGTCGTTTTGTACCAGGAGGTTATTTTTATAGAAGACAAAAACGGTAAAGAATATAGAGAAACGGAAGCATCTGCAAATATATTTACGACAATGCTCATAATAAACAAATAAACTGTGCACAATTAAGTGATTTAGCATCTGGTTTTTTCCGTATTGGAAACAGAATCTACTTGCTATAAAGAATGTTTCTCGTTGCATCTCACTGCCTCCATGATAGCACCTAACACCTGGGTTGTCCATTACCTTGATATACAAAACAACGTTATTTACAAAGAAGTTGTAAAAACAAAACTGTTCTTTCTCCTAAAACAAATCCCATAATTTGTTTCTTTTCTACGACTTTGCATCGTCTCTGATCATCGGTTAGGAATTCCGTTTTGTAGATTATTCTCTCATTTCACCATCTTCTTCTTCCTCGTCGACTCCTCTTACGTAGAGTACATTATTACACCTGAAAGGGACAAAACATTGTCTATTTCCAAGTTTTATACCGCCCAAGACTTCTCAACATCTAAATCTCTTCGTTTCCAACTGATATCAATGTATTGACAGATCAGTCTCGTAGTTTTTTATCTGTTCAGTAGATTTCTGTCGAAGTTTGATTCTTTAGAAGTGTTTTGTAAAGCACGATATGCAATAAAGGTAATCTAAGCATAAATAAGCCTTTGATAAAAAATAGCCATGTAAAGACAATATGCCGTGACACGTGCCGAGCCATATTTGGGTAACTGATCAACGTCAACAGGAATACTGATATGTGATAGGCTAGAATTTGACTCCAAGTGGCTTGAGCCACCTTTATATGCTTAGATTCCCTTTAAGAGGGCAAAGGAAATGAACACAAGATGAAATGAACATTTTTACAGTTAGTTTTCAAAGAGATACATAAATAAAGGTCAATATATTTACCTGATGAGTACTTCACCAAGGTTTCCAGTACAACTTCCATCAATATATTCTTCTGTATTTGCCAACTTTAGGAAAAGAAGAATTCACTTTTACGTTAAACCTTAGCAACTGATGTCATTTATGTTGACTTGCAGATAAGATGTTTTCAGATTTGATTATTTCAAAATATTCCTTCAATTGACTTTTCCGTCAACCAAATGAATTTCAATCAAGCTCCAAATCAAGGTGAGGAAATTTCTTAGGAATGTAGCAAAGTTTTATGAAAGAGGTTTAATTCTAGTTGGTTACGTTTTTTATTCTTGCATTTTACCAAATAAGAATAAATTTACTTGAACCCATAGTATAGGAAGTCATAAGAAGGGACCCCTTAATTATTTCACAATTGAAGAAAGCTTTTATCTTTGTTTCTTCATATTGTAATTTTGATTGTCATTACTGAAACATTTAGATGCACCATTTATCCAATTCTGTCCAATATGTAGAAAAAACATACCCTATTGTCTTCATACAAAGAACACAAACTTGAAGAAATAAAGTAATACCTGCAAATTCATGTATCCATCCACTGATACTAAATAACCTTTGTATTCCATTCCCCACTTTAGTTTTACCATGACAGGTTTTCCAGTGAGTCCATTCAGAAATGGTTTTGGGTTTAATGGTAGAGTCTGCAGAAGATAGATACATACTTTTCAGGTAACAATTTTCTTTTGAAGATGACATAATGCGAAATAGTTGTTTATCAATCTATAATCTAACAGTAATTGATCTATAATTTGTAGTTATACTTTGAGTTTAGTTCTCCTCTTGAATTTCATGTTTCTTACAATTTGCACCCCTTGGCTAACTTGACACAAAATGTTTTACTTTCAGTTACATTCGGTTTCTTTTGTTTCAGTACCTGATTTTGTACCAGATTGCACAGTTGAAACACCCAAATTTCATTGATACACCCATGTTTTCGTTTTCTCTTCCTGTGCAAAAATTGCAAAATACCAAAGACATGACTTCCAGACTGGAAAGTTTGTAGAGCGCGCGCAAGATATTGCGCGCGCAGGAACTTACGCGGTTTTTTATCTGAGCCGCGAAGTTGCCAATAAACAAAAGATCTATTGTTTTATCCTATTGTCCTCAACTGCGGAAACTACGAAATTTCCGCGCAAATCGTGCTTAGGCCATCTCAACTTGCAAGCGCAAAATACAATCTTTTCAGTCTGGCATGACTTGGCGATCCAAAAAACTAAAATTGCACAAAATAGCTGCTGAATCCAGGATGATTGTAAAAACAATTGTTTTGATCATGCATCATCTTTGTCAATTTTGATTGCGCAAGTATCTTTATAAGCCAAATGGTAATAATGCACACATGTGAACAAAACTTCATTTGTCTTTAAGACAATACACCTATTGTTTTAATATTGTTTCAAGAAATAAATTGCATACAAAAAGTTGTTATTCTTCTTCGGTGTGCAAAACAAAGTTACCAGAATAGATGCTGAAACAAAGTCCTGCTCTGTGTGCAAAATTTCCCCACTATAATTTTATTTGTTATCTGTAATTGTTCGGGAAGATTCAACAACAAAAATTGCTGTTCAGTTTTTTCATTTTTTACTGGCCTAAATTGCTGCTGGCCGTTGTTTAGAATCAGTACACTTCTAAAGAAGTTTGCCAACCGTGGTTTGGCAATCAAAAGGTGAAACACGATAATCAAATGCGCATAGTAAGCAATTATTCGTCTAAAACGATCATAAGATCCATACTTACCGCCATTTCTTGTTCTTGAACTTGACAAAGGTATTTCTTGTTTGGATTTTTGCGCTGCAGATGTTGAAAGAACGTGTTGGCGTCTACTTTATTGAATTTGCCTCACAATGAGTTATTGTTTTTGAAAACGAGGTTTTTCACAGACGCCATCTTTGTTTTAGAAGCTGTGGAAGAAAGAGAGCAGAGAGTTTTGGAAGGAGTTTTGGCGTCTTATTTTTCACAGCAGGTCAGCATATTGGTTTACCATTGATTTTTGAAGAAAGCTGATACATTTCAAGCAGAAAACCTAAATAAAGTTGATTTTGTTTCGCTGTGAATGCAAATTGAAGGCAGGCAAAAATGGGCCTAAATTTTTGCAGCCTTCTACTAAACTAGTACTACAACCTTTGCAAGGCAGCCAAGCTTGGATTTGCAAGATCTAGCAATTCATATCTCCAAGTAGAGAGATGGCAAATGCAATTAGGAGGCCAGCTGTTGAAGAAATTGGATAAAAATTACTAATGTCTAATTAATGACAGGACTAGGACTAGCTAGGAGGATACTATTACTGAATTAGAAATGTCAAAGGAGAATAAAGATTTCCCTGCATTTCTTTATCCAAGAAGTTGCACCAGATGGAAAGGGCATTCTGTGGTGGATTACGGTGTCAGTGATTCCATTGATATTAAAACATGGAATGATGATTTACATATTAATTCCAGAAAATCATTCAGAGATTCTAAAAAACATCATACTTTTTACGAGACTACATCACCTTGTCTTCCGCTAATGCAGCCTAATGATGTTGGAAAGTTTCCAGTAGTTGAAGAACTCAAAGATGTCTGGATATCACCGCATGACTACAAATCAGATATCATTGGAAAGACGATAAAGACACCAAATATACAACACTTAAATAAACTATTTATTGATTATCCTGAACTGCTCATTGGAAATGTAATGAGTGAAATTGATAACAAGGAGATGGACCTGCTCTCAAGACATTTCCATCCATTGAAATACGCATTTGATGTTCCATGCCATTATAAGAAGTTTAAAAGGCAACCACTGAATTATAGGGAATTTTTTAAGTATTCAGAGAATTCACAAAAACGTATAATGGGACGATTCAATATGAAAAAACCATCTGACTGGAAACCTAATGTCGAAAAGCTAGATGATTTACTTGGAACAGTTAGTGAGATCCCAAGAGATATTTTGTTGGACTGTCTTGATGAAGAACTGATGGAAAGATATGATATGCTAACAACAAATCATCATTTGGNAAATGGATAACAAGGAGATGGACCTGCTCTCAAGACATTTCCATCCATTGAAATACGCATTTGATGTTCCATGCCATTATAAGAAGTTTAAAAGGCAACCACTGAATTATAGGGAATTTTTTAAGTATTCAGAGAATTCACAAAAACGTATAATGGGACGATTCAATATGAAAAAACCATCTGACTGGAAACCTAATGTCGAAAAGCTAGATGATTTACTTGGAACAGTTAGTGAGATCCCAAGAGATATTTTGTTGGACTGTCTTGATGAAGAACTGATGGAAAGATATGATATGCTAACAACAAATCATCATTTGGGAAATTGCTTGGCATCCAGTGATAATTTGCTCATTCATCCAAAAGGTTCGTCAAATTTTATGGGAATGATCATTTGCAGGAGAACACTGCACCAATGCTGGCCAATAGACGATTATGCTAAAGACAGTGGCAAGGAACTTCTGACAAATGCATTGTGCTCCTTATTCAAATCCCTATGGAACTGTTACAGATTAATAATTGGAATGCAATGCATCTTGGTAAAAAGTTCACCACCACCATCTTTAGTGTTATTGTCTATTGAGAATGAAAAGTAGAAAACAAAACGACCCATTTTAAAATCAGTAGATATGAAATATCAATGAATATCAAAAATATCAAAGGCATTAAATTAGAAATGAATATCCAAAAAGGATTATAGTGATAAGGCTGATTATCCGGCTCGTCTTGGGCATTTTGAGTAGATTTCAACTCGAAAACAGCTCAGAAAAACTTAATTCTGTATCTTGTCATTTCAGGGTCTTTGGACACTCTTGGAATTTCGCCTCTGTATGTTCATCAGAATGATTGCCAAACTCATTGTAAAGAGGAGTTCTGGCTCCAAACAGAATCAAGGAAAGAACAAAGCTTTGAATTTGATAGCACAATTCATGAAGTACAGTGTGTGGATCATGGATTGGGAGGATTTTCTCTTGGAGTGAGAAACAATTATTCTTGCACTTTCTTTTCCAAAAGCTCACAGGTAGGATCCTTTGTTTAATCCTTTGATCTTTCATGAATGTTTATCTTGAGTCAGATAATGTGTTAAACAAGGTTGGATGTCATTTGATTATTTTTTATAAAATATTATCAGGTAAAAAATTTGCTTCCCGCTAAAGCTAGGACCCTTTGCATTTTATTTGTAAGTAAAGGCTAAATACAAACTCTATTTGTTTCACATAAATTCTAAGGAATTTTCCAAAAAGGAGTTGTTCTGTATATATACGATAATTTTCAACGATTAGAGATTGGACCCTAAGAACAGGAATACTAGCAAGAAGATAGCCTAGGAAAATTTGCAAGGTTCACCCTGACATGAAGAAACAACTTCTCTCATAAAAAAGGGATATATTCTGGAAGGAAATGAATCCAATTGTGAAAAGGTAGGAGAAGATAAAAAATTGTTTAAAAAAAAGGAATAGACAATAACGCTAAAGATAGCGGCCGCACAAAGCATGCTGGTAAAAAGGTCCCTGATGACCACCTAACGACATACAAATTTTGGTCTGCCGTTTCGACTAGCTCGCTGTGATAAAGTTCGGAACAAGTTATGAATGTAAACAAATAGGAAAATTTTGTAATTTGAACGTGAATCTTTAATCAAACTTCAATTCAAATCAAAACTTTACTTTTTCTGCTTTGGAAAGGTTTCCTTTCGAACCATGTTGCATTTAAATTCAAGGTTGATTCGAATTCAAGCTAGCTAGTCGAAACGGCAGACCGAAATGTTTTCCTCGTTAGGTGGTCATCAGGGAGCTTTTTGCCAGCATGCTTTGCAGCAAAACACAACAGAGTCTTTGGAGCCGCCATCTTTACTGTTATTGTCTATTGATTTTACATTAGCATCCAAAATGAAATCCCACCCATCATGGAGCATGAAACAAAGCTGAATGCTCCTAACTTATCATGGAGAAATAATAAATAAATGGCTTTTCACTTCACCATAACTAGATTAAATATTTTCAAAGATCCATTTAGTTGTTTAGATTTTTCACCTTTGCTTTTCTTTGAAGCAGAAGTAAACTGTCTAAAAGTTTTACTTTATAATTATGAAGAAGACAAAACATTTGTACAGCTAGAAAAGTACATCTACACATTACAGTTCATCTAAAATGTTTATTTACAAAGCATTTACCAACAAGTTCAAAGATATCATAACGTTTTTAGAAATTTTTGTTTTCTTTTGAAGCAGAAGTAAAATGTCTTAAAGGTTTACTTTATAATTATGAAGAAGACAAAACATTTGTACAGCTAGAAAAGTACATCTACACATTACAGTTCATCTAAAATGTTTATTTACAAAGCATTTACCAACAAGTTCGAAGATATAATAACATTTTTAGAAATTTTTGTTTTTCTTTTGAAGCAGAAGTAAAATTTCTAAAAGGTTTATTTTATAATTATGAAGAAGAAAAACATTTGGTTAGCTAGAAAAGTACATCTACACATTACAGTTCATCTAAAATGTTTATTTACAAAGCATTTACCAACAAGTTCAAAGATATGATAACATTTTCAGAAATCTTTGTTTTTCTTTTGAAGCAGAAGTAAAATTTCTAAAAGGTTTACTTTATGATTATGAAGAAGACAAACATTTGGTTAGCTAGAAAAAATGCAACTAAGCATTACAGTAGAGTTATACCAACGCAACTAAAGTTCCTTTCAAGCCATTTAACCCAACGCTTGTAATAGCCATTTACGCCACTTTTTTATATCACAAATAAAAAGCAACTCAAAACCACAACATAACAATATCCTATGGCTGTCATAGCTGGAAAGGACATAATGTCATCGAGTCCAACAATAACAGCCATGTACGCCACCCTTTTTAAAGATCTCGAACCTTTGCTCAGACAAAAAATAGTAAAAAATAATAATATTGTATATTTATACAGGTATACTTGATCAGCTTGCACAGAAGCTGCTATTATCCAAGGTCCTGTTAAAAATAAAAGTTTAATAGAATTAAAAGATGTCAAATTACAAGTTCAAGTTTGAAAACCCAGATAGTCAAAATTAAAAATTACAGTCAAGTTGATAGCATAGTCTCTTGAGATTTATTATCGACTGTTCTCCTTTCAACGTATTAGGCAGTTTGTTGAAAACTGTTGACCCCTGAAAGAGGAATTATTCAAAGAAAGATGTAACAGCCATTTACACCGCCTTGTTTTTAAGATTTGAAGCCTTTGCTGACCTGTCTAAGACTCAGACAAAAATATTCAACGAATCGTTCTGTTAGTCAACTCATTTTTAAAATTCAGCACCACATAAAGACTTTTGAACACCTGCATTCTAATTTTGGAAATAATTAGCGGCTGTTTTTAGTTGGATATCTCTACGTTTTGAACTGTGATTTTTTGTCATTATTTTAAAAATAGTTTGTCGCTGGCAGCTGCAACCACAGGTTGACGACATCAGCAGCTGTGGAAAATGAATTTTGCAAAAATCACAGCTAGTTATGATCAAATCGATTAGATTAATTTAATCAAAACCCAGGAAATGGTTGCAATATGAGTGTTTTCCACAGGGATTCTAGGCGACGGGGTCGTTTGATCGAATCGTTAGATATACTCGTCTTCGTTAGTTGTAAGAAGTCAGTTTGAATGAACATTGTTGCAATACTACCGGGTGAGTAAAAAAAAAACGTATGACGTTTGAAAGATTACTTCTCCCTGAATATCAAAGCAATAATATTGGCGAATGTCTTGTTTAATAGCTGATATGTTTAATTAGATATTAAAATTTACTTGACTGAAATCGGTCACTCCGTTCTGAAATTATCATATAAAACTGCTAAAAATAATGATCAAATTTCGCCAGTTTTCCTGCCTCACAGCAATGACTTGAACACGTTTTAGTACGTGTTATCCTCTTGCGAGGATGGAATCTCTATGAATACATTTTTCACAAGATTTAGGGACGTCTTGTGACAGTTGATTTCGAGGGGCAAATCACGCCAAAAGTCTTGTACGCTATCGTAAAAATTCTCAAAAATCTTCAAAACAAACGTCTCGATAAATTTTGAAAATTCCAAAATCTTCAAAAAACCTTAGAAATCTAAAAAGATCGGCTAATCTATTAAATTCTTTAAAAGTCTTTAACAAATTTCAAACATTTTCTAGAGAAATGATAAGAGTAATTAAAAAAATCTTTTTCAAACCCTAAGAAATTTCAAAAATCTTTGAAAATCTTAAAAAATCCCAGAATTCGTTGCAAAATCCAGGAGATTTTTAAAATCCCAAAATATCGTACGCCATTTTTTCGGAGTGATTTGTCCCACAGTTGATTTTAGACAAATTAAGTGATGAACAATCATCGACAAACCCTTTTCAAAGTGTGAAAATCATTCGATTTTCTTGCAAGCCTTGATTTGTAAAATCTTGATCAACTAATTGTAGTGACCGTGGACTTCCAAAACATAACGCCAATAAGGACTGGTGTAAAAAGGGCCGACGTTAGATTAGGGCCTGCAAAATAAGGGCCAACAGTGTGATCAGTAAATCAGCTGATATATTAAATTATCTACTTAATTAAATTCTTTTTGAAAATTTATAAATTAACAGTTTTCCGCCCATTCCTTTAGTAATTTAAAGAAAGAAAGAATTCTTGGAAAAAAGGGGATTAAATCTATTTATTTCTTTTTCAGAGCTCATCCCTCGAAGGCCTCCCTAAATATTTTCATCAAGTTGACAAAGTGACATCACGATCAAGAATCCTAGCAATGGCTGTCAATCCTTATTTTGGGGGTGACGCAATTATGGCGATGGAAAATGGGACTTTCACTCATTGGGCTGATGGGAATACAACACCCCTTGCACATACAGTCATTAATGATAGTTGCAGTTGTAATGAATTGTTCTGGATAAATTGTTTGTTTTCGTCAAATCCAAGATGTTTTATTGTGAACCATCAAGAAGATTTTTATAAATATGATATGAGGGTGAGTTGTTTTCATTGGCTTATTTCGAATGTGATCTTCCAGCTTTAATTAAAAAGTAAATAAGAACAAGAAAATTCAAGAAAAATTAAGAAAAGAAAAGAAAGAAAAAGTGCGAAGTTTTAAATAAAGGGAACATTTTTTGGATATATTTTTTGCGATTATAAACATACCAAAAAATCGTTCCTTTTATTAGCACTTCGCTTTTTTTCGCTATAAAGATTTGACGATTAATTTTTGACAACTTTTTTTCTTTTCGAAATTTACGGAAAGTGATGATTTTGGAATCACCATAGCGTTCTCGATCTCGTCAGTTACTGAATATAGTAAATGTTTGTTGAGCATTCATTTTCTGGTAGTTCTGGTTGTTTTAGAATCTCAAGAGTATTTGAAATATCATGTCCTCTTTTGGCCAAGGCTAAAACTGGATTCCAACATAGGTATAAAATGTCGCCTGCGCTTTTGGAAATCCAGCAGCTTAAAGTCCATGGCAGCTAAAGACCAATTTTAAAGCAAAATTAGATGCGCAATTTAATTATAATTGTTTTCTTTCAGTCACCACAAAAGCCATGCCAGTTGATGCTACAACTTCCAAACACATATCTAAACCGGATGGACAAGCTGACTAGGCCTATTTCCCTACATCCGTTGAATCCCCATCAAATTCTACTAACGTCGCAACAAAGTCTTATCGTCATGGATGAACGTTTCACGAACAGTCCGTTGATTGCCATCAACCATTGCATGCGAGTTGGTCCGCAGTTTATGCAAACCATTACCAATTCAGTTGATTCAACAGTCCATACTTTAGCCGTTCTTGGTGGATATAGATACAGGGAAACAAGATGTATAGAGTTTGAGCAAGAGTCTTCAAAGGAGGTTATTCCAGAAGCGTTTAGAGATGCCAGTTGTGATACGTCATTTGTGAAGAGTTTGTGTTGTACCAGAAAGCCTTGGGAGGTAAGAATATGTTTAGGCTTCATCTATAAAGCGAAAAACCTTTCTACAAGGATTTATGCGATTAATACACACAATAATGGGCATTTATTAGTTTTTTATTTCAAATTGGGAACATTGTTTCAAGAAACTGTTTTACCTCCGCCTTTCTCAAAGAAAATTTTCACAAAACTTTTTTGCAATAAATTCTAAATCTAAAATTATGCATAAAAAAATGAATTTACACAGTTTAATATTTGAAAAATGATCTGGATCAAACGATATTTCCTTTTTCCAAAAAATGTTTTTCCAATCTATGATACCAATGATTTCTTAAATCTTAGGACACTCGAAAGTACAGCGTTTGGCTATATTTGACGTTCTTTTTTCCATGAATTACATACCGCCCTGTTATATAACTGTCGGTTATTTACAAATATTTTAGAACATTAATCGTTCAAATGTTCATCTTTGATTCCCAATACTTGGATTTTTTTTTATATAATTGTCTAACCTCTTTCCTTTTCTTGGAGTGGGGAACAGAACAATATCTCAGGCTTGATAAATCCTTTGTGCTTTTTCGACTGCCATTTTAAAATTCTGTAGACTGAAGTTTATCGTCTTCTTTCCATAGCTTTCACCGCCAGAATCTTGGCTAAAAGACTTCACCAATAATGCACGTAGTTTATCACCAGGAGTCAAACAGAGGCTAATGCAGCCGCTTATTGGACTCAGTGTACTTCCAGTCGAGGCTAAATCATCCATGGATCACGTAGCAGTACAGTTGACAAAGTCAGGTGACCTTTTCTATCAGTTGCTTAAGAACAGGAGTAACGAGGAACGGAATTGTGTGGCTGGGTTTGTCAATCATGGTCAAGATACTGTCAGTAATAGGAGCCCAAATAATGACAAATTTGCGAGTAGTTCGCGGAATGAAGGTGAGGCGTTATATGATAAAAATATTGATCGTACTGAAATAACAAATAGTGCTTGTAAGAGTATAAATACTACTTGTGTTACCACCGAGGTCCATAAAACGTGCAAAGACTGGATTAATATGGCGTATGAGGCTTATAAAACGAACCCTTCGACGAACGAATCCGCCAAAATATGTTCCATTGTTGTGAAGACAGATGATGGAAATATCTCAAAAGTGTATGATCAACAGAAACGCAATTTCGAAATGTTTTCTAACTCAAATTCAGATATGCAACGTGCTGCTAACAATATGGAAATTGATGTATCTACAGAAAAGGAATCCTTGAATGCTGTGCAGGAGAATGCCTCTTTTTCAACTCAGGCCCAGCTTGAGAATGATGCACTTTCTGGTGCAAACATGATAGAGCGCACAGAGAGAGAACCACTGATAGATGCTAGCATAAGGCTGTTTGAGATCAGTAGTACACAAGAAAATACACAAACTTTACCTTGCCCAGTTTGCCTTTTTCCAATAGACGCTGATTGTACAACTTGCAGTTGTTGTCATTTAGAAGTTGATGTGGCAAATAGGCTCAAAGTTGCACAGAACAGCGGTTCAGTCTTGACGAATAATGAATTAGGAAGAACGTTTGAGACACCAAGTTTTGAATTGGTAAAGTATCCAGAAAAATCAAGAGACCCTCTAAGTATTGTTTTGGCTACGAATTGGAATAACGAAGATGATTACACGCCTATCGATTTATCTGTGAAATCTGTAAAACAGAAGGAAGCTCAGGGTGAGGGAAATTCTCGAAGAGGACGAAAACGGAAAATAAAAAAGGAAAATGTGAAAGATGAGTTAGATGAATCAGATGTTGGTTGGTTTCTTAATGAATCAGGCAGTCTGGAAGTCGGGCGGAAAGATCGTTTTGAGAGAATTAAAGAAGAAATTTTAGAAATTAGTAGTGCAAGTAAAGAACGTGTGACAAGATCCAGAACTAGGAAGTTGAGGGAAACTACGAGAAAAGTTCGGAATTCCAAAGATGATAGAGAAAAGAATGGAAGAAATCACAAGGAAAAGAGCAAAGGAATATTTCAAAAGAAAGATGAACAAACTGAAGTGAAACATGTTGAAGAGTTGAATTCAAACGATATTAATAAGATGAGATATTTGGATCCAAGTGATAGAGGATCAGAGAGAAAAGAACATTCTGAGACAGGTTTAGGAATACGAACTCCGATTGCTTCTACTAATAGTGACGAAGTAAACAGAGGTGCTACCGCTAGAAGGCTGTTTGAACCTAGAGATACTGATATGATAGCTCTCAGTTTTAAAGAAGACTCCAAGGTGTCATTGTTAGAGAAGGATTCTACACAGGACAATCAAGAAACAATTTTGACATCTCATGATACTGTAAGAGACAGTAAAATTGAATATCTACAAAGAACTTCTGGAATTTTCGGAAGTACAACGATAACCCCTAAAGCAGAGCGTTCAAAACTCGTCAATTTTGAGACCTCCTCGGAGAACACTGGCTTGATCAGGGATGACGAAGGAAGATTTGACAAAGACCCTCATGGGACTAGTGTGTATAAAACTTCGAATGTTATCCCAAAGGAATTTAAAGCTGAAAACCAACGAAGTACGCCAGTTAAAATCTACTCACCTTTGAAAAGCTCAAGTACACCACGGAAGAAAAAAGTCGGCAGAGTGATGGGATTTTGATAATGTGTTTTCAATGTAAATATAAAGTAAAAATGAAATTGTTTATATTTGGTACCGAGTAAGTTTGTATTTTGTAATCATGAAGCGTAGCAGTGTGATGACCGGTGATATCATGACTGCCGTCCTAATTTGATAACGGGTTTTATTTTTGTTCCGTTGGAGTTGGGTTCTGTTCATTCCGAACGTTATATTTCTCTCTATTTCTACAAAAGAAAATGATTCAAGAAAACACGGTAATGCATGCTTTTGAAACTACCGGGTGTCCCAAAAAAGTACTCCTGTTTGAAAAATCAGCAACATTTGATTACATGGCCGATCTTTAAGTTTCTTTTTTTGGTTAATAGATCAAAGTCCAAATTATTTTCTCGGGTAAAGCTGATGTTGTGATTGGGTTTAAAAATTAGCAAATTTAGCTCGGCTGCCTGGTTTTGAAGCATACTGCAAAAAGCACTGATGATTACCAGGTTAATTATGTTTTGTATATTAAGCTTCTAGTTTGGTCATAAATGTCAGAAAGAATGCACATTATCATTGTAGACTTGAAGGATAATGAAAAATCTCAAAATAATGGCTCTTATGCAAGATTTACGATGTTGCTAAAAAGGGTATTGCTCAGAAGAACGCTTTTCAACCTGTGATTTTATACCTTAAAAATATCGAAAATAAATATTTTATCATTTTTAAATATATTTGGATCATAGGCAAAAGAGATCAAACAGAAAATTTTGTGATTTGATAATCGAGTTTTGGTGAATTTTTAAACAGGAATACTTTTTGTTGGGACGCCCAGTAGAAAAATGTTATCTGCGTCAAGATATTGGGAAGACGCAAATTGAAATTTTTCAAAAAGTATGCTACTGTCTTCTTGAATTGTTTTTAATTAGCAGAGATTGGCCTTTCGTTTATCTTCATGTAAGAAATGCATAGCCTTCATACTACAGTGGCACAGAACACTACATAACATATGGCACTACATGTGGCACAGAACTTAAACATTTTGTTGCGAAACGGAATCCATTTGCTAAATATTTTGCAAATGGTCATAGCAAGTCGTCAAATGAACTCAGAAAGAAGATACAGTGCAATAGCTTGATAAGATCTGGGAGAGAAGACACAAATTCCAATAGACAATTACGCTAAAGGTGGCGGCTATGGCATGGCGGCTCCAAAGACTCTGTTGTGTTTTGCTGCAAAGCATGCTGGTTAAAAGCTCCCGACGACCACCTAACGACGGAAAAATTTTGGTCTGCCGTTTCGACTAGCTAGCTTGAATTCGAATCGACCTTGAATTCGAATCGCCCTTGAATTCGAATGCAACATGGTTCGAAAGGAAACCTTTTCAAAGCAGAAAAATTAAACTTTTGATTGATTCGAATTGAAGTTTCTTGCTCCAGACTTCAACACAGCTAGCTAGTCGAAACGGCAGACCAAAATTTGTATGTCGTTAGGTGCAACCTAGACTTATTACGTTGAGTCCTAGTAATCGCTGCCACCCACCCACCCTACTCGCTCATACTAGTGGAGCAAGATTTGGAATCTGGCTCAAAGGCTTCTGAAAAATACAATGTGTGCAGCATAGGCGTCGAATCTTCGCAATCGTGTAAAATTTTATAGCCCTATTTTTTCACATTAATTGCTTTCAGGGAACTTTATGTAATTTTCATCATTCCAAAGAGAGCATTTTTGATATTATTATTATTTTTAGAATTACAGCGTTATTATGTTTTACGAAAGGATGTATGACAAGAAGTATCTAGAGCATTGAAAGCATCATCAATTCTAAACTGATCGAGGAAGGCAATACAATCAATACAAGAAACCTCATATTTGAAGGTCTACAGCGTGGTAGTAAGCAAAAGTCTGTAGCTTTTATGACTTACGATAAAGCAATTTGATGACGTCACATCTTAAAAACTAGCAGAAGTATAAAAGACGCTGTAATTCTGAAAATAATGATGATTTCAANTTACTCAACGAAGCTTTAAAATTCATGCAGTAAAATCTGTTCAGTTTAAATTGCTCTCTTGTCGACAATGAGTAATATAACGGAGCCATTGATAAGTTTTTGGTTTTACTGTGGTCACAAGCAGAATTGTTTCCAATTAAATTTGACATTTTTTGGTTTACTCGTAATTCGACACTATGAAATTATAATGATTTTAATTTTACTTTCAAAACTACCCTGAGATAATGCCTTTCCCCCCTCTAGCAATCATTGATTCCCCCTCTAGCAATCACTGATCGCGTATTTGTTGAAATTAGATAACATTTGAATCAAATCTTTAAAATTACGGTACAACTGGTTGTTGCACCACTCTTTCGAATAAATGGCTTGAAGGAACTTTAATTACTTTACAGTACTATAATTCTACCGTGGGCATTTTCGATATCTTGATTGTTTTCATAATTACAGAGTTTTTGGGTTATGAACAGTACTGAAAGTTTCTTAAAATTATCAGATTTTGAGTACTCAGAGTTTCTATCGAGTTTCTTAAAGGTTCTATAATAATCTTCATGTTTACTACCTGTGCCCTCGTGAACATTTCAAAACAAAGTTTTTTTTAAGCCTTCCCACTCAAGTACCTTCCGAGTATATGATACAGGAAATAAGTCCAAATAAAGTAAAAATATTCTAAGGATTTCCTTTTTTCTAACTTGAATAGTTTCTTAATAGTTTTCCCAGTATTGGAGTTCTTTAATTTTATGGCGATCAGCGAGTTGAGTTTCATATAAGTGGTTTCTTATAAAAAATATACATGTAGCACATACTGTATGATCTGACCAGAAAACCAATTTTAAATAGTTGGACAACATATGTTCATTTCAATCGCGTTCTTGCGGAACTGATGTAAATCCTCTGCAATGACCAGTATCACAATAAAACGCCTAGAAGTGGTTTCCTTGCTCAATGCTATCTCGTTGCAAAGACCACCACAAAACGTAAAGGAAATGCTCTCCCTAGAGTGACGAAAAGAGGAGATAAGTCCTTGTAATTTTGGTAAAACATCAACAACCAAAAAATTGGAATCCGGAATATTGCTGGTTTAACCACTTGATCGATTCCTATTTAAAGAGAAAAGCCTTTCCGCTACCACTCAATTCAAAGTGTTTTTAAAGTGTTCTAACCAGTTGAAGGCATCTTCAAAGTTTTGTGCATTGGATTTTGACACCCCAACATCTACTATTTCTTAGAGACTCTGCCACCGACAGTTTAACCTTTGCAAGTTGCAACTGCCAAGAAATGTCTGTTTTGATCGTTGATGAAAAATACTCGGAGACTAAGATGAAGGCCGAAGATTGCCTGTTTTCCAGACTCCTTAAAAAGAAAGACCCCTTTCTTTTCAACATGAGTGTAAGGGATGCCCAATGTTTAGGAGGGCTTATTATGGATTTTGCCCAAATATGATGGTGAAAACTGGCTGAAGAATGCAATAAGTTTTGCCTGATGAGGGGGATTGCAGGCTGCAGCCCCCACAGCCCCCTGCCTCCTACGCCTATGCTTTTCAAGGGGTCTGGAACACAGGCTAGCCGTAGGTAGCTCTGTTCTCGACGAAAAAGGAACTTATTTATGTAAATCCTATTCCGCGCGAAGGCTAGTAAATACTTTCTCGAAGAAGACAAACAACTTCGCACCAACCTGAACAACTTTCAGAATGCAGAGAAATGAAGTCGCTTTTTTTCTTGAAGTCGGATTTGTTTGAAGGATTTGTCACTGATTTTCTGCAAGATATGAAAGAAATTAGTGGTCCCTAGGTCCTGGGGTTCCAGTTTTGAGTTATATTGGAAAAGTGACTTCATGTTGCGGGGGCTGATGGCTGCTGCTCTGCGTAGCTGTTATGATGCAACAACAACAACGTTTCTTCTCTCGTGCTGGAATCAAAATGTCTGCTGCATGCTGAAGAAGAATTTTGATTGCATAAGCCGGTGAAAGAGAGTTAAAGCTCGTCAGAAGAAGATAAAATGTCTTACACAAGGAAGGAGGGTATGTATAGAGTCACTTCTGGTCGCTAAGAATGTTTGCAAAGTGGAGTATGGCTTTCTTTGCTAAGAGCGATTTTGTTTAACTAATATTTAGGCCCAAAATTTAAAGAATGCAAAAATTTGCAAACAAAGGTAAACCTAATGCAGCCTTAAGGCTGGTTTCCATTAAATCGTAGAGCGATCGTCGACAGTCTGCGATCGTCTGCGCTCCTATCTTCCATCTTCCATCTGCGATTTCAGCAAAGTGTTTCCATTAAATCGTAAGAGGATCGGCGACAGTCTGCGATCCCTTCTTCCATCTTCCATCTGCACCATTTCAAACCCCAAGGAAGGCGCTTCAACAAGGAAGTTCAAATCTAATTGGGCAATTTGATTCATATTATTGTTCTTAAACAAAAGGACGTCTGCGATGATCGCCGATCGTCTGCGTCGTCTGCAAAAAGTGTTTCCATTAAAATTTTCCCAGATCGGGACAGTCGTAACGATCGGGAAAGTTGAACTGAGTTCAACTTTCCCGACGCTTACGATCCACGATCCCCGACGGTCGTAAGGATCGTAAGCAAGTGTTTCCATTAAATCGGGAACACAACGCAGACGATCGCAGACGATCGCAGACTGTCGCCGATCCCCTTACGATCGCTCTACGATTTAATGGAAACCAGCCTTTAACTTGAGAGGAATATGATATGTAGCATATAGGGTATTTCCATGAAGTTATTTCTACAGTTAGCAAACTCAAAATTACTTAATTTCAAGTTGGTATGATATGGCAGGTCAGGTTTTTTAGTTCATTCAGTTTGAGCGACTTTCCAAAAAGTTTTAACAAATTATCCAATATATGTGCAAACAAAGGTCCAAAGGAGATGTCTGTAAGCTACTCAATAACCAGACTTAACAATTTGATTTTCTCATTTTCAAGTTTTATTGGATTAAGTATAAAATCCTTGTTGCAAACGAATCATCCAGCAAGTGACTCATCTTTTGTTTAAAACAAAAAATTTGCAGCCTGTTGTAAGAATGACAAGGCACTACAGTTAAATCTAAAAATTTGATATAATGTCTAGATGTTTCTGTTTTGTTTCAGGAAAAGACAAGATTGTATTTGTCTCAAAAGAAGAATACTCAGAGCCACCAAAAGAAAAATTAGAATATGACAAAGAAGATGAGGAACAAATGGGTTTAATAAAACCAGATGGAGAAATTAATTGGAATTGTCCGTGTTTACAAGGTATGGCTGATGGCCCCTGCGGTACAGAATTTAGAGAATCGTTTTCGTGTTTTCACTACAGTGAAGCTGATCCGAAAGGTTCTGATTGTATCGATCAGTTCAAGGAGATGCAAGAATGTTTCATGAAATATCCAGAAATTTATGCACCAGATGATGACAAAGAAGTAGCTAGTGCAGATAGAGGAAATGAGCAAAAGAGTAGTGGGGAGGATGGAGGGGGCTCCGTAGCTGAGCAATCTAGTAAAATAGAAGAAGTTGCTAGTGAACAGAAAACTGATACTTCTGACAATGTATCTAATCTAGAAATTGAATTTGCGGAAAGTAAGACAGTTGAAGAAAATGAAGAATCTGAAAGCTGAGATTGTGTGTGTCTCCTAGGTAGAAATTTTGGTAATAATTATATATTGAAAATACTCTGAATGAGTGTTTTGCTTATGATGTATTGAGTTACTTTTATGAGTAAATAGTTGGTTTTTTGTATGTTTGTTGATTGTGTGAAATAGCAGGTTGTTGATTGTCAACCAAAATAATAGTCTATGGACATGACAAGAAGCAGTTTATTACAAAAATCTTGCAATTTTGCAGCTACTGTTCAAAACGTAGATTTTGCTGCATCTTGGGACAAACTTATACTAAAATGTCAGACTACTGAAGAAATGAGAATTTTCAAAATTATTAGAAAGTTTGATTGCCAAAAGCGTTGATACACAGGCAGAATTCGTCATCTTGAACTTTAGATGGGTTGTACATTTTTTGTTGCTCTCTATGTTGTGTTCCTGACTGGGCTCCTTCTGAGCTTTGAAAAGCAATGAAGCTTCCCAGTGGATAACAGAACCTTAATATTTTGTTTATAAATAGCGGTTGAATGTTTTCTAACGTCTGTCCTTACAATATCATCTGATTACCCCCCCCCCCTCCCTCTAAAGAGAACACTTCATGTATGTGTCATGGGCTAAGAGTACTGATTTAAAGCCCCCCAAGTTGTTCTGCATTGGTCCTTTACCCAAAACCTTGCTGTAGTGCTGGCACATTGTGGGTCTTCTACCATCGGCTAATCCTAAATGGACTTAAGTGGGCTCTGCTAACCATGAGGCTTTGCGTGCTGCGCATGAGAAAACAACACAACACTGGCCTAGCATTAGAGACTTTCAGATAATCTGAAGGTCCATTTGCAGTGCATTCTGGGACAGCAACGGCGTTCAAAGCTACATGGTTAGCAGAGGGTCTTTAAGGGGGCTCTTTTGTAGTACTTGCGCAAATTTGTACCTTTTCTTCTCTCGTTCCGGTCTCTGAGGTCTTATATGATGATTGTTCCGTAACCAGTGTCAGATCTAAGTATTCAAAAAATGTCCTTGTTACTCTGGGTTACTCATTGCTATAGTTGATTTTACGTGACTGTGTTCCAGTTATAATGCAATTCTATAAAAGCACCCTAATTTGTAGCCTGTGTTCCAGGATGGACCAGAACAGGAACACAGGCTACCCAATTTGCCGTTCTAATTGCGAATCGGAAGGTGAAGGATAGGGGTAGCTCAGACAACAAAGAGGACAAAATCCCTTACTTTAACTCTAACAACAAATAGACGCACTACCTCCCTTGAGAAAAAGTAAAGACTTTCTGATTAAGCAGTCAAGAGGATAATATTTCAGTAGACCACTTATAGAACTCAAACATAGTTTCTTTAACCTTGTCAATCCGGAGCCTAACCGACCACGCATTGAAATCCAGGAAGGCTGCTCTTATTTGCTTTCTCAAAGGACTTAATCCAAGCAACGGCTTCCCTGAAATAATTCACTGATACATCTTGTCCTAGTGAATGATCAACGGATAGATTTTCAAATTTATTCCATTTGTTTCTACCTCAATAATTTATCGTCTTGAACTGTTTGGAGACTGGATTGATCTGCCGTTCCGTTAACAGTCACAAGTCAGTTAATGACGGTCAGCGTATGACAGTCGCCTTACGACCTGGTCTGAGTCTCCTCTGCGGAGCATCAGGCTGTACCAAAAAGGGTGAAATGACTCATCCAGGAACACCCTAGGTTTGGTCACGGGGGGGGGGGGGGGGTTCTTGGCCAAATTTCGGATAGGGGTGTGCCGCGAGCATCTTCAAAATGGTACCGTTGGCTAGACCAATTTTTGTGAAAATGATACCCTTGGCTAGACTAATTTCTAGACCAAAAGTGCCATAATTTGCCGTTTTCTAGGCACAAATCACCAAAATTTCGCCTTCTCTAGACCAAAATCGCCAAAATTTGGGGTTTCTAGACACAAATTAAGAAATTTGGCCTTTACTGGACGAAAATTGCCAAAAACTATACCCTTGCCTAGACTGGCCTGACTAAAATTGCCAAAAAGCATACCCTTGGCTAGACTAGAAGTCCGAAAAAGTATACCCTTGAGGGCGGAACATCCCCAGGTACCTTTACTATGGAAGAACCCCCTCCCCGTGGGTTTGCTTCTTAAAGTAGTCTAGGAATCTGACCTTTTACTATCTTGGGTGCCACCCTGAAAGAACGGTCTGGCACGGTGGCACCTAGGGTAACTTTTTCTTACTGCAGCCGAACCTTGATCACTAGGGGTTGGACATGGTTTAGCTCGAGCTATTCCATACCTGCAACAATTAGGTTACATGAAAGGTCTTCGTGTGGTACAGAGCTTGTACATTGAGTAACGGTACCATTTGCAAATGTTTTCTTCTGACGCTTGTCACTGAAAATCGTCAGCTAAGATCCAAAATGGAAGAAACGAGGATAAATTAACCCTAATTTGAAATCAACCCACGAAAACAGCCTGCAAAATTTTTACATTGAAAGTATGCTGTGACCAATATCAGAAGAAAAATGATTAGCAAAAGGTTCCCGATCCTACCCTGGGATAGACTTGCTCCAAGTCTCGTTCGTTATCTTGTTCGGGCCTACTCGGCCCCTACTCGGTCAGCAGTGAGATGCGGAGGTCAGTGAGCTGCGGAGGTCTGCTGACCGAGTAGGCCCGAATAAGATAACGAACGAGACTTGGAGCAAGTCTAACCCTGGGACAGTTCCACTGCGCAACACCAAGAGCCATAACAAACGTTAGAAATTTGAGCAAAAAAGAGAAACGGAAAATATCAATAAACAATAACGCTAAATATGGCGGAAAGGAGCTTTTTACCATGATCCTTTTGCATTCGAATAAGTATCGACCAATCAAATAAATCGAAATTCCAAGCGATACAAAGAATCATCGTAAAAAGCTCCTTTCGTCGATTTTTAGAGTTATCGTTTATTTACGATTGCACTCGTTTAGTTTTTTTTGTAATTTTCCCAATTTTGTTATAGTTGGTACCAAGGTTACAGTAGTACATGATGATGCTCCCTCCGTATACACGTTTTTATTTATAAGAAACTGGTTTATAAGAAACTAGTACTAGGATGGCCAAAAAATTAAGAAACTCTGTTACTGTTTGAGAAGCGCTAAGAAACTTTCAAAAGCTAAATCATGGGGAAATTGTCGTTGAACCATATTTTCATATTTCATATTTCATATATTTATCTAAGGGGGAGGGTAGCCCTTCAGCACAAGTGCTGGTTTTCAAGGGGCCCTCCCATAAAATAAAACTAAATTACAGAAAATCATTAATATTAAAAACTATTACTAAAACCTATTTTACAATCTTTCTACAAACCTATTTACAATGTTAAAAGTTCAGTTAAAAGAAAAGAGTTCAACCCTGAATCAACTGCTTAAATAAGCTCAGGGAGGATGCTTGCTTTGACTCAGCTGAGAGGCCATTCCACAACTTTGCTCCTCTGAAAGAAAAACATTTTTGTCCATTTGCTGTTTTTTTCATAGGTAGCCTCAGGTCCGTTTCTGTATTGCGGAGGCTACGGGAGGAGCATTCTGAGTTTTTTGTGAAGAGGTTACACAAGTATTGTGGAGCCAACCCATTTAGGGATTTGAAGACCATTGTTTCAGACTCATTTTGAATGAGTTCCTGAATGGTCTTCCAACCCAGCTCTTCGATAAGTGGTCTGCTTGGGGCGTCGTAGCTGCTGTTAGTTACAATTCTGGCAGCACGCTTTTGAAGTTTTTGCAACTGATTGATTTCAGTTGAGCCAGCGCAGCCCCAAACAGAGCAACAGTACCGAAGGTGGGGCTCCACAATGCCTGCGTAGAGAGTTTGCAATGATTCTCTTGGTAGGAAAGATTTGGCATGCTTCAAAAAGCCTACAGCCCTGGAAACCTTGGTAGAGACCGCCTTGATTTGTTCTTTCCAGTCCAAA
>REGM01000079.1:451796-528473 GCA_004194415.1 Aurelia aurita | reverse complement strand
AATTTCGTATGATATATAAGCAAAGGATTTCTGGCCTAGGTTCTGTTTGTTTTGCGTTTCGTTAGGTGCACAAAGGATCATGGTTTGCAATGGGTCTTTAAAAGCGAAAAAGTCCTTTAGTTGTTATCAGATATTTCATACTCTGAAAAGAGTATCTTACGAAAATGTTTTAGGTATGCTTTGTCATGATTTCGCTTTTCATAGCCATTTCAAGTTTTGCGTCACAAACTTTAGACTATGTTTGCTTTGTTTCAAAATGCAGTATTTCCGTACCATTTTTTCCGAATAAAAACTTGTCAGCGGAACTTTAAACAGGTTACAGGATGGGAAAACTCCTTTCTTTTGTCACATTTCCAGTAGGTAAGATTTCAAAATCCCAAATCAAAATGATATTCTGCAGCAGCACGACAACGAGTACCTTGTAATTGTTGCAAAAATGAATGCAGAAAGAGACATTTTCGAGGGTATTAACACTATTTACATCTAGTTGACTCAGAAAAACAAATCGGAAGTGCGAAGGGTACCTTGGCTACCTTGCAGATGCAGAAACTTTACCAGCAACTTAAAGAGCCATTGTCACCCAGGGTTCTTTGCGGGCACGCTGCAATTTCAGACTGTCTCACTTTCTGACATTCAAATTTGCCAGCGGAATATATGGATCCACACTGCAGTAGTTGAACTGATAGAAAAGTTTGACTTTAGTTTACTTTTTTGCCCGCAAAGGATCCTGGATGACAATGGCTCTTTAAAAATCTAAATATGGGTGATCTCAGGTGATCTGCCTCCATTTACATTCATCTTATTAGGTGACAATTTCAAGACTTCTGAGTAAATTTTCTTGTTGGTGATAACTCTATGTGCCTTTTATGTGCCAAGTCCCTGCATGCGTGCACACTTTTGAAGTTGGACCACCTTTTGTTTGCAGCTTCTCGACCGCTTCTGTCAAGTGTCGACTCCTGACCTACGTCAGTGTGTCTTATGTGTCACTACGCTCGATGAGTTCTTTCCACCTGGGTGTTATTCTCTCTTGTATCTTGCAGAGAAGTGGAAAAGTGTGATAATTATGTCAAAGTTGCTTCTGATCAAGCATTTTTTCCGAGAGAAAGGCTTGAAAATGGCCATGGCAATTTTGTTTCCAGGTTGTCTTTATTTTCCATATCATTTGTGTCACACGAAAAACATTTGTACATTTTTCTGTTGGCCAAATGCATAAAATGATTTATAATTACGCACATTTCTTATGAGAAATCAGTTTATAAGAAACTCTAGTCGGGATTTTTAAGGAAGTTAAGAAACTCAATCCAAGGAACATCTTAATTGTTAAAAAACTTTCCAACATCTTGTTTCATGTTAACTGCTGTATTGTCTTTGCTATGTCTGATGTAACACTGCAACATAGTCAACCTGATCAAAAGTTAAGAAACATTTGAGAAATTTTGACTGGTAAGATTCCAGAAGCAGAAACTCATAAGAAACTCGCCAGTGATGCTCGAGCTTAGTTTCTTATAAAAAAAAATGCATGTAATCCCCGTGTAAACTCATTTTTAAGAAACTGTAGTAGCCTCTTCCAGAAAATTTAGAAACTCTTCTAGAAGCGATCAGAGCAAAATTTAAAATTTAGAAACTCTTCAAACTTTGGTTATGAGTTGCAAAGTGTCCTTAAACAGAAAGTGTATTATCAAACCAAATAATACTAAAAAATATAATTTATGTTTATGATTTGGTTCTTTCTTGTAATTCATGGTTCAAAAAGGAGTTCTCGATGAATTTTGATAAATTGTGAAATTAAGTTTTAGGAAAAATCAAGGATTTCTACAAGAAACTTTTATTATAAGACTTTGGTCCAAACTTAAGAGACTGTATCATACAGTTCCAAGCCAAGTTTCTTATGAAGAATAACTGCATTTTAATTGTCTCAAGTTCAGCTGTCAGGCTTTGCACCAAACTTCGAGAGACTTTCAGATGTACAACGACAACGACTTCAAAAATAGCGGCCAGCGGGCGACGAGTTGAGCAAACAAAGCACGCCGTTTGTTCACGTTCGGCCTTATTAGTTTTTCTAACTATTTTTATATGGAGGATGAATGCAGTGAGGCTCAATATTTTCATCTCTTCATAGATCACAGTTAGATTTTCAGATGCATGGGGAAACAACGGCGTTCTACCCAGTAAGGAGAAGATATCCAGTCGTGCCTTCTGTTGTTTCAAAACAGCACGATTGTTTTTGCTTTGCACAACTCAACTTTAAGGCTGACTGAGTGAGTGATCGCTTGGCTTCGCATCCGTGTCATACATCACATTCAACTACTTCTGCCTTGGTGCTATACTGGAGTTTGGGGTAAGAAGTACTTTATAGAACTGGGATTATTTTTAGGGTGCTCTTACTAAATTGGGGGTTACTTTACTGTGAAATCCTCTATTTTTCAATGTCCTTAAATTCATTTATTTATTCTACAAATTATTGTCTCTGGGTGCTGCTAAATAGATTTTGGGGGCAAGAAGTATTTTTTTTAGCAAACTGGGGTATTTATAGTATAAAAAGTACAATAATAATGGTACTTTATGGTATAATTTCCCCCAATTTCTACTTCCCTTATGTTTATAATACTTCTTTTATTGCAATTTGTTACCCATACCATAGCCATAATAGGTTGTACATCTATTATAATATTTTGTACAGAATACAAATAGGGTCTTTTAGGGGCTTTAGAAAGCATCCTAAGGGTCTATGCAGCCCCCATATTAATTTCCCCTTCATATTCCCTATTTTGTTAAATTGATGTACATCTTTCTTGTACAGATCTTACTAATCTTGTACTTCTTATTTTGTGTATAATAGTTGTCAAATTATTGGTAATTTTAAATAAAAAGGGTGAAGATTTAAATTGGGGGTAAGGGGGCTAAAGGGGGTTAAATATTGGCCAATTTACCCCCTATACCATAATCAGATCAGGGGGTTTTGTGGGGTTCAGGGGGTTGACTTTACATAGCTAGTTTCTAAAGCTGCTATTGTTTATATTGTAGGTCATTGAGAGGTATGACAAATAGAGAGCAGCCTAAAAGCCTTCGCTGTTCGTTCACCATTCAATGTCTTGAGCAGTCCCGGCGAAGATAAACGCTTCTTTGTCCCAGTTCAGCATTAAAGACGAAGTCGAAGGACACTGTGACAGTACACTGGAGTCGTCAGTAATACAACATGGTGGTGAAGCGGAGACGAAGCGATGCTAGGCCCGGCCTGACCCACTCCATTATTATGATGGTCGCCATTTTTGGGTATAGCAGCCTGGTGTATTTGCCCAAGGTGTCATGCGATGAAAAATCGATGGGAACTTGCCCGAGCGTTTGTACTTGTAGCCAAAAGATGGTGGATTGCTCCAGAAAGAGTTTAAAGAGCTTCCCGTCCTCTTTGCCAAGTACAACATTGATTCTGTAAGTGGATTTTTACTATTGCGGTGTTGTTGGGTGACCTCGGCCCGTCTCTTATCCTTAATTAGCGGGAATAATTTCCTCAAAAATTCTGTCTATGATTTATGAAATTGTTTGTTACAGGCTTTAAGATGTTGCTTAATCCTATAGCTAGTTAATAGCGTACAAAATAGTACAGTTATCCCACAGATATAGTACAGCAAGTGGGAACTATGATCACCTATTTCCAGGGCAAAACTAACATGCACGGGAATATGTTATGGGATCAAAATAACTGATCACTATTAGGTGTAAAATTGCACAAAATATAGAACATATGATAACTTAATCCTACAGCTAGTTATTAACCTACATCATATTACAGTAATATTACAACAAGTGGAAAGTTTAGTGACATATTTTGGCTGCAAACTGGTTTTGTGTGTGTGCTGAAATCATGCTGAAATAACTGATTGATGATATCATCTATAAAATTGCACAAAATATATAGAAATATATAATTATACCTACAGCTAGCTATTACTGTACAACATAGTATAGTTGTACTGCAGCAAATGGGAATTTTAGTCAACTATTTCCAGAGCAACTCTTTGACTGTAAAAATGGGGCTTTTTCTGGGATCTGATCAAACAAAGATATCATAAAAAAAACTACATAAAATAAGGAAAACAAATTCCCTGATATAAAAAATCTACCCAGATATGATTCATAGCACAAACAAATCAAACAGAAGCAGAAAATTCATGGTCTTAATTCTCAGGTGAGATAGGGGAGGAGCCAACAATCCATATCGTTTTATGCATGGAAATTTAATTAAATTACGAATCCAATAAAGTAAGAGAAGTCTGATTATGGAATCACGACTTTTGATGTAAAAGATAGCAGATTTTAATGAATCTAAAACGATTGATTTCCTGTACTTGAGAAAGCATAGATTTGTTTGTTTAGCTTGAGGATCTGAAGTGAAATTAGCAGCGAAATTCGACAAGGATAATCAATTTAAGATCCGGGAATTTGTGTGACTTAAACAAAAACAAGTCGAAAGTACACGATTTTATGAATTTAGAATTCATTTGCCATGCTTTCACAAGCCTCCGAAAAGATTTATTTTGGCTTTAGACTTCGGAATGCCTTTATCAAGAATCAAGATGTAAAATCGACATTTCTGAAGTCTGACCTAGGCAAAGGGAAGCTTATCTATTACTTATGAAATTCATTGTAAAGAGCCACGACAACTTTGGGACTGATTAATTCCTGAAAGTCCTTCATCATCCATCAGATTTTAAGATAATTCTTACTTTTTAAATTGTCCAGGGATTCTAGTTTCTTGACTTCAGAGTTGATTTATTGCCATGTCTAAAACCAGATGGAGTACTTTATTTGAAGCTATGTATTTCATTCAAGCCATTATATATTAATCACTCCATATTTGATGATACTTCTGGGCTAAAGCCAAGATTTAACCAATAATACTACATAGAAAGCTCAAATTCAACTCTCTAGGTACAAATTTCTCAGCAATACCTCAACTAACATTCAACGCATTAGGCCTGTTAGTTTTTCTTAGTAGTTTTATTTGGAAGTTGCATTTTATAGTGGTTAAAAATTTGATATAAAAAGATGGATATCTTATTTGTTGTGCTGAAGCTTTGATGCAACCAAATTGTAAAATACAAGCCATTTTTCCTTGTGATTCTCCTTTTCAAAACTGAAAAATTGATTAAATCCAACACACATGTTCACCATTGTTCAAAAGCTTGAGTTATATTTGATTCATAAGCAGTAGTGAAGAGATTTCTTGCAAAAAATAGCTTGCAAAATATCAAAAACTTTAGTTCTTGTGACAAAATTATCTCAAAATTTCATGGTTGATGTTATATGTTAGCCTGCGCGCAGACTTTGTAGTCTGCACACAGGCTAGTTATATGTACTCCAAAGGATGTATTTGCAGAAGTTGCCACCTGGAACATAAAGTTGTTTGCAGAAGTTGCCACCTGGAACATAATTTTAGTTGCGCAAATCAATTCATATGCCATCAATGAATTTGAAATGATGCACTTCCATAACTTTCAAACGTGCAGTGCAGTGTGCATGATTTGTTTGTAGGGCAGTTAACATATGCAATTTTACCAGGAAAAGACAAATTGCTTCGAATTTGACGTTTGACAAGCACATACTGTACCTAAAGTCGTGTCAAGTTCTTCCAGCAATACATGGAACTTGAAAATGCAAACGCATGAAGGAGTGCATATCTGGATTTAGTTATGATGAAATACTTGGGAAAGTTATTTTCGTGCAAGATTTTCTTATGAAATTGGTACAGAACTTTAGTTTGTAGAAGACTAATTGCATTTAGGTAAAAACTTTATGAAATTTGTGATTTATGCTGCAAATTAAATCTTCAACTAGAGCTGCTCTGATAGATCCATTCAAAAGCAGTAATTTTTGAAAGTGCAAACAAAATAATTTGCAAAAATTTTAAACGCAATCAAAATTAGTTCACTAAGCAGAAACTCGTACACACATTAATTTTTCCTTCTTTTTCGAGTTAATGTTTCAAAATCCTTTAAATCGTTCGACTTAAAAGTGTTTGATTATGTTGTTGCCTGAAAGATAAGAAATTCAATCCGTTTTTCAACCTAAATCTCTCAATTTCTCAACTTTGCTGATAAAATTCGAATTTTATTGAACCACAAATCCTTAAATTAGGAGGGAAGGATCAATCCAGATAACTTGCAATCAAATTACAATGAAAGGAAAAATATAGTGCTTAAATTCACACAGATTTGATTAATTTTGCTAAATTTGTCATGAAACTTCATCTTTTTCCTATTTTAAATTAAGTGTTAATGGTGTCAGAACTTGCTGACTTGAAATAGTTTTTATATTTCACTTGAATATACATTTTGTTTTGATAGTTTGCTCATGGATTGAAATGGTTAAAATATCTTATCTGGTTTTGTTTCCTTTTTGTTGCAATATTTTGATAAATCCACACAAAACTAGTTTATTTAGAAGTTATGAAGTTTTATCCAGATGGCAAAAAATTGATCCTTATTCAGTAGAATTCATTTCTGGATAATTTGTTTCTGCCATAATTCACTTTACTTCTTTCATTTGTTTCTTCTTGATGAATGAAAAATTGGTTTTTTTTGAAATATTGATAAGTCATCAGCCCTTCCAAATAGTAAATCTTTGGTCTGTGAACATTGTCTGGTGAAAAGCTTTGGTATGGTTTATTATTCTTTCGTTTTTCAAAGCAATATTTACTCTTTACCATTACCTTTTCTTTGTGGAATCTTCATTATGTTTTGTATTGGTTTAAGGTTTCCTTGAAACTCTCTTGCTTATATTGTAAGAATTTTTAAATTGCTTACTTCGAATTATCAAGTCCCTACCCCCTTTACCATCACCTTAACTTTGTGGAATTTTCATTATTTTATGTTTGAATCAAGTTTTGGCTCAGGCCCTCATTGATTACATATTTTGATAATTTCAAAATTGCTTACTTCGAATTATCAAGTCCTTACCCCCTTTACCATCACCTTAACTTTGTGGAATTTTCATTATTTTATGTTTTGAATCAAGTTTTGGCTTAGGCCTTCGTTGATTAAATTTTACGATCTGTGGCTAAGATCATGAGGGAATCTTTTCACAATCTGTGATTTTTATGACTTATTGTCGGTCTCTAGAGTGTCATTATTATTTACAAATACTTTTTGGTAAATTTCCGCAGCTTTAAATTTTATCTACGATTTCCTACAATTGATCTTTTCTATTTTTAATCGCTAAAAACCACAAAAAACTTTTCATTTAAAAGCCAGTAATTTTATTAATATGTAACAGGCAATGATAAATCCACGGAGAGAAAGTTCTAGGATATCTGTGTGTATTTTGCGCCATGTTTGAAAGCCTTGTCTTTTGAAACACACCCTGAGCCTGGTTCACACTAGGTCGTTGAAGTCGCTGGAGTCGTCGAGGTCGCTGGAACAAATGTCCCAAGAGACCCAGAAGACTGAATGTGAACGGCGAAAATATACTCCCCAATGACCCTGACGACACCAACAACTGAGTTTTTGCCGTTCACATTCATTCAGTCTTTTGGGTCACGAAAATCCAGATTGAATCTCGTCGCCATCCCATCGTTGCTCTTAGCATTAGCGACTTGTATCACCTCGAGCGGAGGAGCAAAGCCAAGACACCTGTGGTTGCGTAGCTCTTGGCCCCAGTTCTTATGATCCCAAGAAAGCTTTCGAATAAGGGAAATCGTCTTGGGAAATTCACACTGAATTTCAAATGTTTGAATTTGAATTTTAGTAGTTTATTTAAAGGAACCCTACACTTTCCCAGCCGCTTGAAGATTCGCATGAATTTTTCATGAAAAACATCGTTGGAACTTGAAAATGTTCAGTTCTCTAAAAGTTTTAAGTTGTGCTTCCAATCGCTAAAGACATTCAAGGGATAGGTCCCGAGGGATAGGTCCCGAACAATCGCTCTTTCTGAAAACAGGATACTGTATGCTACCCACTTTTCGGCAGCACTTTCTTAACAATATTGATAGGCTATATCTGGACCAACTCAACTTTTGTACACATCAAATGCAGTTCCCATAAACAGAGTTAATTGTCATGTCAATTTTTTAAACCCGACACGAACTAGCGAACGGTTGCTGACAATATTATTACTTTGTGATGTCACCAAAACCAGAGTCCTTAAAATTGATATATTGTGTTAAGATCTTAAAGCCATTAGCTATTTTGTTGATTCATCGCTCTTATGGCACATGGAATACCCGAGCGTACAAGGTCTCCTAAATTGGAATTTCTCAAGAGTTCTTCATGAAAATCTCCTTTTCTGGAGGGTTTAATCAACAGGACACCGTGAAAGGGTGTGGAGAGTATTGTCTTTCGATCGGAGTTCACCAAAATCTTGGCACAGACTGTTATTTAGATCGGTTGATCACATGTTTAGAGAGAGTTGGAATTGTCTTGATATTACCTTTTAGCTGTTCTGGAAGGGAGTCTGAAATGAGCAAAATTTGGAATGCTGGAAGCCCGCTGGAAGCAACAAATTTTGAGGGGAATAGGTAGTAATGGAGTTGTACGAAATTTGAGGGAATAGGGAAGGAGAAAGTTGCCATGTCAATAACGATATATTGTGTACGATAATTTGCCCTTGTTGATCAAATTTACGACGTAAACCACGCTAAATTTTAAAGTGTAAGAAGCAGCACATTTGAGAGGAATGGATACGGAGAGAGCTGCCATGTCAGTAACAATCTCTTGTCTACGATAATTTGCCCTTGTTGATCAAATTTACGACATAAACCACGCTAAATTTTAAAGTGTAAGAAGCAGCACATTTGAGAGGAATGGATACGGAGAGAGCTGCCATGTCAGTAACAATCTCTTGTCTACGATAATTTGCCCTTGTTGATCAGATTTACGACATAAACCCTGAGATTTTGAAAGTGTAAAAACCTTAATCCTTGCTGTTGTAACTAGAGCATAGAAAAACATTATTCTTTTATTGAGAAAAAACAATATTAGTTAGCGTGAAAAGCAGCTGCTCGCGAACTCAGAGTTCACCCCATGTAGTTTGCGCCTTGCTAAGAGTACGAAGGAAACCCAACTGTGTTCCGTCATATATTCAAGGTTTCTACTCATTAAATATTTAAGAGAGGGATTGCAAATCTCGATAAGTTGGGATTGCATAAATCTCAAAATATCCCGCGTTTTTCTCTTATTTCAGCCATGTTCCTAATCATGAGTAATTCCTTGGTTTTTTAGATCACTCCATCCTTACTTTTCACCTGTCATATCGAAATCTTGCTTTTTCCATTGCAAAATCACTCTTTAGTTTTGCCTTTCAGGTCATCAAAATACCCTTCGGCATTCTTTTCTAGATTATTCTTTCCTTGATTTAGATCCCTCGATCCTTACGTTCCACCTGTCATATCGAAATCTTGCTTTTTCCATTGCAAAATCGCTCTTTAGTTTTGCCTTTCGGGTCATCAAAATGCCCATTCTTTTCCATATCATTCTTTCCTTGATAAGTTACCCTTGGTTTTTTAGATCACTCCATCCTTACGTTTCACCTGTCATATCGAAATCTTGCTTTTTCCATTGCAAAATCGCTCTTTAGTTTTGCGTTTCAGGTCATCAAAATGCCCATTCTTTTCCAGATCATTCTTTCCTTGATAAGTTACCCTTGGTTTTTTGATCACTCCATCCTTACATTCTTACATACATCCTTACATCCTTACAATTTTGATCACTCCATTTTTTGATCACTCCATCCAAAATCGCTCTTTAGTTTTGCGTTTCAGGTCATCAAAATGCCCATTCTTTTCTAGATCATTCTTTCCTCAACTACTGTGTTTTTAACATTGTTCGATTGAGGTATAACTGAATTAGCAGAAAAGAAGAAGAACAACAACAACAACAACGACAAATACGAACACGCGGAAAAAGGAGATCTGATCAACAGTGAATGAAAATAGCCCATGCCATTTCTGTTCAAATTTTCAAAAGTAAAAAAAATTTTAAAATTTGGTTTTTCCACGTAAACCTTTTGAAAATTTCAAACTGCCCAGATTGAAAGGAGCGATACGACTCATGCAGAGGTCTGAATTTCATTTCCTGAAGTTTGTAGTTATTTATTTGGCAGTTCGCCAAACAGCTACGTAATCTTGAGGAACTTAAAATGAAACAGCACAGGCTCAACCTTATCAAAGTTTCGCCTTATCAAATTCTCCTAAATTTCCGTTACTGTCTGTGTACCGAACGTGATTCAAACGTCTTGGAATGTAGCAATTTTTCATTTGAGATCTTTCAATTTTCGTAGACCAGTGGCTAGATTTTCACCGCGATATCATTCAAAAGTTGTTGTTATCTTGACATTTCAAATTCATCATTATTAATATTGGCCTACGCTCGTGGGTAAATTTGGTAAATTCAGGAACTATTGATTAATCAAAATGATGATTATCAACGAGGTTCATTGCTTCATAATGGCAGTTTGATAAGTCGACGAGGAAAGGGCCTCTTTGCGAACCGTAATGGACACCGACCTTGCTAAAACCGCTGTCAATAAAACAATTTCTTAACAGAACTGTAATCTCGAGGAAATTTGAATAAGTATGTTGCAGGTAGTTGCTTCAAAATTGCTTGATGTTGCTTGAAGTTGCTTTTCGTTGTGTTCCATGGAGGAAAGGGCCTATTTTGCAAAGCTGTAATGGACACCGACCTTGCCAAAACCGCTGTCAATAAAACCATTTCTTCAGAACTGTAATCTTGAGGAAATTTGAATAAGTATGTTGCAGGTAGTTGCTTCAAAATTGCTTGATGTTGCTTGAAATTGCTTCAATATTGCATTTTAGTTCGTTGTGTTTCAAGGAGGAAAGGGCCTATTTTGCAAAGCTGTAATGGACACCGACCTTGCTAAAACCGCTGTCAATAAAACCATTTCTTAACATAACTGTAAGCCAGCGGAAATTTAAATAAGTATGTTTGTGGGTGATAGTGGTTATACGAAGAACGCTTAGCTTCTTAGCTCCTTTAATCGCTTGATATTCTCTCCTCATTGTTTTAACACATCTTTAAAATCATTCTTATCTCTCAATAAGTTGGTTTTGATACTGTTTTGTGGGCCTAGGTCGGGTGAAAATGTCTTTTACTTCGAAAGTGATGTGATTGAGCCAATTGAGCTCAGATTTGGTGTTTGTGAAAGTCGTAGGCCTATCTTGAGGAGAACAGATTTCACGAAAATGGATTTGCTTTGCTAAATATGTCGAGGTTTGTTTGGTTCTTTGGCCTAGGTCAGGTGAAAATATCACTAGCTTCGAAATTGATGTGATTGACTTTAGATTGTATTATTGATTGTATTGCTGCCATACATTTATAATATAGTGCGATATAGCAATATGATGATGATGATGATGATGTATTGGTCATGGGCCTATCTCCAGGGAAGCAGATTTCATGAAAATGCTTAATCATCATTATCATCATCATCATCATCATTAGCAAAATGCACTACTTAATACAGGCATGGCGGCTATATACTAACATAAATTAAACTAAAACAATAACACTTAAACTAAAATACTGAACTAAAAATGAAATGAACTAAAAAGAACCAAGTATATTTACAGTAAAATTTTAAATAAAACAACAGAACGAATGTGTTTAGGTGTCTTGGAACATCCAGGCTAGGCCTAGGTCACATTCGGCAGTGAGACTTAATATGAAGACTTTTGTTTAAATCGTTCGTTGAATTTACCGTGGGCTTGGTGTCATCTTCTGATGAACGGAGTAAGCTTTATCAGAAAGCTTTCTTTCAGGAAGTTTTCTGCTTCGTTTGTTGACTTGCAAGCTGAAGAGGGAGAAACATCGTATGGGTCAATGAACAACGAAAAGGTCTGTCTACCAATCCTGTTCTTTTGATTGGCTAGTGAGTGGCACGTGACAGAGCGTTTCGTTTTAATGACAATGCAAAACAGAAAGCAGTACAGGGAGTACAACTAAGGCACGACAGACGTCGGTAGTTTTGTGGATATACCTCCCGAAATAAAGAGCTGCACCTATGTTATCATAAGTGTTATCTCGATTTCTTTTAATGAATGTGGTTAATTGTGACAAATGTGCTGNTGGCTGCACAGTCAGGATTAAACCACTGCGCCACAACAAAGGAAGGATGCTATGTTGCCTCATCTTGTTTAGAACGCATGTAATGGTGATAGTATTCTTTGAAAAGGTAATTCTTGGATGCTTGAAACTTCAATAAAACACTGAGCAATTCATTATGTTTTTATCAAAGCATTGCTACGGAAGAGCATTTCTAACTTGCAGCCTCAGTTTTCTACTATTCTCAGACCAGACATGTCCCACAATTTTGCTACTTTTATGATATAGTCTTAGGACTGCTGGTATGAAGGGTCCTGTCTCATTTTAGTACATAACGGTGATAGGGTCCTAGGACCCCAGGGTCTGGTTTTTACTGTATGCCGATATGAAAGCAACCCCAGCCTGAGCATAGATTTTCGCTCTCTGTCTCCCTTTATATTCTTTCTCTCTCTCCTTTTATCTTCTCTTTTTATCGACGGAGCTGAAAGAAAACATTATAATTATTACAAGAACCGAAAAAAGGGCAGGATTATAGGAGGAAATTCCTAACCATACAGTTGTGGATTCGGTTGCATTGAGATTCACCGTCGACTTTTGTGTCTATTCATTCCTAACCATACAGTCGTAGATTCACTCGTATTGAGATTCACGGTCGACTTTTGTACCTATTGATTTCGTGTTGATTGTGTAAGGGATTTACTCTATCTTTTATGCAAGCAGTGGAGTGACTGTTCGTTTCTTTAATAAAAACAATTACCCAGGTAGGATCAAACATCTATCCAGACATCAAAGCTGTAATGCTCTGTCACAACCCTGCTGTTCCCCTTTGTTTCACTCCTCCGTAGGTGTCATACGTCGTTGTTTTCTTTCAAAACTCTCTTTATTTGTTCTGCATTCCCTTCCCCGTCTGTAGCTGCGTAGCATTTCCTGGTGCATTGTTTCTATGCTAGGTCAGTGAATAGTTTGGTTTTGATTCGCTTTGCCGTGTCATGTTTTGAGCTCAGTTAGAAAACACTAAGTATCCGAAAATGCCCCCATGAATGTGAGACCACCCTTTGGTGTAATACCCGCCCCTTGTCCTTTCTATAATCACCAGTGTAGTATAAACATTGCTGGAATGTGGAGACAACACCCTAACCCTATCTTTGTCAATTGATTTGAAGGCGAGACGTATTATGGGAACAGAAAATTGCTACTTTCTTCGAACCCCTCTTTTTTTCGTACAGCGTTACATTGTTGCAACTTCACCAGACAGAAAAACAGTACATTGGTACAGTGCAATCATAGACTATGGTGCAATATAGAGCTCTATCAGTGCTGAGGAAGAACACGATATCATGTATTTATAGACTAATATCTGTTTGGGAGCCGCTACTTAGCACAAGAGTTCTAAGTTGGTAATTGGAGTCCGATGAAGGACAGAATTTTGAATGCATACAAACGCGATCGCAGCTTGTTTTCAACTCTTTGATTTGAATCCCAGGCTCAAAGCAGCTAGCCTCTTAAAGCGCCAGATGTATTACCCGAGTCCTACTTGTCGCTACCACTTAAACAACTGTCGCTTATTAGCACTAGAACTAGAGTAATTAATCCGCTAATCAGCTATAAACAATAAAGAGCCAGTGAGAGAGAGTAGATGCCAACAACAACAACAACACCGAGTTCTCTGTATGATATTCAAGATGGCCGCCATAAAGCACAACTGGCAATGATTCGTAGATTAAATTAAGTTCTGCGTTACTTAATAATGAAAAAACTTTCCCTCTCGCTAAGCGAGCGATATGAAGACATCAATTATGCACGTATTTTGTTATGTTAGCATACAGGTCCCGCTAGGCCTAACATTGAAAATATGAATCAAGGGTTTTGCTTTCTTTGAAACAAATTTAAATAATTTAATGACTTACTGTTGCGCCCCTGTAGGCCTTTCGCCCATGTCAGGACTTCCAAACACACTCGGTCTTTAATATTTCAGCAGGCTAACTGCATATTGTGATGGGCCTACGATGCGGCGCGGCGGTCGGCCTTGAATCATGTTCAATCGACGCAGTTGAGTCCTTTTCGTCCTGTGATTTTGTTATTAAGCTTTGTCAATAGTGATTGTGGTGAAGCCCAGCTGGGATACGAAATGTGTTCGCCCTTATTTTGCTCTGTGGTCGTTCTTGTTTACCTAGGTCAGTCATATGAAAGAGGCGTTATTTTTATTCTGACCTTATTCACTCTCTTGGAGATTCAAAATTCAAAGCGTTTTCCTATTCAGAAGGAAAATTAATCAACGTTTCTTTCATTAGCTACAGGGCCTATTCATTGCAACTTTGCAAAGGTTTTGCGAAAATTGAGAGGCGTTCTAGAAACACTGGTCCACTTTAGGCCAGGATACAAGGAAGGCTGGATTGTGATGTTCAAGCAAGGAAGAGAAAGGGCGGTTGATATCCAATATGATTAAGAAGTTCCCTTGCTCTATTCTAGAAACTTGAGCAACTTCTCAGCCAGTCTGATGAAAGATCTGTTACTCAGATGATATTGCTATCCTGAATTTGACAGAAATTCTGCAATTTGCTTTTCAGACGCTTGAAAGGGCTTGAAAGTACTTGAAAACGTTAACTCTGTCAGTTAGGAGTCAGTAGATCTGTTACCTTGCTAGCATTCCCCCCTACATGAAGTCCGAAACCTTGACGGCCCTAAGAACCCTTTGGCTAAGCCCCTAATGACACCCCTTCAATTATTCGCATGCAAAGATTATTAAAAACAGCGAATGAGTGTGTGCCCAGACGGAGCGTTATAGATTTGATATTTCGAATGAAACAATACAGGGTTTAAGTGATTAAATATCACGCTTAATCGACGCAGTTAGAGAATTCTCTTCACTGTTTTAGAGAAACGGGTGCCATTGTCCCACACCCAGTGGGACAGGAAAGTTGCTGCACAGTTTGGATTTAAATCTTCACCACTTTCTCGGGTCATTATCTATTACATTTGCTTAAAGCAATTAGGTCATCTACACTGCACGACTGGACTTATTACCTGTGTCACTTGTTGTGACATCGTTTCAGTCAAAGAACGCCATCAGGGAAGCGAGTACCTCAGGTGATAAGACTACTGCACGACTGCTCTCTGTATCGTCGCGATTTCGTATGCCCTTGCATACTTTAATCTCAAATTACGGTCTTCCACGTTAGGAAGGTCTGACGATTCTGTATTGCACATCGAGCCTCGACGTGTTGACGAGGCTTCGTTGATTAGCAGCTAATATTTTACTAAAGCCAAATAGTTTATCACAGGCCAAACTGCCATTTCGCAGAACTCATGTCTTGCAGAACCAATGACTGTAGATATCCAAGATATTGTTGGATGCAGATTTTGTCAGTCTTGAAAAGTTGTGGTCCCCTTTTGCCAGTCTTGAAAGGTTGTGGTCCCCTTTTGCTCTCTATCTCCAGACTACTTGCATTTTTCTGTTCAAAGTGATACAGTTTCATAATGGCACACATGGTGGTACCCAATCTACGAAATCGAAATACTCGTAGAAATTTCAATGCAAAATAATATCTTTACGTATCATATTGTCTTCCAAAAAAGCTCACCCAGTATTTGCGTCATACAGATATTAAAATCAAGTGTGGCTTAGATTCCCTTGTCATAAATGTTTCGAAATTACATTTTTAACAATTAATGTTGGCATTTTCAAATAATTACATCTATTATATTCATTAAATGTTCTAAGTCTGACATGAAATATTGTATCGTCTCAATTTTTGTTTCAATTTGTTGTGAGATGAATATCAAATGATACCTCCCATTCTAATTACAGCATGGCCAAGTAACTTATTTTCCCACAATTTCTTTTGATGGGGGAAAAGTGATATATTAGTTGCAGAATAAGCTGACCTTCTTCGACTGACCTGTGACGAGAAAGCCAAGAAATAGAATGCACAGGAGATTTATAGAGCTCCCAAATAGTCTAGGGGGCGGACTGACTGCATTTTAGAGGCCCCGGAATTTCTTGTATTTAGGGCCCTTATTAAACAGGCATTGTCATGAAAAGGGCCCAGAAAGCAAGGACCCACCGGGTGCTGTTGTTGTTGTTGTTTTTATTTGGCTCTTGCAGCAACTACACCCAGGAAATAGAAGTACTACTGAACAGCTATTATGGGATCTTGCATATAGATACGAAAACTTTGATCCATTGCTGCAAGGGCGTTGCTGCAGCGGTAGGCTTTCCTTTGCAGAGTTGGATTAATTGTTTTTGGAGTTCCAAGAGCTTAGACCATATAAAGCTGTATAAAGCAGAGAAAAAAGGACATATATTTTTCAGAGCAATCTTGCTGTAAATGGCCTTCTTCTTTTCTTTCATTCATTCAATCATTCCTATTTTGCACATCAACTTTTCTTATTGTACTTAACTGAATGTGTTCCTTAGCATTCATGGACTTAGGCCATATAAGGATCTGTTCAGTCGCATCTACATCTACATCTACATAGTATAATGTCGCAGTCAGAGAAAACATTTTCTTCAAAGCATTTTCTCTCTGTAAAAGGCCTGCTTCTCTCCCTGACCCATTCATTTTCTGCCACAAAATATATTCCTTCATTCATTCATTTGTCCTTGTTTTCGCACCAGTCTTATTTTTCGCTCGCCATCTTTTGCAAGACCAATGCATGTTTTTAGGCTGTTCTCATTTTAAAGAACATTGTACAAATATTATGATTGCTATGTTCTTAGGGAGCCTGCCGCAAGGATCCTCTTTGTCATCAACAAATGTTCTTTGATTTCACCCCAGCAATTGTGAAACTTTGATCTCACCGACAGTCACTCTTGTTTTTGTTACCCAGTCATCAAAAATTTACAATGTTTATAAATTCATATTACTGAAAACCTTCAATAACTACAAAGAAAAAAGTTCCGCGATCAATTCGTTTTATGCTTTTATGGAAACAGTTATATTTTTCTTTGCATTGCGAGATTTATTTAGAATTTGCGATTCAAGGCCTTCCTGGATGTTCGGATTAATGAAGCAACAAAGGGGCCCAACCATCTGCAAATCCTGCTTCTTTCCGGGGTATTTTAAGCCTTAAAATCCGAAGGAAATGCTCATAATGGCCTCCCGAGTTGCTCACTTATTGATGTTTAGAGAAACTCGCCTGTCACTGATTGCCCCGAGGGCCGATTTGTAAAAATATTGTTTTATCAGATCATAACCATGTTGTTTTGTGTTTCATCGCTCCTGTTACATGTTGGCAAACAGCTGTTAGCATTTCTAGCTTGCCCAGTAACGGTGGCTGAGATGAAATAGGCGTGGAGTTGTTGCCCCTCTCAAATCACTCGTTAAAGACCCATAACTAACCATGATCCTTTGCTGCTGCCCCAAAGTCGACTTTCGTATGATATGAAAGCACTGATCAGTGTATGATATGAAAGCACCGAAGTCGCTTCTGGCCTCTGTTCTGTTTGTTTTGCTTTTCATTCTGCGCGCAAAGGATCATAGTTAGCAATGGGTATATCAAAAGGCGTACGAGATTTTTTGAAGCAAAGGATTCTATTGGATTTTTCAGGGATTTTTCAGGGATTTTCCTTGTATTGAATTACAAATGATTTGCCTCTCGGCCCATTTTGTTTAGAAAACTTGCTAAACGTGGTGTTAAATTGAAAAGAAACTTTTTTCAGAAAGATCTGTGTTATTAATAACGGCTGAAAGGGGAAAGTTAGGAAACGTTGCTCTTAGTAAAGTTGTGTGTAAAAATATCTTGGCGTAATTTTTACTGGAATAAAGGTATTTAGCAGAGTCCAGAAAAAGTCACGGCCCCACAGCTGTGAGCCAGAGGAAGGTTTTAGTTGTTAATGTCATATTTAAGGAAGGTTTAGTAATTTTTACAAGAAATCTAGGACAATTTTGGTTTATTTTGGGAACTGCAACCAGTTTATAAATTTTAGGGTTATAAACACGCCAGGAGTTCGAAAACTCTGGTTTTTTTGACGTGATAAAACGAGGAAGGTTTATTAACGAAAATGGCATCCGGAGGAAGGTTTGACCTTTTTATGGACTCTGGTATTTAGACAATCGGATCTGCACTAACTAACCTCTGAAGGGGCTATTGCGTTTCAAATGCAATAGTTTCTNGAGGAAGGTTTTAGTTGTTAATGTCATATTTAAGGAAGGTTTAGTAATTTTTACAAGAAATCTAGGACAATTTTGGGTTATTTTGGGAACTGCAACCAGTTTATAAATTTTAGGGTTATAAACACGCTAGGAGTTCAAAAACTCTGGTTTTTTTGACGTGATAAAACGAGGAAGCGAAAATGGCATCCGGAGGAAGGTTTAACCTTTTTATGGACTCTGGTATTTAGACAATCGGATCTGCACTAACTAACCTCTGAAGGGGCTATTGCGTTTCAAATGCAATAGTTTCTTGCAAAAAGTATAGTCATTCTGGAACTAAAAGGGAAAGGAATGTTTGCAATTGCAACAAATTCTCATAAGTAAAAGATAGTTCTTGAGGTGATAAATTGTTGTTCTTGTAATACAGTAACTCTTTCTGCTTTAGTTTTTGTAATCAAAATCTCTTCTATTTATTTACAGGGATCTAAGAGGTAACGAAATATCTTCAATCAAGAAAGATGACATCAAAGGCTTACCAAACTTACAAACACTGTAAGTGAATCTTCAATAATATTTCAGTTTATGACAAGATTCTGAATCTACTAGCCATCTTTGCGAACATAAGGACTGATAATTGGTAATTGATCTCTTTAAGATAGTGTCGAGCAGATGAAAAGTCTGATTTCATCAGGACAAATGTTTCTGTTATTTAGATGAGATATTTCCCCACTTGACTGATATCCATGATTTAATCGTTTCTAAATAATATAAATCCCTCGTTAGAGTTATTTTAGATTTACTTGAGTTTCTTGTTAAATAATGCTCTTAATGTTCCCATGATCTGTAATTTTTGATTAATCATGATTCGATTTTACTTTATTTAGATGTCTAATGTTATCTATAGCAGATGTTTTCCTTTAAATATTTCCTTACTTATTTGAATTATACGAACACAATTAGGAATTATATCAATTTTGTGGTAAATTATCTTCTTCATCTCAAATCATTCTTCCTGTGAAACTTGATGTATACTTAATAAAAAATCGATTTTATCTTATCATAGGTATTTAATGGTATTTAAAATCAAATATCTCTCTTTTAAGATACTTTGTACTAAACTAACTTTTATGACTTTAATCATCACGAAATTATATCAATTTTGTGGTAAATCATCTTCTTCATCTCAAATCAGTCTTCCTGTGAAACTTGAAATAAGATTAATAAAACATCAATTTCTTTTCATCGTAGATATTTAATGGTATCTAAAACGAAGTTTCTCTTGTAAATATTTCCTTTCTCCACCAAATCATATCAATTTTTGGTTGATGTTCTTTTTCATGTTCAAATCAGGCTTCCAATAATGCTTGAATGTTTCATTATTGACATACTTTGATTTTATTACAGATATCTTGATGGTAACGTTTTGAGGATATTTCCTGCTGTTGGTTATTTGCCATCACTTCAAAAACTCTCAATGTAAGTGATTTACTCCTGATTATTCGGTTGTCTCTTTAATTATCAAATGATAGTTCCTTTGCACTAGTTGTAAGGAAATTCAGTGGAATTATCTCTGGGAAATGCTTGGGGTAAACGGATATGTAGTCCCTTCCTTTATTTTGAGGCCAACCGGATTTCAGTTACGTTGTGGATGCTTCTATGCTTCTAACGTGCTCTTAGACAAACTGTGAATGCCAAGCCAGGATAAAATGACATATACTGAACATTGAAAAATCCTGTGCGACAACCTGTTGCCTTAGGCCACTACAGATACCACATTTAAACTTATTTCTTATTTTCTTTTAGAACAAACAACAAGATCAAATTGATCCCCCATGGAACTCTTTCAAGACTTAAATCACTCAAATGGCTGTAAGTTTATCTCGTATATTATTTTGCATTATTTTTTATTTTTTCCTGAAAAGATTCTCTTCATATCTTGATTCAAGCTAATTTCCACTTCTGTTCCTCTGTCGAGAAAGAGCCTTCTCCTTCAGATCTTATTTGGCGATTTCTTTAATCAGTTCTTAGCGAAAGTATTCCAAAAGAGATCCTGTTACAAAACGAAAATTTCAAGAGTTGTTGCAAAAATTTGAAAACAGCCCTTATAATACCACATGCTAAATGATTCCAGAGAAGCCTAACTTTACAAAGATTAAATGCATTCGACACGACGTCAGCCTGCAACCAATTTTATGGTTTGTCGTTTGCTAAAAATTATGTGTGCTAAACTTAAAAAAAGCACAGCATCTGGCACTTCTTTTGGCCCTTCCTATTGATCATGTGACACTGCAATGGTCTCTCTGATCGACCGAATGTTTATTTATCGTTTCTTCCCTTTCTGATCTATCTTAAAAGGTTTGTACAAGGTTAAAAGCTTGCATTTGCAAAGAGCAAAACAATCTAAAACTACCTCATTCAAATCGAAGTTGCACACACGCCGTGAACAATGGATAGCGAAAGAAACAATGCAGTGTCTGAGTGTTTTCTTTGTTCTATTTATAGACAAGCCTATTTGCCATTGCACATTCCCTTTAAGATTTACTACGACCAATGTTACATGTAAATATCCAGCCAGTGGATTCTGCAAGTGTTATGCACCTATCACTTTATTGCCCCGACCCCCCCACCCCGGGATAGGCGGGGCTGATGCGGGGCCATTCGCCTCCTGTTCACTGAAAATTTTGCCCCGGGGAGCGGGGATACCCGGGGCGATTCGCTTCTCCCGAAAGCTCGCAGAATCTTCTGTTTCACAAATCTGTCCTTGCTCTTCTAAACAGTCACATTGAAGTAGCTTTATATTCTTTTGCCGTCGCTGTTTAAATAACCTGATATAAATACACAACAAATGCTAGGAATTCCATCTATCCCCCGCATAACATGCCGGGGCTTTAAGCGGGGTCAAACGAGAGCTATCGCCTCCCATTCACAGAAGACTAGTACCCCGATAGGCGGGGACATCGCTCACTTTCACTCACGAAAAACGTGAATGACCCCGCATTAGCCCCGCCTATCCCGGGGTGGGGGGGTCGGGGCAATAAAATGATAGGTGCATTATTCTACGAGAAAAGTCAATTCTTTGCATTACCGTAATTGAGCTACGACAGTTGGATTGATTTGAATTTCACGAGATTACTCAAGATTAGATAAGATTAGATAAGATAAAGTTAGATAAGGTTAGATAAGGTTTGATAGAATTTATAATGGATTATTCATAACTTGAAAGATGAGCAAGATATCTTAGATTTTGTTTAACCAGAAGAACGTGTCACTTTGCCGGCCTAAGCAATTTTGATAATTTTAAAGAGATCTTTCAGTAACGGGATAGCTTATTTTCGAGACTGGTCACCGCAAATTGTCAGATAAGATCGAAAATAACGAGAATTTCGACAGTTTACTAATTGGAATTGATACAATTAGACACCTACTAAAATTTTGGCATGCTCAATCAAAAGGCACAAAGAGTAAGCATAGCATTTTGTCGTCAAAGAATGAGTTTTTTCCCTTGATGTTCATGGCTTCCGAGGCACCCAAATGGGAAGTTGTTCTCACGGTTCAAAGGACTTGCACAGTTAACACAAAATTAGCCCTAAATTCTGTAATGTTTGCCCACAGCTCTGGTTGCAAAACGCCGCACACCTCGCAGGAGCGACACCAATAAGAGATCGTAGAAGGGGGTTTGCTTAATGGGGCAACAATTTCTCTAAGGTCGAACAGTCTATTTTAGCTGAAGTTGACTGATAACCGCTTTGAAGATTGGTGTGAAATTTATGTAACTTAGGAAGCTTTGTTAGATATGGTTTTTTCTTCTTTGAGTTGGGGGAATTTATTGTTTTCTTCAATGTTGAAAAAACACGCTCATCAAAAATATTGGAATAAATGCAGCACCTGCTTAAATTCAGGAGAAATTACTAGCATTGACGTGGTTTCATCCCTATATCTCCCTGGTTTCATCAACATTATTAAGAACATCAAATCAGTGCATTGATTTTTAATTTTGATTATATTTCGTCCTAAATTGAAAAACAGATTATAATTTAGTTTGTATACGTTTTTGGTGAGATTAAAATTTGTTTTGAATACACTTTTTGGTGTTTTCGGTTTGGGGTTGACAAGAATGATGTGCTATTATTCAAGTTGGTTGATAAATGCTTTCAATTCTTGCTGTTTTTATCGATGTGTTTTCATAATTTTTTGCCATGATTTCTATCATAAGAATTAAACAAGGTGATCAGAAATTGCAGTGACAGGTTGATCGGTGTATTTAGACTTTTACATTAATCAAAGTTTACCAGTTTCAATTTAACTTGAATGTTGAATACGCTCGTCAGCCTGTCTGATTTTCAATGTTTTGATGACATTTTTCAGAATTTTCTCATGAAAACAAGGTAATCATAAATTTGTATTCAGACTTGGAATTAATCAAAATTTATCAGTTTCAATTTGACTTGAATGTTGAATACGCTCGTCAGCCTGTCTGATTTTCAATGTTTTATGGAAACTTTCAGAATTTTGTCATGTAAACAATGCCATCAAATATTTGTATTTAGACATAAAATTAATCAAAATTTCCAATTTGATTTAAAGTGAATGTTGAATATGCTCATCAGCCTATCTACTTTCAGTGTTTTGATAAAATATTTCAGAATTTTCACACGAAAACAAGGCAATCCGAAAAAACTAAACCTTGTTATGAAAGTCCCACTTGTCTTGGATTCATTTAAAAAGGAAAATATTTAGTCAAGTCTCTCATTATAATCAATTGTTGTTTTTTTATTATTTTGGTTTAACTGATAACATTTCCATTTACAGCCATTTACACAAATCTGGTAAATGGCTGCCACGGGGCTTTAACGATTGATAAACTAAGCTCCACAATATGAGTTCACTTTATCATTCGTTAAAGCGCTGTGGCAGCCATTTACAAGATTTGTCTCCGCCATTTACCAGAAAAATATTGCTCTCCCCAGACCCTTTTTCTAAATGTCAAAATGGTCTATTGCTGAATTTATCAGGCAATCGTAGATTTTGTAAAAAGATTCGAAGTCTTCAGCTTTTAGATTTATTAGGAAGGAAAATTAAATCTAGCAACATCAATTAATATATTACAGCTAACAGAACCACTGCATTTGAACTTCTACAGATTTGAAAAGTATCAAAACAAGAACGATTTATTCAGTAGCTTAATGATTATATTAACTATCTGTCAAAGCAATTTTAAATGTTTTCTGTTAAATTTGTTGTTAGATTTCGGCTCTGATATTGGCAATGTGAATTCATCAAAATTTCGATCATAAAAATTCATAAAAAAGTTAAGAGGAATTAGTTAAAATTGAGTTTATTTATAAACAAATATATTCTGTTAAAGTTATCAATAAATTTCGGCTCTGATATTGTCGATAGAAATGTTATCATCAAAATTTCGATCATAAAAATTCATCGCAAACCACCAGGAATAAAATTATCACAAAACCTGCCACAAATATATGTTTTCGAGCTTTGCCAGCAAACAATAATTTTTTATTTTACACAATATCAAATAAATTACCAGCAAAATGATATTTAAACTGTGAAAAACACGTTCATCAAAAGTTAATTTTCACATCAGGAGATATCAGCCTTCTATTAAAACACAATAACACCAGCTATTAAAATGTGGATCTCTTTTGCGCCCGCCTGGTGTGGTTTTGCATTCACCACAAGCAAAGCATTTTTACAGGTTTTGTATTCAACGAATTTCATCCATGCGTCATCGATGTGTCTTGCGAGGACACGTCAGGTAGCTAACCGGTGCACACGACTATTGTATGAAGAAAGACTTTAACGAGATTTTACCGCTTTCCCTACCCTTGAATGGTGCCGGATGTCCCAAAAAAGTAAACAGATTTGGTCGGGCCTAACGATGAGAATTTAACTTGAATCAATCCGAAATCATTTTAAAGACGTTCTTCCATAGTTAACTTGATAAATGCGTCGATTGTTGACATTGGTGTTTTTAGAGTCCTTCAACTTGTTGGGAACGTGTTGGGAACATGTTATGAACGTGTTGGGAACGTGTTGTGAACGTGTTGGGAACGAGTTGTTGTGTTCACGAGTACCGTTCAGGGTGGGTCTGGTCCCCAGGGTACGCTTTCCCTTGTATCCTGTTAGCTAGATAACCTTTTCTAGCGTCAACAGAAAACTTTAGAGAAGCCTAGCAAGCTTCAGAGAACTCTTTCCAGAGAACCCTAGAAAGCTTTAGAGAACCCTTACCAGAGAACCCTTGCTATCTTTCCTATGTCAGAACTCAGAAAGAGAATCATTGCGTACGCGTATTGTATAGGGATTTTAAACTTTTAGGACTTTGTCTAGACTGCTGATACTAATCTGCTGCCCTCCAGATCCAAGACTCATTTATTTTGATTTTTGCTTTGATGCAAACAATTTTCTTTCAGGGACCTAAGCCACAATGAAATTCTTGCAGTACCAAATGGAACATTCCCTGTTAGAACCAAGTTTGAATATCTGTAAGTGATTTTCGTTCAACAATTTTGTCTTTATCATGGGCGCGGCAGAGATTTTTTAGGCGTCCAAGATTCGGCGTTTTGAATGAAAACTGAAGGCGAAATTTGATCAACTTTTTCAACTATTTTCGGAAATGCTCCAAGCAAAATCACCCATTACTCTAGTACGACATTACAGATTTTAGTGGAAGGATTTTGCACATCTAATTTAACTTGTCCACTATACAGTGACTTATGATTCGTTGAAACTAGTGGGCATTTCACGATTGTACATTTCAGCAACTCCAAATCTTTTTTTGACTCATCCAGTAATTGCAATTTAACAGATTTGGTAAGCCCAAGGACAGCATGTAATTGCTTATAGGCTTGTCAGTTTTGGAGATAACTATTTGACAGTAATATTCTTTGGTTTTTGCAGAGATTTGAGTCACAACAACATTACCTCGATGATAGATTTGGTAGAAGTTCCAATGCTGAACCTAACTCATCTGTAAGTATTAGTGCAGCTAGGAATAACCATTTACGTTGCATAGTTGTGTAGTTTACTTTGGTCAATCATCAAATAGATTCTAATCGCTTTCTGTAAGACTTAGTAAATTAGATAGGTCCGTCTATGGCGTTGTAGGGTTGAGAATAGAACACTTCTCAATGGAATGGCAGTTAACAACAACCATATCAACAACCAACAAGCATATTTTTACTTCAAAAAGTTGCATCTACTTAAAAGATTGGTAGTAAGAATCGCCTAGAACTGAAGAAATATTGTAATTTTTAGTGCAATGAAATGTTGTGAAGATATTATCATGAATCCAATTTTATCTTTCTTTTCGTTGCAGGAAGTTAGGTTATAACAAGTTAACTGCATTGCGATGCTTCAGTTGTCATTATGTCAGTCGAACGAAAAACTTCAAGAATGTCAAAGTTCTGTAAGTATTACAATGCTACATACAGTTTTTATAATTTTTTTAGCAATTGTTTGGCATGAGGGGATTCTTATGACAAACGTTGTCGGTTCGTTACAACTCTTAAAGGCTGGTTTCCATTAAATCGTCAGGGGATCGGCGACAGTCTGCGATCTTCGGCGATCCCTTCTTCCATTTCCATCTGCGATCGTAAGCAAGTGTTTCCATTAAATTGGGAACACAACGCAGACGATCCCAGACAATCGCAGACTGTCGCCGATCCCATTACGATCGTGCTACGATTTAATGGAAACCAGCCTTGAGCATGGCTTGATTTGCAACAGATGAGAAGCCAAAAGAAGGCAAAAGATGAAAGATTGTTAATGATCAACTTCTCCTTTTTTTGTTTTACTCTCTCTCTATCGATTTTACTTGTTTGTAAAATAGATCTTCTCGATTTCTTTTCAGCGAATTGGATAATAACCAGATTGCAACCGGTGCTAACTTTTTCTTCGCGCATTTTCCATCACTCCGAAAATTGTAAGTTGCAGCTCTGTTCATATTTAATAAATTTCTTCAGGATGATTTTGAGTAACCAAACCATTTGCTAAAATATGTCATTCAAGCTTTTTCATCGCAGAACAAATTGGTAATGTTCAAAACAAAATGATCAAGATTAAAAACATGAAGTAAATCTATTTCAAGTTTCCAACAAACTTAAAGGACAATTCCGGGGTTTGTAAAATTAATGTTAGAAAACAAACTTACCATGCCCTGAATCAAATGACAAACTTTTTCCCGCATTTAGACTTGTGTTTCAGCTGTCAATTCAATAAATATCTTCGTAATTTAGGCCAAATGTCCCTCCATTGGTCTCCATTTTGTCCGCGAGTCTATGATAAGGAGGCTAGTCACGATTCAGAGGCGAGAAAACTATAGAGCAGCATTCCCAGAGGGCTGTAAGATGACGTCGCTGAGCATTGGTCACTTTTTATGACGTCACTGAGCAATGGTCGCTTTTTAATACGTAATTTCGCAGAGAAAAGAGGAAAAATAGTGGAAAAAGTACGATACACAATTCATAACAGCATAATCTTTCATTTTATCGTCAATTATACCAACCCCGGAATTGTCCTTTAACAAAGCTAGTCGCAATTTCTAAAACATGATACTTCTCTGTTTGAAGAATCGAGGTTCATATCGCTAATGATACCTAGCAAAGAATCATGTTTTCTGTCTTCTGTTATTTAATGATTTCTTTATTTACTTCCAAAGGTACTTGTCACATAATAGATTTCAAACTATCAGTGTTGGCTTACTACATGGAGCTTCAAAGTTAGAAGAATTGTAAGTAAACAATGTAAAGGAAATATAGAATTTGGTATGGTGTAAGAAAGCTAAGTAAAATCGATGTAGGTTGAAGTGGGAAGAGAAAGGTATAATGATCTTTCAGTAGATTTGTCCCTTGTGTCGTCCAGTTTTAGAATTTTATTGTTAAAACCTGAACCCAATAGATCATTCCGCAGTCGCATGCGAAGGCGCTGTTCGCGTTGCATCTCGGGATTGCATGGGGTTTCGAAGTCGGATTCGATTTCGTACCGAGATGCAACGCGAACAGCAATTCGTCTACGGAATGGTCTATCAGGCATCAAAATATGAAATATAGTTTGCACCTTTTTTAGAGGTTTTTTATGTTGAAAACGTAGCACATATTTGTGGATATTGTTTCAAATTTTTCTAAATACCGATTTCTTTTCTTCCAGATACCTAAATGGTAACAGATTGCAGTATCTTACAAACATGTTTTACTTGAGACAGAATTTGAAGTTATTGTAAGTGAATCTTTATTTGTTAATAGCATCTTTCTGAAATTATTTGTTGGCTTATATGTATTTTTAGCTATGAAACAAGTATCAAGCTCTACGAGTGATGCCAGCTGATTAATATGAATTTGTGAAAATTTGGTTTTCGGGTGTTTATTCTTAGTATCAACTGTAAAATATCATTTTATGAAAAACCATTTTATTATTGCCATTTATGTTTTCATTGGTAGTGTTTTACCATGTGGTTTCTCAGATTTTGTATTATTTATCACAGGGATATCAGTGACAACATGCTGCAAGGGATCGTTGCAAGAGCATTCATCGAAGCAAGATATATTGAGAGATTGTAAGCATATGCATTTTCGATGTGATGTGATTTGATTTGATTTGATTTTATTTTATCTTTTTTACCCATGGTAGCCCCTCAGTTAGAAAACTGATTTACAGGGGGCTATGCTAAAAACTTATACTAATTTACAATAAATACGAGATATGCTATATATAACTAAACTAAATTACAAATTGTCATAAAATAGACAAAAGAAAAACTAAAACAATTTTAGGTGCTCTATTTTTGCCATTTTAAATGCTCTAAGGTAGAGGAATTTCTGACTTCAGTGCCAAGACTGTTCGAAAGTTTGGCGCCTCGGTATGAGAAGCATTTCTGCCCCACTGCCGATTTTAATAAGGGCAACCTGAGGTTGACATCGGCATTCCTAAGAGAACGAACAGTAGAGTTGTTGACTCTCACAAAAATGTCTTTCATATAAGAAGGCACTTTGTTTGCACTCTAATCAGCCAGGACTGTATATATGTCTTCTCTGTGAACATTTAAACTTTTTCGGCGACAAGTTCAGAATTAAGAAACTATTCCCTTCGATAAACGGATCATTTCAATGTTTTCAAGGTGGACCGGAATTCATAAATTCCTTAACGTCGTCACATTTAAGTTCTGAAATGGTCTTAAGGTTTTCTTACAGATTTCCTCAAATCCTCCTTTTTTCATCAGTGGGGGAAGCCCTTTGCCTTCTTGAATTTTCACAACGAGTTATGTGAAACCACGGCTCTGTCTAAACATTACTTAAGTAATACCGGGTAAAACAGTACAGCAAACAAGCCGAAGTATGTTTTGGATTTCCTAGACTTAATGAAGAAGTTTCTTAAATTATGTTTTACAGTATATACTCAAGTTTCTTAGATTTTGGTGACCCGAGAGTTTAGTTTCTTACAAAGAGTTCCTCGTGGAAAAATACGTTTAATGACGCAGCTAAATTCAGAAAAAATTTCCAGAACAGGAAACAAAGCTCATTGATTTTTGTAATTCAACGAGAAATTTAGAGTCCTGAATAAGGCAGTATTGATCGGGTGCCAAATTTCTTTTGGTTACTAACGAAACTAAATTACAAAGGTATCAATAAAAAGCTTGAAGAGTCCTGTTCTGTCCCCAGTTGGTGATTTCCTCTCGCTGTGACAAATTATAATGTGATTTGTGAGACCTTGGGAATTATGTGGCATGCAGTAAAAATCGGACGCTGGGACCCTACAACCNGCAGTGGGCTTTCTTGTGTTAGGCTAACCACACTTAAATTTGTGGCTCGGAATCCAGCTGTATCTCCAAAATCGTTGATGTTAGGAAAAGTCTGATTGCACTGGCTAATTCTACGGAGCTCAAACCTGTAGAAAATATGTTTATTTGCAATGGATTTGCTGCTATTTGCTTGCGGTAGGGAGAGACAGTCATGGTTTTTTTAAGTTTAGCTTATACAGCCCCTTTAATACAAGCAGTCCTTGGACCAGGTCTTGAAACCGCAAAAGTACCAAAAATTCTGGAACATGACTGAGAATATGCCAGAATACTGAAATACTGAGGCTACACAGGAATGCTCTTCCGTAGCAATGCGTTATAAAAACACATTGGATTGGCAAGTGTTTTATTGAAATTTCAAGCATCAAAATATTAATTTTTCAAAGAGTATTTTCACCATTATATGAGTGTAAACAGGGAAAACAAGGCAACACGATATTCTTGCTTTTATGATATCAGAACCTCTTGTTTTAAATGTTCTAGGACCACTGGCTTCAAAGGTCTTATCTCATATTAATACTTAAAGGGGCTGTGAAGCAAAACTCCCAAAACCCATTACTTTCTTTCCCTAATGCAGGCAACAAGCAGCAGAAAAATTGCAAATGAAGATATTCTCTATTGGTTTGCACTCCGTAGAATTAGCCAGTACAATCAGATTTTCCCTACCATCAAAGAGATCCAGCTGAATTCTGAGCCATAGGTTTTAGATGTGTTTAGCCTAAACACACAGAAGCCCACTGCAGGTTTAAGAAATTCTATGACACGCCCCCTTTGTTTACTAAAAGCTTGTACAGGTCCTAGAGTCGTAGGGTCCCCGGGTCCGGTTTTTACCTCGTGCCGAATTATTTGATACCTATTCTCGAAGACAGCGGATTTAAAAGCTGAATGGGTGGGACTTAAATTGCATGGAGGCGGGGATTTTGTATATTGATTAATTTGGGACACAGTTAATAAGGGTTGAGCTTAGTTTATGGCTGCCTATGTCACTTTATTCATAATGAGGTGATGACGTCAATAGATATGAGAGCTTCCGTATTTTAGAATGAACTTTTTTTTCTTTTATAGAAATCTTGCAGGAAACCAACTCAAGTTTCTCCCTCCAAGTTGTTTTTCGCCACTGAGAAAATTGAAATATCTGTAAGTGTCAATTCATCATTTTTACGTTTAAAGTTTAAAATAGACTCATTAAAGACCGATAACTGACCATGATCCTTCGTGGCGCCAAAGTCGACTTTCTTATTATCTGAAAGTCGTTTCTGGCCTGGGTTCTCTTTGTCTTGCTTTTCATTCGGCGCACAAAGGATCATGGTTGAAGGAATTGACGTAGTTAAAAGTTGCTGAAGCCAGGGACCTGGGCATCTCTACTTTGATTGCTTGCCTACATTCAAACAAAGGGACCATATGCACACGTATGTCTTTCTTCAGTCTACTGAAAACTTACTCCACTTATCGCCGTCGATTGCATTCAAAAGGGAATCGACCTAGCTAATGCTGACATGGGCCAAGTGGTAAAAAGAGCCTATTTTATAACTTTGGCACGTTCCGTTTCATTTTATAGCTAAAAAACAATGGGTGTGTCGGTGTTTTCTTTAGCCTATTCATAGCGGCCACTCAAATACCTGTGTCAATTCCCTATAAGAAAGCAGATAAATTAGAGTAATGCTCTGTTGATTTGCACCGCATAGGCTGCAACCAAAATTTGAGAGGCCAAAATTTGTTTTTGAAATGTGAGCTCATGCCAAAAGCTCCTAAAAGATGCATTTCTCACTGACGCTTTAATGCGTTCCAAACACTGTCGTGAAGGCTCAATTGCCGTTGAATTCAATTTTAAAACATCTCTCTTGTTGCAGAAGGCTTTTTTGCTAAATATCAACTCCTTGATAGATCACTGAAACTTGCAAATCTAATTTACATGCAGTTTTTGAATGTATGAAATTCTCTTTGTTTATGAAGGCATATTTTAGGATTTTTTGATTTTGTGATATGTATGCATAAACCCAGAATGGTTTATTGAAACTTAGATAGCTACAAATATCTGTTGTGTGTCTTGCATTTCTGGTAGCCCAGGAAAGAAAATGTTAGATGCCTTGTGTCTGCTAAAACAGCAGTTTCCATAATCTTTATTGTGATTGATTTAGCCGTAAACAAAGCTTCTAATCCTCAAGCTTAGTGGGAGATACATTTGTGTGAAATTGTTTTGATTTTCATCATGATTCACAGCTTTGTTACCATAGAGGTAGCTGTGATGCCTATGCAAGTTGATCTATTAATGATTACCACGAACAAGGAATCCTTTTTGAAAAGAAAAGATTTTTTGTCGCTAAAATCTATAATATTTTAGGAGCTGTTATTTTTGAACAGTGTTTAATGAACTATTGTTTCTCGAGAATGGAACCAACTCAGATTAAGTCTTCGTCCCAATTATCGACAATGATATGTCTTCAAAATGCATCAGAATAACGTTGCTAAATGTATTAACGTTTGTTCTAAAAGAAATAAAACTACTTTGAGCTTAGGAGCCATTTACAGTAAAACCCTTTCATAGCCTTTTATAAGAACCCACGAGCTGCAATAATTTGTTTGTCCTAATCAGAGACCAAAATATTTCTATGGATACGCTAGGAATCAGACTTCACGGCAAGAGAAACAAATCATTTTAACTTCACCTCTTCTACAGCATTTTTAGCTAAAATCCTCGCAAGAGCATTATCAGGTTGAATTCCTAAGTTGGGTTGTTATCTTGGGGTTTTTACTGTATCTTTACTTGACTCTGTGTCCTATAAAATGTTTTAGCAATGATCTCCTTACTCTTCCCAACTGATCAAGCTCTTACAAACTATTCTCATATCTGCAGGTATTTGGAAAGAAATCAAATCAGCAAAATATCGCGAACAGCATTTTATGGGTTGCAGTCACTACATACTGTCAACTTGAGCAAGAATGCAATCTCATTGGGTCATAGTGAATTGGATACAGCTTTTATGCCGATGTATCACCTCAAATCATTGTAAGTATATACCTGCTGTTTGTCTGTTCTGTCGGAGAATGATTTCCCATGAAAACAGCTTCCCCCGAAAAAGCTTTCGAAAACTAACCAAAATTTGATCAAGTGCCTAATTTTTATCATTTCTCTTTGCAAGTTTGTAAGAATTTGAGAGATATTACAAAGTCTAGAAACTGACTGCTTTGATTTGGTTAGGATTTATGTTTTTACGATTTTCCCTGAATATCATACTCAGAAATGAGAAGAAAAATGATTAAATGTAGTTTTATCGTGCACCACCCCTTAAAGACCCTCTGCTAACCATGAGGCTTTGCGTGCTGCGCATGAGAAAACAGCACAACACCGGCCTAGCATCGAGAGACTTTCAGATAATCTGAAAGTCCATTTGCAGTGAATTCTGGGACAGCAACGGCGTGCGAAGAGACATGGTTAGCAGAGGGTCTTTAGCTTGGTTACTGAAGTCCTTCTTAAAGCTCATTTTAATGTAAACACGAAAATTAAAATAACATCTTAAAACTTGGAGTGTTTGTAAATACAGTGTTTTATGAAATACTATTGCCCTAAATTCATTTGACTTCGTTTGGATTCGTTTAGATTATGTTTCTGTACTAATTTGACTTCATTTAATTTTCAGGGATCTTTCAGGAAATGAAATAATATTGATACCAAGAAATGCTTTTCGTGGACTTCATAATCTCTTATACATGTAAGTTTTTCAATTATATTTGTTATCAAATTGAAAAGCAGAAATTTAGCAGTTTATGCAGAAAATTTTGATGATTTATGAAAAGTTAACACTTTATCGAGAGGGAGTTTAAACACTTCATTATTAAAAGCTAAAGATTCATTATTGTACCACGAGGTTATGCAAGTTTTTTTACTAAAGGTATCTTTAAATCACACATAGGGTATGATCTAGCGTGTAAGTCTTAGAGAAACAAGTGGTGATAAAAAAAACAATTACAAAGGTGAAAACTTACGGCATCCGGAAGCGCCGAGTCGGGAACAACAAGTTCTGTGTGTAAACCACTTGCTATATTTCTAGTGTTTGAATGGTCTCATGAGGCCATTTTTGCTAAATCGTTTGTTTGTGGTTGTTGACAAATTTAAACTTTATTTTTGAATTACTCAGCATTCAAGACAGTGATACTTGCTGACTTTATTCAAATATGTTACCTTTCATAGCATCTGCTAATATCTATTATTCTCTCTCCCAGGAATCTGAGCCAAAATGATGTGATTATTGTTCAAAGTGGTGCTTTCTCTCAACTGACCAGCCTTAAACAAATGTAAGTGACGCTTCTTTTACTTACTATTATCTGCTTTCAGCTTCTAGAACACCCTACATGTTACACACACCCCTAGTTTGTAATCGTAATTAACCATGTTCGAAATCATCTCAAGGACATCTCAATTAGTAAATATTCGTTTGAATTCGTAAGCCTTGTTTAATCCCATATCCATGACGATGATCAGCTTGCAGATTTTTCTAGAAATGGTGAGAGCTGCAAAAATGCACAATCCTTCATTGTCGAAATATAATGTTGATAAGTATTTCTCCATTAACAATAGAAAGAAGAAGAGAGCCTGGAGTTGGCAGCCTTAATTTTCCCACGAAATTTTGCCCTTTTTCAAGAACACTTTTACTTTTTCAACACCGTTTTACGTGCCTTCCAACCTTGATTTTTCCCGGCCATTTTGCTTTTTATCCAAACACCTTTTCATATGCTTTTACCATAGACTCGTGTTTCCATACAATTATTTTCTTCATGTAAAATTTTATTCTTCTGGCAGGAAGTTACAAGCACCCAAGTTAATATGCGACTGCTCTGCAAAATGGTTTCGTAACTGGATCAAATTGCATTCATTTGAAGCTACGATCACAGGGAAATGTAAAAGCCCCATCTGGCTTCTGAATAAATCGTTGTACGACGTTGATGACAGAGATTTCGTATGTGGTATGTTTTCTCAAAGTTTCTTCAATTTTTATGTATCGAGCTTCTTTTTAATAGATGTTACTTTCATTATTAAAGGGAATATGCAATGGTAAATAGGCTTGTCTATGAATACAACACCTAGAAGCTCTCAGACATGACATTGTTTCTTTGGCTATGCATTGTGCATTGGGCCAGTTTTGATTTCAATGAGATCCTTCTAGTCCTTGCAAATGCAAGCTTTTAACTTTGCACGAACCCAAAGTTCCTCGATGTAGCTCTCTCCTTTCCGAGTGACAACTTCCAATTATTCTTTCCTGTCGATATTTCGAGAGTTTTATTAATTTCTTCTCCATCTTGTAGCATCCAAAGTCAACAATTCTATCAAACCAGAGATCATCGTGCATCCAAAAACTCAAGAAGTCCAGCGCAATTCCAATGTTACGTTACGATGTGTTGCTACAGTCTTATTTCCAGAAACACCCATTTTTGGTCTCACTGTGGAAGACAGACGGGCGAGGACTTCCATGAATATTGAATGGTACTCTCATGAAAGTAATGGCAAAGAAAGATTAATCAGAGATAAGATTATCAAAACATCTCCACAGGTATATCATCCCACCATTTTACTTGCAAACTGCCCTGAAGAACAGCTTTTTGTGATATTTTCATTATTCCTTCACGTTAGAATTATGAGAGCTGAAGGGTAAATCTTTATATATAATTAGATCGAAAGCAGCCCTGCCATAGCCCACAACCCACAGCCCTGCCATAGCCCACAACCTAGCATGATCTGTTTTGCCTCCTTACATTTGGAGAGATTTCTAAACAGATGATTGGAAGAACTTTGAAGAAAGAGGCTTGGATTTTATTGGCAGCCTTTAAACATTGAATTTTTTTTATAAAAACCTGTCAGACACATATTATTGATGATATGAAAAGAACCTCTTCTTCTTTGAGTTCCAGAGTGGACCATAAGCGTCCATCCTTTAATTTGATTATCCGTAGAATCATCTATGCATGTAGCATCATCAAAATTCATGCAATAGACTTTGTACCTATTCTGCAAAAGAGTCTGGAGCGAGCGATTTTCTGATGCATTTTTATACGAAATTTCCGAATTGAGTGGCGTTTGACTTCTATCACTGTTTTTCACATTCGAAAATTCGTCAGATTTTACAAAATATATAAAAATATCGTTCGATCNATTGTAAAGATGGCTTCAGATTATGACTTTACAAGGCAGTTTGCAAGTAACTATTTCTATAATTGTTATAGTCTAACAGTTTTTAATCTAAGAAGAAAATTATGAGAGAAACAGGTGCAATTTTCACATTTTAGGAAAACTTCACCCTTTATGAAACTGCCTGAATTATGATGGATCATACGAGAGTTAATTTTTTAAATTTATTTTTCAAAATCGTTTTAATTTGTTTGTAACAATTTCTTGTTTTCTCTTGCAGCAATGCCTGTGAAGCTGTTCATTGGTATAATCGTCATCACGGTAATATCAGTCACAATCCTGACATCAGTCGTTTGGGTAGCACTCATTTGTGTTTGCAAAGGAAGACGAAGTCGCGAGCTCATTAAACGAACAAACAACAAATCAGATACGTCTTCAGAACAACGAGATCAAGATTCAGACATTCAGATACATTCAGACCCTTTCACTGTACCGCCTCTACTCGCTAATGATGGCAGTGGCCTTGTGTTTGGTTACGGTCATCTGTATCCAGATAACCAAAGGAATATTACCGAACGTGACATCATTGCGCATATACGAGGCGATGAGTTCGTAGCTGAAGAGATACCACTTATCGCTGCGAAGAATTCTCAAAGCGAGGCTCGTTTGGTTACTCCTACGAACGATAATCGTCGTAATGAGGCCCGAAATGTGGACACGAAAAATGACGTCAGAAAAAATGATGTCAAAGACAGTGACGTAAGAAATGATGACATCACCGTAGAACCAAATCGAAAACAGTTTAATAATCCGACGCCAAGATTTGATTCGCAGACACTTCATGACCGGATAAAAGGAAAAGATCCACCGGTTACGAACGGCCCAAACGATGTGCATTTAGACACTAAACTCGCCGCATCACCGCGCAAAGACGTTATTTATTGTTCGTGTCCGGCTGATATATCGGATGGTTTGTTTGTAAAAAATGTAACGGACACGCCGCAGAAACGGACGAATACACCAGGACGGACTTCACATAAAAAAAGAGTGCCGCGAAGACCGTCGCATGCGCTGCTACGGCGGGATGTTAACGGTGAAGAATACTACAATAATTATAATAATGCGTCATCGAGCGGCGTCGAATCTGGCGAAAGTTCGTCATCATCGGATTCAGTTTCGGTAATGAACTTTGAAGTTGCGAGGGCGAAGAGTTCGTCGATGCTTGGAGCTGTATAGGTATAGCAAGGCATGAAGAAGAATAGCTGTGGCTGTTGTATTCGAATTTTGCTGGGGTATTTATCGCTTCAGCAGCAAGAGATGATAGCGTACTGCTATTACTAGTGGCTGCTGAAAAAGAGAGAAGATGTGGCAGGAATCGTTGCTTGGGCAAGTCAGAAGCTTCGTTTTGCTGCAGTCAAACCGTGCAACGAAAGTAAAAACCAATGCTTTGGCATTGCTTTAGCTCGTTGTTACAACTGCTGCTAAAAAGAGGAAGCCGAGAGCTAGCCAACTGTTTTGCTACGTTGCTCATTGAATAGCAGAAAACGAGCATTGCTTTATCTCGCTTTCAGTACCGGGACAATGGAAGAATCTCCTAAGAATTATTGCCAAAGAAGCTAACAAGCATTTTGATTTTGATGCAGCCAGGCAATAGCACCACTGAAGTCACTGTTTGGATGTTGAAAGCAGACAACATGGCTTAAAATCGTCAAAGAACGCTACCTGAACGGTTTGTTTCTTGCAGCCGAATAATACTTTCAAAGTAAACTTCAGCTGTTGATCCGGAGCATTGTTCGCAGTTTTCTGCATTTCGAAGCTGAAACTCATCAGAGTTCGATGATAATTCTTGTTGCGTTATCGCTTTAAAGATTTGATCGTCATCATTTTCAAGGGATCTAAAGATGAAACAATAGATCTTTTAGTTATTCGACAACAGAGTCTGGATCGAGCGATATTTTTATACATTTTTATAGGAAGGTTCGATTGGGTGGCGTTATAGCTTCTATCACTATTGGGCACATTCGAAAATTTTACAAAATGTACACAAATATAGTTCGATTCAGACTCTTTTGTAGAATTGCTAACAGGTCTATTATCTACAAAGTTTTACAACACGCTATCATATTATCAGATGCCTGTTACATCATCATGTTGTTTATACAAGGACTGTACAAAATCTCTTCATGCACACACACGTTTACACGCCGGCTCGATTCATTTGTAGTGTCTGTGGACGTATTAGTAGACTGATTACTTAAGTCCCTTGTATCCCTGGGGTAAACCTTGCTCAACAGGGACTCATAACGAGACCGTAAAAAATATGACCCTACTTAGGCCCATGATCGACTATCACCTCGCAGATACGAAATGCAGCAAATATCCAATTCAGCACACAGTTAGTGGCAAAAAAATAGCATACTGAGTAGTGTGAAGTTCACACTGTCGATTGAANGCGATATTTTTATACATTTTTATAGGAAGGTTCGATTGGGTGGCGTTATAGCTTCTATCACTATTGGGCACATTCGAAAATTTTACAAAATGTACACAAATATAGTTCGATTCAGACTCTTTTGTAGAATTGCTAACAGGTCTATTATCTACAAAGTTTTACAACACGCTATCATATTATCAGATGCCTGTTACATCATCATGTTGTTTATACAAGGACTGTACAAAATCTCTTCATGCACACACACGTTTACACGCCGGCTCGATTCATTTGTAGTGTCTGTGGACGTATTAGTAGACTGATTACTTAAGTCCCTTGTATCCCTGGGGTAAACCTTGCTCAACAGGGACTCATAACGAGACCGTAAAAAATATGACCCTACTTAGGCCCATGATCGACTATCACCTCGCAGATACGAAATGCAGCAAATATCCAATTCAGCACACAGTTAGTGGCAAAAAAATAGCATACTGAGTAGTGTGAAGTTCACACTGTCGATTGAAGCTTGAATCAGAATGGAATTCGTCGAATCTTGCGAGCTGATTGCCGCCAGATGTTCTTATGGCGAGAGCCTGAATAGGGTCGAGCTTGTTTAGAGTAATATTATTGGTCCCTGTTGACTGAAGCTATATCATTCAATTCAAAGAGCACAGGGGAAAGGGGACTCGCGTAAGATGTCTAACATATTAGATACGGACTTGAGTACGATATTCACGTTGTCTTTAGTGTTTAGTGTTATTGTTCACCTTGACATAATTGAATCGATCATGTTTACAAAAAAACAGCGCATAAGAACCACTTCTTTTTAAACATCGTCATTGCTAGAATTGTAATTCAATGTTTTCTGAAATTGTTAGAGAAGTCAGTGAAACTTCAGAGACGTTAGGAAGTACCAGAGGCTTTTACATGCCTTTGGAGTATCACAAGCCCCATTCATTGCACTATTTAGAAATTTTCAGCACCAGAGCAAAGAACTTGATTTGGCTTTGCTTAGAAAATCAAGGTTTTAATGTTCTCGTTTTTACTGTATTTGGGATTGCTTTGAAAACCTTGTTCTTGACTCCCAACCAGAATTGAAGCATTTTTTCTCAACCCTAATAGACCGCACCACTTGTCATGCTTCATATTACGGAGCTTAATTTTCTTAAAAAGTAGGCAAATATTATTCTTCCTTAGCTATGCAGTTGCCTGTTGCGCTGGAGAAAATATTTTGGGGTATAAAAATTTTATCTTCGATCGAAACAGTTTCGTACACGTACAGTATTCTAATACTATACCTCAATGATGGAGACATTTCCCTAAACATTTTTACATATTCGCAAAAAAATCTGGATTCCTTGATATGCCAAGCCCATAGTCGTCCCTCCTTAATTCTTTTTCTGAGAAGAACGAATTTTGTCGTATATCATTCGATATAATTATTATTAAGGCTTTGCTTAACTCTTTCATCCCTGGAAAGGCCATTCCTTGACATAATATGAATGAAATGTGAAGTGTTAAAGACTAGATAGTTAAAGACTCTCTGCTAACGATGTGGCTTTGCACGCCGTTGCTGTTCCAGAATGCACTGCAAATGGACTTTCAGATTATCTGAAAGTCTCTGATGCTAGGCCGGTGTTGTGCTGTTTTCTCGTGCGCAGCACGCAAAGCCTCATGGTTAGCAGAGGGTCTTTAAAGACGCCATAGCGAAGCTTCTGAAGTATTCACTGTTGACAAGTTGCAATAGATCGCATACTGGACCGATTTTGAAGATTGATGATTCTAGCTTTAATCAAAATCTAATATTACACGTGGCAATTTTTGTGCCTATTTTGCCCGTCTTTTTCTAGAGTCTTGAGAGATTTTAAAAATATTCTTAGTCTGGAAATAGCCTAAATCGACTGACAAACATCGATCACATCATCGATCAAATTTGCTAAAGATTGAACTAGATAGGAGAACGAGAAAAGAAAACTCTTCGAGATGAATGCAAGATAAAGTCATCAATCTTCAAAATCGACCCAATGTACGATTCATCGTGGTCTGTCAAAAGAGGATACCTTTTTCGCACCCGGCAGTTGAAATTATCCTGGGTAAGCCAACTTATACCTATGATGCACCCCCCCCCCCCCGTAAAAGGAGGCAACTGGTAGGTTTTTCAATGTGAAGTGGTGCTGCACCAGGGATGGAAGGGTTAAAGTCTATTGCATTCAATGCAAACATCTTTGCTGTTAATTTTCAAATTTTATAATTAGATTGTTTATATCTCGTAATTTATTTGCATTTCACTTTAAGAAAGAACAGATATGAGAGACAGTCAGACCACTTGAAGTCTATGGCCTAATTTGCTCCAAATTCTATGGCCTAATTTGCTCCAAATGTGACACTAAAGTTGCACGATGACACCCTAGTTTATACTGTTGAATGAGCAAGCTCAAGGGCTACCGGCACTTTAACCCCATTTTAACCCCCCCTTTTGGCATGCAGATTGCATGGCGGTTTTTAAACTGGACAACCTGGAAGGAAATATCCAAGGCCCAACTCGTTACCCTCCTTGTCAGACGTTTTTGACGTTTTTGACTCATCACGCGAATAAGAACGTACGAATCCTGCAAGATGGCTAAAACGTTTGCACTTTAAGACATAACAGAATTCTAGAGAATTCTTGACAAGGCTTTTTATTCCTTGAGAGTTCTCATGCGAAGAATTCGTAAGAATTCTTGAGAATTCTTGAAAATTCTTGTTACGTTGATGTGTGGCATGTATCGTATTTTGTTCCCCAATGTCAGAGACGTAGGAACTGGGGGCACTGGGGGCACGTGCCCCCCAATATTTTGGAATAAACGAGAAATTGCCCTCTTTGTTTGAGGAAATGCCCCTTTACCTTGATAAAAAAGCGCCCTTCGAAGTGTCGTGCCCCTCCAAGTTTAGGAGGCTTCCTACGGCCCTGCTCAATTTCCTTGAAGAGCTAAAATGTTTATCAATGATTTTCTTTTTTGGATGTTTCTCACAACGTTTTGTCATCGTTTTGAAAGCGCCGTGGACTGAGAGAGGTCGTTTGAGAAAATAGAAGAGTTTTCGTAGCTAAATCGATTTATACCGACTATTGTCACTATTTGTAAGTTATTATACGTATCACCTTTGGATTAATTACTTTGTTTGTGTAAAATTGTACATATCAGATCTTGTGAAGTGATGAATTGATATTGAAAACAAGCTTCGATACACACGTAATAAGTCTGCTTTTTTACGTCATACTGGGGGGATTCTGCACCCCGTAAGTAAACAATGATATTCTTATGTCTAATGGTTAAATCATGGATCAACCTATCGATTAATTGATTGATAGATTTATTAGTTTATCGATTCAAAGCAAGGATGTCTCATCAGCAAGGTCGGACTTGCTAGAAGTCTCTCTCTGTTGTCAGCACAATGCACAACGCGATGCACAAGACGTGAAAGATGAACGCAGAGCAGAAAGAGGAGGGGGAGAAGATAGGCAGCGAGAGAAAGACTTCCTCCTTCTCTTTACCCTGCGTGCTCACGTCGTATATTTTACGTCTTGTGCTGAGAAGAAAGAGAGAGAGAGATAGATAGAGAGAGAGAGACTTCTAGCAAGTTCATATTGGAAGTGTTAAGAATGCCACACCATATACATTTAAATCTCCCAGAACCAGACAACATTAGGGACCACTGGAAGAGACTTGGAGCAAGTCCAGGCCTACTGTGGTGTCTGCTTTGCAGTGAAATTAAAGAGCGTCACGCCTTATATAGGTATCTGCTTAAAGAAAGTTGACTGCATTCACTAAGTCATTTGAAAACTTATTTGAGAATTTCAATTTTTCGGGTAAGAATTGGTCCACCAACTTTGCCGGATCAATTTGTAAATTGGTTATTCTGACACGATGATTTGTTTTAATTTTATCTTGTATGATAAACTGATATTCAAGACAAGCTACGATACAGACGAGAACAGCCTACTTTTTTACGTCAAACTTTGGGGATTCTGTCAGCTACCATAGCTTGAAGAACTAAAAGTAAAACTTCTATCATCGTGGGATCATCGCCAAGAAGAAAGGCGCTAAACTTCAATGGAGCTCACTAGTGCTGTGTTTAGGACACACATGATCGGTCCATTTTCTCAAATAGTCAGAGTCCAGAAAAAGTCACTGCTCCACGGCTGTGAGTCGGAGGAAGGTTTTGCTTGTTTATGTCAACTTTGAGGAAGGTTTAGTAATTTTTAAAAGAAACGTAGGAAAATTTTGGATTATTTTGGCAACAGTAACTGGTTCATAAATTTTAGAGTTTAATAAACAATGCGATGAGTTCGAAAAATCTGGTTATTTGACTTGATAAAACGAGGAAAGTTTAACTGATGAAATTGGCATCCAAAGGAAGGTTTGACCTTTTTCTGGACTCTGCAAATAGTGCTCCCGAAAGGGTACACAATTTTCGAATCATTGCGCTCTTACAGGATTTTAATTGGGAATTTGCGATTTTCCTTTTGTTTTCTTGCCTGTTTGCTCCCAGACAGGGTAATAAATTTGAAAAATTGCTCTCGCACAGGGTAAGAATTTCTTTACATCAGCGGCACACCTCCTTCGTAGGGTCTAATGCCCCCCCCCCCGGGATCAAAAACTGCTTTCATGATCTGAGCAGTTTGTGTTGACAACGGTCAATGAAATCACAAGAGACGATTGGAAGAGCTGTGAGTGTTCGGTTTTGTTCCGAAGGTCTCTTTGAGACATTTTTGATCACTCACGAAATTGCATCAAAAATGTACCACAATCCACCACAATACTAGACTTATTACGTTGAGTCCTAGTAGTTGCTACCACCCACCTACGCTACTCGCTCCCTCACTCATACTGGTATGAGGGAGTAGAGTGGTTGGGTGGTAGCGATTACTAGGACTCAACGTAATAAGTTTACCACAATACCACAATGTATTTCGCAATAGACAGATCTATGTCCGCCACAGACCAATCCAACAGGTTTTAGCAAGGAAAAACCTGTTTTTTTGAACACACACCCCCGGAGAACCCCCGACAGCCAACAAAAACAACAGTATCAAAATCTAGAAATCTATCTAGATTCTGATTGGTCAAATCCTTTTGTTCTATTGTTTAATGTCTAAGATTTGTGGCACCACCTCCATGTGATCAGATAAAGAGATTCTGGTTCACGATTGGCTGGAGCTCTTTGTTCTATTGTTTGACTACACGGATGTTGATTGGTAAATTGGGCTGTAATTGTTTATTGAAGTTATTGCGCACGTGATAAATTTTAAGTTCTTTTGTGGACATCCTTTGCTATCTTGGCTTCGTGGTAAGAACACCGGCCTGAAACCCTTGCGAACTAAATCCCATCAAATTGTCATTTTGTTGAACTTTACCCAACAGAGTGATGTTGAGTGCAGGACGAGCTTTCAGACAGTTGACTAGAAACGTGTCTACTTCAGCTGCAAGCATGGGCTCGCTTCGAATCGCCGTTATAGGCCAGTCGAATTTCGGCGCTGAAGTTTACAAATCATTGAAAGACAAGGGACACAAAATCGTAGGTGTTTTCACCATTCCTGATGTGCAAGGCAAAGCTGATCCTTTGGCTCAAGAGGCAGAGAAAGATGGCGTTGACGTGTTCAAGTTTCCACGTTGGCAGCAAAAGAAGGTCGCCATCCCTGAGGTTGTTGAGAAATACAAGAACGTCAATGCAGAGTTGAATGTTATGCCGTTTTGTTCGCAATTCATCCCCATGGATGTTATCAATAGCCCCGAGAAAGGGTCTATTGTTTATCATCCGTCGATCCTGCCAAGACACAGGGGAGCTTCTGCTATTAATTGGTGAGATCTTCTTTCAAATTGGATAGGCCTAGGTAAAACAGATAGAGATTAACAGACAACACATTGCATAACAGAATGCTGCATACAAATTCAAGAAATATTACAAGGAAATAAAATATGAAATAGATATGAAAATCTAATAAAACCTAGGAAGGGGCACTTCTCAGATAAAAGAAAAAGGTCTGTCTGCAGACTATTGTTTTTATAAATGCAGCCATGGCCTTTTGTTAACGGGAATTGACATGCGTTTTTGAGGAACGGGAATTGACATGCGTTTTTGAGGGACTGCTATAAATAGGTATAGGGTAGGGTAAAGAAAACGCCCACACTCTGATTGTTTCTTAGCTACACAATGAAACGGCCCTCCCAAAAGTATCAGATACAATAGAGGCTATTTTTACCACTAGGCCCAAGCCAGCTTTTAAAATGTTGATTCCCCTTAACTATACAACAAATACATAAACAAATTGTGCTTTCTATGCAACAGTCAAGGCCTAAACCACCATGAAATTTGATATTCCCTTCAGGGCCTTTTTAACATACTAGCTGGGTGGGCAATTGCCCCCCTAGTCCCTTCTTTAGATCTATTGTTTTACCTTTTCAAATAATAGCTCTATTGTCCCTTTTAATCAAGGAAACAATTGATTGCCCCCCCGAGTCCTGGTCCCTTAAAAGAGGTCCTGATTTTAGATGTCTTATGTTTAGGGGAAAAAAGAAGTTGACAGACAGCAATAAATCAGGCGGAACATGGTCCAAGTTGCTCAGGCCCATATTCACAAAAATGTAGAAATGGCCATAATGTTTTTTAGAGATCTGTTTCTCATATGTCACAACGTCATTGTTAGATGTGGTCTAGACAATATTGCCAGTATCATCTATCATCAAACAAGATATGAGAAAAAAGGATCTATCTAATTTTTGGACAGATTTAGAATTGAAAACAAAATTGAAAACAACTTAAGATTGGCTGTCTAACATAACTTGACATATGGACTGAGACATATGTTGAGATAACCACTTGAAAGATATTTGTATGTTTACATACAAACTTGACCCTCCCCCTTTTCATTTTCTTTTTTTCATTTTTATTCCAAGATTTGTGCCACTACAAGATCATTGTTTGCAATGGCAAAGCTGGCCAAAAATGATGGGTCACATGCTATGCACCAACATTGCATTTGAAATTTTTTGCTGAAACCTTTGAAAGAATTTGAGAAACTGAAAACTTTTCCAAAAAGATGAGTGTTCAGGGACAAAGCCTTCCAGAAAGTTTTTAAGGCCACACCCCTTATTCTGCTGGGAAATGCCTTTTTGAAAATAGAAATATAGGGAAATGCCCATTGCTGGAAGGATCAAATATGCACGTGTAAAGAAGGAAAACTCTTCTTTTCAAAATTTTTTTCGGGGAAGTTTTTCTTGAAATTTTTTGAAAGTTCACATACTTGTAGATTTATCTTGAGCAGTACTTGCAGAAACGAATTATCACATCATTGTACAAAACAGAGAGTTATCTTGGATATTCAGCTTTAATTCCTCAACGAAATTCAATTGTAAACCTGTTTTTTTGTTCTAGGACTCTCATGGAAGGTGACCCAAAAGGAGGGTTCACAATTTTCTATGCTGATGATGGACTGGACACTGGGCCAATTTTGCTGCAAAAGAGTGTGGACATTGATCCTAATGAAACTGTGGACACAATTTACAATCGCTTTCTTTACCCAGAAGGAATCAAAGGAATGGTAAGGAGAAAAAGTTATAGAGAGGACTTTATGTGCAGACAAGAGAAAATCTTCATGTAACTGTCTTTAACTGTCTTTAAAATAGTTGAAGACCCCAGGGGGTACTTTACTTTCAGTAGTGCAAGGGTGTATATACCAAAGACTTTTTCACCCAGCTCCAGAGTTTTCCTTCCAAATGGTAGCCAACTTTTACTTATACTTATATAATTTTTGCATAGGCTTAAAGCCTGTAGCAAAATCCTTCAGGGACTGCAAGGGTAAAAAGGGCAGGCTGTGGGTAACTTGTTATGGTAAAAACTAGAGAATTTGAAACTCTTGAAAAGTATTTAAGGAAAAGTATATATACCCGAAACATACAAATTTATAGCACAGAAGTAACAACCCACTTAAAAAACCAGCGCTTCTTTCTAGAAAAGTGTTTTTCTTTGATACTGAACACCAGAAAAAGTAGGGAAAACACTACCTTGAAGGCCAGTATCAGTGAATTCTCCTTATTGAGATCTCAAATGGAACGTTCTCTTGGAGAGCAATATTTGTATCCGATCTGGGCTATCTAAAACACTGGGCTATCTATGCATAATTACGTAAATTAAATCAGAATTGATTCCTTGTTAGTTATTATAATTTGTTGAAATTGTTTGCAGGTTGAAGCTGTTGAGCTCATTGCAGAAGGCAAAGCCCCAAAGATAGTTCAATCTGAAGAAGGTGCTACATACGATAAAATGTGGAAGAAAAAGTCAGTGGCACAGGTATTACATTCACCATTAATTTCATTTTAAGATATTTACCCAGGTTTGCAAAAATCTGTGGTTAGAATACCTGCTAAAAATCTTACCCCTAATGACAAACAAATACAATTTCTAATACATGCATATTTATGAAGAACTAAAAGGAACGCAAAAAGAGATTCAAATCAAAAGCCTTTTTTGAAAGAGAGGTTGCAAGTTTCTACTAAGCTCTGTCCAGAGTCTGCCACCAGATAAAAGTCTCGCGTAAAAGTCTGCGTAAACTCAGAATGCTTTTTGGCACTAACATGCTATTTTTTCTATTCCAGATGCCATGGGGAAAGACAGCCCAAGAACTGCACAATTTTATCAGAGGAAATGACAAGGTAAAACCTTTGAACAAATTTTTTTATAGAATTTTCCATTTGCTTCAGCTTCCTTTTTCTGTTGTTTTTCTTTTTGTACCAAAAGAAATTTATCATCTTAATTTGCTAAATGATCTAGAATGCTGGATTACAGATTGAAGAATGAGGATATTTTGATTAAAGATTTTGTTTCAAAGTTGCCTTATTTGTTTGATTGCATCTCTATCACTCACTAGAATCTACTTTCTGTGTGCTTGTTTGAATTTAGATTCTTCTTGGCTTTTACTTAATTCTAAATTTTATGTAAATCTTTGTTCTAGCTGCCTGGAGCATGGACAATGATTGACGGAGAGGTGCGTATTCTCTATCTTATTTGAAATGTTAAAATGGTGAAGTGTGCTTTAGAAATTCCAGATATTTGATGCCAATAACAAGGCAAACGTGAAGGCCAGTGCCTGCAAAAGTTCACTATCCATTCTTTTTACTTAATTCTGATCTCAATGGTCTTTATGGCAGAGATAGTGGAATATGTTGTACATTTCACAATGTAAACCATGTTTGCAAAAAGGATTTTAAATGTAAAAATATTCTTTACAAACATAATTAATATAAAGTAATTATACCTCCAGTATATATATATTTCTGCATATTTTAGCAAATCTTTTGCTTTCTTGTGCAATGTTTTCAAAGTTTTTTTAGCCTTTTTTTGTTGGGTCTTTGGTTTAAAGAAATTAAAGAAATTTCTTTCATTTTCAGCAAGTGACATTCTTTGGCTCAACAATGTACACCAAAAGTTCACCACCCAAGGGAACTGAAGTGGTGATTGAAGGATTAGAAAAACCTGCTATTGTTTTTAAAGNAAGGCCAGTGCCTGCAAAAGTTCACTATCCATTCTTTTTACTTAATTCTGATCTCAATGGTCTTTATGGCAGAGATAGTGGAATATGTTGTACATTTCACAATGTAAACCATGTTTGCAAAAAGGATTTTAAATGTAAATATATTCTTTACAAACATAATTAATATAAAGTAATTATACCTCCAGTATATATATATTTCTGCATATTTTAGCAAATCTTTTGCTTTCTTGTGCAATGTTTTCAAAGTTTTTTTAGCCTTTTTTTGTTGGGTCTTTGGTTTAAAGAAATTAAAGAAATTTCTTTCATTTTCAGCAAGTGACATTCTTTGGCTCAACAATGTACACCAAAAGTTCACCACCCAAGGGAACTGAAGTGGTGATTGAAGGATTAGAAAAACCTGCTATTGTTTTTAAAGATGGAATGGTTATCACTGGAAGTGATGGAAAAATGGTAAATTTTTAAAAACTCTTTTGATTTTCCATGCATCTTAAGTTGGGAAATTATATTCATTTGTGATAGTAGTCTATAAGCTCAGTACAATATTCAGCAACTTCCATATCTATAAGTGCATGTAGTCCTCCTTTTGTAAGTATGAATAATGAGGAAGAGCTCTACAATAATACTTTAATAGAGTATACAGGAATGGAAGGATTCAAGATCATATGTTCAATGTCAGTTTTATAACCTTTGTTGCGGCGAAGCCGCATATCTATTCGAGTTGAATCAAAAACTTGCGATATCTGAATATCTATCTGTCGAACGAACGAAATGAATAATGCAATCTTGACTCCATATCTCAAAACGAGGCTTCCGCCAACGCTGCAAGGCTATTGCGGGGGGTGAAATGTAAATCTATGTAAACAATGTATTGTGATCACACAATTATGAAACGTCAAAGGCATGAAACCTTAATCTCTCTCTTGTTTTGTGGAATGTGTAGTTGTCTGATTTCAGTTGTGGTCACAAAACAACTTTCCATGGGTGACTGAATTTTCAATTCAAAGTGGACAAAGAATTGCAACACCAACAGAACCACAAAGGCCTGTTACTATTAGCCTTGCATGCAGACTCTACAGTGCGGAGCAGGGAAAAGGAAAGATTTTTTCTGGCCCCTATTCCAGCTTAAAGATAAATCTATTGTTACTAATAAGGAAGCTTGTAATTTTTGCCATGGAACATTCTGCCAAAAATGCTATGTGCTTTGTACTCTTTTATATTTCTGTTCAACTGTAATGAAAACTTACAAGATTTGGCATTTGATTGATCACTTTATTCATTGATTAATGAAATTAAATTTTTCATCTTAGATCAATGTAAAAACATTGCAACTTGGAGATGGCAAAATGATTCCAGCAGCAAAGTTTGGAGCTGCGGAAGAAGCTCAAGAAGCACTTGTTCTCACTGATGAAGAAAAGAAAATCGAGCAAGAAATATTCGTATGTAGTTTTTATTCTGTCTGCTTAAGTCTACCATATGGCTTTCCACTTTGTTGTAGAAAGAAAACAGAAATATTTACTGTTGATCGTTGGAAATGTATTTCGCTTAGCTGTTTGCGAAATTGTAGCGGAAGTTCTAGGCTAAAGATATATTGAAAAATAAGTCAGAACTTTAAAAACTTAAAACGAAGCATTATCTGTAAAATTGTAATTGTAGAGAAACACAGTAAAAAGTAAATTAATCATTTTTCTTAGTCTTCTGAAAGTTCTTTTGAAATGTCTGAAGTTCCGCGAAAAACAGCTGCAAACTGTTTGTCCAAAAATACCTTGTCTGAAATTTATTGGTCCGAAATTTTTTGCGTTGAGTGTGGCTGCTTTTTTTTTAATAATAACTCGTTATTTTTCAGAAAATATGGGCAGGAATTCTGAATGCACCCAACATTGATGCATCAGTAGATTTCTTCAAGGCTGGAGCTGGCTCTATGGATGTTGCAAGGTTTGTTTCTTTCAAATTACTTCAATTGTAAAAACATATTTTGAAAGGGCTGTTTCATCTACAAGAAATTGCATCTTTCGTTTGTTATCAGATGCTTCATCCCAAACCGTGCATGATCAACATCTTTTAAGTTTGTTGAATTATTGTTCTTGTCTTCAAGCCTATCTTCAAGGTTTCTTTTAAAGCTACGATGAGCTAAACAAAGGCAAAAATAAACTTCTAAGTACCCATTATGTGTGCATTAAGATTTTTGCAATTATATTGAATTCTAATGTCTGATTTAGTTAGTTTTAGAGAAGTTGTGGCTACAGGAAAGCAATATGATATTTGTTCACAAATGTAATTATGGTTGTTGTTTTTGTCTTTACAGATTAGTTGAAGAGCTGAAAATGAACTGTGCAGTTGAGCTTGAAAATGAAGAAGTTTACATGAATACAGTGTAAGTTATTTATTTCATCTTGCTTCGTGAAAATTAATATTTTATATCTAACTTGATATTTGTTTTGGTAAAGGTGCAGTTATTTTTGCATATTTGCAATAGTTCAAGTAAAAGTATTCCTTGTTGTTGTTTTTGTCAAAATTGTTAACAGGTGCCAAAAGTTTTATAACAGTTTTGTCATTTATTATTGTACACTCTTATTATTTACTCCGTTTTGATGTTGTAGGCTTGAAGATTTTGTGAGATTCTCAATTCTTCGATCAAGAGGTTTTGGAAAAGAAGAATTTACCTGTGATACAGTAAGTAGATATCCATAAATCATTCAGTCAGTTAATTCATGTATTCATCAGTCAAACAAGTAGGGAGATGATTACCTTTGATTTGAGACGATAAAATGATTAGGTTATTCTGAAAGTCCTTTAATATTTCTGTAGAAATAGCGCTACTAATGGATCGACATGACAAATTTTGTTTTTATTCATAAAGGACAGGACAAGTCAATGTATTGTCAGTTTATTCTGATTGTTAAATAACTAAGATTTTTGAAACTCCCAGCCCAGACTTCAAATTTGCATCAAGGATGAAATTTCTAATGATTCACGAAATTAAAGACCAAAGAAGTCAGTTCCTTCATATTGAACTCAAATTGCCTGCCAGTTGAAATTTTTTTAAAATTTTAATCGTTATTTCTTAGATCAAAATGGATGTGAACAGAATGGAAATCAACATGCCATATCAATTGTTCATTAATGGTGAAATGATAGACTCTGAATCTGGAAGGACTTTTGATACCATCAACCCAACTGACGAAACGGTAATTATTTGATACGGTTTAATTAACTTAAAAAAAGGGTGAGATGAGATTTATTTTACTCAAAAATTCTAGTAAATCGAACAATTTCGAAAATATTACACAAGATTTTATCAAATTGGTTGATTTGTGATTTTTATTATTAAACTCCATAGAAAATGCTTACTAAATAACTGAAATTGTCTATAGGTTCAATAGAGCTATCAGTTATCATTTGTACGATGAATACCCAAGAGAAGCACAAATGTAGCACAGGCACAGAAGCAAAGTTGCTCCAACAAAGACTAGGAACTTAATGTGAAGGCAAAAAAGGTTTGGACCAAGAAAGGAATTTTTAGGTCACTTATTGCTAAGTAAGATAGAAGTGTTATTCTGTTCTTTTCAATTTGTATGCTTTGTTATTGCTGCCATACAGTAAATCCCCGCATATAAGAACCTTACAAAAACAAGAACCTACAGGCTGTTTTTCCTAAAATATGCACCTCGTAATTAAGAACCTATTTCAGTTTGATGAAAAAAATATGTTCTTATTACAAGGGTCATACAACTGATTTTTTGATCATCCTTGTTAAGTTCATTTTTGTCACAGTTGGCTGTTAAAATCTCAACCTCCTCCTCTGCTATTTGGAAGCTTATAATTAGTTATCAGGTCCTCAATAACTTTACCAAAGCAAATAACAGGGCTCAAAATCTCTTGGTGATGACTCCTGAAAGGTTTACACAAGGGACCCTTCGAATAAGAACCTTTAAGAACCTTTATACCCTGAAATTAACATTTAAAATAAAACCCAATTCAGCCTAGCCTGCGTCACAGACCATAACGAGTGAACGAGGGGTAGATTCAGCCTGGCTTTAACAAAAGTAGGTTCTTATACGCGGGGATTTACTGTACCTCATCAGAAGAAAAGAAATTCTTTTCGCTAATGATAAGTTCTATGATAGTTTGTAAAAGCAATAGATAGGAAAGTTTTAATTGTTACTCGCATACATTTCAGGTTCTTGCTAAAGTTGCACTCGGTGGCAAAGAAGATGTAGACAATGCCGTCGCTGCTGCCAAGGTAAATACATCATTTTGCGAAAATTTAAAGATTGTAAGAAAAACTGGTAGATTAACTGCCAACGTAGTTAAATTCATGGCAATCTGAAATCTTGAATGTTATTTGTATTTTTCCCCTTAGGATGCTTTCGATAACGACTGGAGCAAGATGAATGCACGTGACCGTGGAACATTGATGTACAAGTATGTCTTAGATCTTTCATACTTTTTANTCACTAGAATCTACTTTCTGTGTGCTTGTTTGAATTTAGATTCTTCTTGGCTTTTACTTAATTCTAAATTTTATATAAATCTTTGTTCTAGCTGCCCGGAGCATGGACAATGATTGACGGAGAGGTGCGTATATCTTATTTGAAATGTTAAAATGGCGAAGTGTGCTTTAGAAATTCCAGATATTTCATGCCAATAACAAGGCAAACGTGAAGGCCAGTGCCTGCAAAAGTTCACTATCCATTCTTTTTACTTAATTCTGATCTCAATGGTCTTTATGGCAGAGATAGTGGAATATGTTGTACATTTCACAATGTAAACCATGTTTGCAAAAGGATTTTAAATGTAAAAATATTCTTGACAAACATAATTAATATAAAGTAATTATACCTCCAGTATATATATATTTCTGCATATTTTAGCAAATCTTTTGCTTTCTTGTGCAATGTTTTCGAAGTTTTTTTAGCCTTTTTTTGTTGGGACTTTGGTTTAAAGAAATTAAAGAAATTTCTTTCATTTTCAGCAAGTGACATTCTTTGGCTCAACAATGTACACCAAAAGTTCACCACCCAAGGGAACTGAAGTGGTGATTGAAGGATTAGAAAAACCTGCTATTGTATTTAAAGATGGAATGGTTATCACTGGAAGTGATGGAAAAATGGTAAATTTTTAAAAACTCTTTTAATTTTCCATGCATCTTAAGTTGGGAAATTATATTCATTTGTGATAGTAGTCTATAAGCTCAGTACAATATTCAGCAACTTCCATATCTATAAGTGCATGTAGTCCTCCTTTTGTAAGTATGAATAATGAGGAAGAGCTCTAAAATAATACTTTAAAGAGTATACAGGAATGGAAGGATTCAAGATCATATGTTCAATGTCAGTTTTATAACCTATCTATTCGAGTTGAATAAAAAACTTGCGATATCTCATATCTATCTGTCGAACGAACGAACGAACGAACGAAATGAATAATGCAATCTTGACTCCATATCTCAAAATGAGGCTTCCGCCAACGCTGCAAGGCTATTGCGGGGGTGAAATGTAAATCACACAATTATGAAACGTCAAAGGCATGAAACCTTAATCTCTCTCTTGTTTTGTGGAATGTGTAGTTGTCTGATTTCAGTTGTGGTCGCAAAACAACTTTCCATGGGTGATTGAATTTTCAATTCAAAGTGAACAAAGAATTGCAACGCCAACAGAACCACAAAGGCCTGTTACTATTAGCCTTGCGTGCAGACTCTACAGTGCGGAGCAGGGAAAAGGAAAGGAAAAAAACGTCACACTCACTGACTATTGTTATTGCTAGTTATATATATATACATAGGGTGGTGCCATTTTTAAAGACCAATGTAAGACAAAATTGTTTGATAGTAGAAATGTTTATATGGACTTGATAGATATGGACTGGGCATTTATGAAAGACATTACGTTATTGAAGATGCAACATGCAGGTGCTGCCAGCTTCTTTCTAAGATTCTTTCTGGCCCCTATTCCAGCATAAAGATATATCTATTGTTACTAAGGAAGCTTGTAATTTTTGCCATGAAACATTCTGCCAACAATGCTATGTGCTTTGTACTCTTTTATATTTCTGTTCAACTGTAATGAAAACTTACGAGATATTTTGCATTTGATTGATCACTTTATTCATTGATTAATGAAATTAAATTTTCATCTTAGATCAATGTAAAAACCTTGCAACTTGGAGATGGCAAAATGATTCCAGCAGCAAAGTTTGGAGCTGCGGAAGAAGCTCAAGAAGCACTTGTTCTCACTGATGAAGAAAAGAAGATCGAGCAAGAAATATTCGTATGTAGTTTTTATTCTGTCTGCTTAAGTCTACCATATGGCTTTCCACTTTGTTGTAGAAAGAAAACAGAAATATTTACTGTTGATCGTTGGAAATGTATATCGCTGTTTGCGAAATTGTAGCGGAAGTTTTAAGCTAAAGATATATTGAAAAATAAGTCAGAACTTTAAAAACTTAAAACGAAGCATTATCTGTAAAATTGTAATTGTAGAGAAGCACAGTAAAAAGTAAATTAATCATTTTTCTTAGTCTTCTGAAAGTTCTTTTGAAATGTCTGAAGTTCCGCGAAAAACAGCTGCAAACTGTTTGTCCAAAAATACCTTGTCTGAAATTTATTGGTCCGAAATTTTTTGTGTTGAGTGTGGCTGCTTTTTTTTTAATAATACCTCTTTATTTTTCAGAAAATATGGGCAGGAATTCTGAATGCACCCAACATTGATGCATCAGTAGATTTCTTCAAGGCTGGAGCTGGCTCTATGGATGTTGCAAGGTTTGTTTCTTTCAAATTACTTCAATTGTAAAAACATATTTTGAAAGGGCTGTTTCATCTACAAGAAATTGCATCTTTCGTTTGTTATCAGATGCTTCATCCCAAACCGTGCATGATCAACATCTTTTAAATTTGTTGAATTATTGTTCTTGTCTTCAAGCCTATCTTCAAGGTTTCTTTTAAAGCTACCATGAGCTAAACAAAGGCAGAAATAAACTTCCATTATGTGTGCATTAAGATTTTTTGCAATTAGATTGAATTCTAATGTCTGATTTAGTTAGTGTTAGAGAAGTTGTGGCTACAGGAAAGCAATATGATATTTGTTCACAAATGTAATTATGGTTGTTGTTTTTGTCTTTACAGATTAGTTGAAGAGCTAAAAATGAACTGTGCAGTTGAGCTTGAAAATGAAGAAGTTTACATGAATACAGTGTAAGTTATTTATTTCATCTTGCTTCGTGAAAATTAATATTTTATATCTAACTTGATATTTGTTTTTGTTAAGGTGCAGTTATTTTTGCATATTTGCAATAGTTCAAGTAAAAGTATTCCTTGTTGTTGTTTTGGTCAAAATTGTTAACAGGTGCCAAAAGTTTTATAACAGTTTTGTCATTTATCATTGTGCACTCCTATTATTTACTCCGTTTTGATGTTGTAGGCTTGAAGATTTTGTGAGATTCTCAATTCTTCGATCAAGAGGTTTTGGAAAAGAAGAATTTACCTGTGATACAGTAAGTAGATATCCATGAATCATTCAGTCAGGTAATTCATGGATTCGTCAGTCAAACAAGTAGGAAAATGATTACCTTTGATTTGAGATGATAAAATGATTAGGTTATTCTGAAAGTCCTTTAATATTTCTGTAGAAATAGCGCTACTAATGGATCGACATGACGAATTTTGTTTCTATTCATAAAGGACAGGACAAGTCAATGTATTGTCAGTTTATTCTGATTGTTAAATAGCTAAGATTTTAATAGGAAACTCCCAGACTTCAAATTTGCATGAAAGGATGAAGTTTCTAATGATTCACCAAATTAAAGACCAAAGAATGAATTCAAATTGCCTGCCAGTTAAACATTTTTTTAAATTTCAATCTTTATTTCTTAGATCAAAATGGATGTGAACAGAATGGAAATCAACATGCCATATCAATTGTTCATTAATGGTGAAATGATAGACTCTGAATCTGGAAGGACTTTTGATACCATTAACCCAACTGATGAAACGGTGAGTTATTTGATACGTTTTAATTAACTTCAAAAAGGGTGAGATGAGAGTTTTTTACGCAAAAATTCTAATAGATCAAAGAATTTCGAAAATATTATACAAGATTTTATCATATGCGTTTATTTGTGATTTTGTTATTAAACTCCATAGAAAAATGCTTGCTACATAACTGAAATTGTATGTAGGTTCAATAGAGCTACTAGTTATCATTTTTGCGATGAATACCCAGGAGAAGCACAAATGTAGCACAGATGCAAAGTTGCTCCAACAAACACTAGGAACCTAATTTGAAGGCAAAAAAGGTTTGGACCAAGAAAGGAATTTTTAGATCACTTTTGCTAAGTAAGATAGAAGTATTATTCTGTTCTTTTCAATTTGTATGCTTTGTTATTGCTGCCATACAGTAAATCCCCGCATATAAGAACCTTACAAAAACAAGAACCTACAGGCTGTTTTTCCTAAAATATGCACCTCGTAGTTATAAACCTGTTTCAGTTTGAGGAAAAATATGTTCTTATTTCAAGGGTAATAAAGTTGATGTTTTGATCATCCTTGTTAAGTTCATTTTTGTCCCAGTTGGCTGTTAAAATCTCAACCTCCTCCTCTGCTATTTGGAAGCTTAGAATTAGTTATTAGGTCCTCAATAACTTTGCCAAAACAAATAACAGGGCTCAAAATCTCTTGCTGTTGACTGCGAATAAGAACCTTTAAGAACCTTTATACCCTGAAATTAACATTAGTACCTTTAAAATAAGAACCTAATTCAGCCTAGCCTGCGTCACAGACCATAACGAGTGAACGAGGGGTAGATTCAGCCTGGCTTTAACAAAAAAAGGTTCTTATACGCGGGGATTTACTGTACCTCATCAGAAGAAAAGAAATTCTTTTCGCTAATGATAAGTTCTATGATAGTTTGTAAAAGCAATAGATAGAAAAGTTTTAATTGTTACTCGCATACATTTCAGGTTCTTGCTAAAGTTGCACTCGGTGGCAAAGAAGATGTAGACAATGCCGTCGCTGCTGCCAAGGTAAATACATCATTTTGCGAAAATTTAAAGATTGTAAGAAAAACTGGTAGATTAACTGCCAACGTAGTTAAATTCATGGCAATCTGAAATCTTGAATGTTATTTGTATTTTTCCCCTTAGGATGCTTTCGATAACGACTGGAGCAAGATGAATGCACGTGACCGTGGAACACTCATGTACAAGTATGTCTTAGATCTTTCATACTGTTTTGTTTTGACAGTCGTCGATTTTCTTGCAAACACGAAATCTGTAATTCATTGGCTTCTACGATAACAGACATTGCTCTCATTGGTATCTGAATATCGTCTATATCTTTGCATGCTATCGACTTGTTTTTAGTCTAGTTTGCATCAGGAGATAAACAAGGATGTCGAGGCACTAGTTTGGTTTTGATATATCGCAAAAGAACAGTCAGCATATTATATTCAATAATACTAATATAAGATAAGTATCTTCCTTGCTGCTTTTCGCACAGTGCAATTTCTTTTGTATATACGAAACGTTGATAAATAAAATTATCGGTTATATAACTTACGATTATTTGATGCAGGCACATATAACAGTGAGTTGGGTGTCTCAGTGGCAGTCAAAACTCAGCTTGGCGCCCCCTTTTTGGCGAGAAGTGCGCCCCTTATCGTGACCCTAGCGCACTATTTTTTAACTGTTTTGGTCAGAATATGGGGGAAAACATACAAATCAAGGCGTTATTTAGTAGAAAAACCAAAGAATTTTCTTAACCAGTAGTCCAAAAATTTATGCGCGCCTTCGGCACGCTTACTTTCTATTATATTTTCGGCGCCCTCTCTGCAGGTGGTTGCCCCCCTTCTACTTCGGGCTGGATCCGCCTCTGGGTGTCTGCTGTTAAAATTTAGGGTTTACCCCATGTTTGATGACGTCATGGGAGCGAATTTAATGTAATGGCATAACATAACTAAATATAAATGATGATCAGGTCTGAATTTCGCATAATTTCTGCCCAAAACCCAATTTACAGATTCCGTTCAAAGTAAGATTTCTTCACAAATATGCCATTAATGTCTGGATTTACAAGCCATGAAGATGTGCTAACAGCCACTACTTCACATTTCAGGCTTGCAGATTTAATGGACCAACACAGAGAAGAACTTGCAACAATTGAATCATTGGATTCTGGTGCCGTTTATACTCTGGCATTAAAAACACATATTGGAATGTCAATCGATACCTTCAGGTATTTCGCTGGATGGTGTGATAAGATTCTGGTGAGTTCATACAGACGACACGTCACGTGACTTGATCAATTCGCGCTCGAAAATCAGACTTTGGGTAAATGAAGCCATTACAAAGTATAGCGTTGCACTGGGATTTCGAGACTGTCTCGTTTATTTATCGCAATAAATAAATTCAAAAGGGTTGGAAGCTGTTAAAATTATTTAAAAACTTTAGCAGATAGATAGGCGAATGTCTAAAAGGAAGGTTGACTTTGAAGAAGCGACGAGCAACTCACAGCCGACAGAGTTTGTGGTGCTAAATGCCGTTTTCTTCGAGATTTCTAGAAGGTTAACGGCTTTTGCTCTGGTTACAGACATGCCAAAATTTGATCGCAGTAAAGAGATCTCACGAAAGATACGAGAAAAATATCCAGAAACTCTGTTTTCCCTTTTGCTATCTGTTCAAAAGGTTAGGAGTAGAAATATTGTCCCGTTTGTGAAGCAAACTTGAAGAATTTCAAAAAGAGATTCTTGTACTTAAAGGTGAATAAAAGCAGTTTTTTGTATCTTTCCTTGTCATTTTGTTCACACTAATATCAGAGAAAATATTCGGTGAATCATTCCGTTGATAAACACAACTTTCAACTGCCAATGCACAAGAGGACTCTGTGAATATTTATCTTCAATCTATTGACAGGGTTCAACCATTCCAATCAACCATGCAAGGCCGAACAAGAATTTATGTATCACCAAGAAAGAACCAATCGGTGTTTGCGGATTAATCGTTCCATGGAATTACCCACTGATGATGTTGGCTTGGAAAATGGCTCCACTTTTGGCTGCTGGCAACTGCGTTGTGCTTAAACCTGCTCAGGTTAGACTTGGTGTTTTTGTTTACAATTCTCGTTATTTTCTAGAATAGTCTTATAACTTCGTTAAATTCGAGGAACGTGCAGCCAAATCGCTTTCCCCAAAGGTGTAATTTGCAGTAGTAGATTGCTGTCAACAGGAACTCTTTGGCTTTCCATTTTACAGAGTCCAGAAAAATTTACGGTTCCACGGCTGTGAGCGGGAGGAAGGCTTTACTTGTTAATGTCATGTTTGAGAAAGGTTTAGTAATTTTTACAAGAAACCTAGGACATTTTGTGGCAACAGCAATAAATTTTAGGGTTATAAACAACGCGAAGGGTTCGAAAAATCTGGTTATTTCGACTTGATAAAACGAGGAAGGTTCAGCTAACGAACTGGCATCCAGAGCAAGGTTTGGCCTTTTTCTGGACTCTATAGTTGAATGATTGTGATAACTCGAATTTTCGTCAACAGGTAACCCCATTGACTGCATTGAAATTCGCCGAACTTGCAGCCAAAGCTGGTTTCCCTAAAGGTGTCATCAACATAGTACCCGGTTCAGGATCAGTTGTTGGTCAAAGAATTGTCGATCATCCGGATATCAGGAAAGTTGGATTCACCGGATCTACACTAATTGGTGCTGGAATTATGCAGAGGTTTATTTTAAATTTTTTGATTTTTTATATGACTTGGTCAAATATAATGTATCAAATCAGCACAAAGCATAGTTTTCCATAATTACTCCACATGATTAAAGAAACAAGAGCTAATGTTAGCTGTTTCAAAGCAATATAGAGAAAATTTGGAGGCAATTTTTTCACCAATTTTTTTCGCTATGTATTGGACCCAGTTTGTTGTTCTTTGATATGGTATAAAGGATGTCTTCTCGTTCATTCTTTCTTAAGTGTGATAAAAACTCGTATTGCTGTTAAGATCTAAGATCGAGCTTGAATTACTGCACGTTGAGAGTGACATTTCATTGTCGCTTTTTCACTGTATTGCGACCTGAATGGAAGTTGATAACAGCTTTGTGGTGCACTTATGTTCTTTCTGGCTCTCCATTGATTCTGATTTTCGTTGCTTCGTGATCTCCAAATATTTGTTCAAACTGGATTGATTTGCTAAGAAATTTTTATTTTGTCTAAAACTGGTTACTAATGATTTTACTTGCTTTCTAAAGCGCTGCTGCAAGCAACGTGAAACGTGTATCTTTGGAACTTGGTGGCAAATCGCCATTGATTATCTTCGCTGACTGTGATATGGAGAAAGCTGTCAGACAGGTAAGCCTGGAGTTTATTTGGGAAACCTTGTATCCCGGGGGGGAGGTAACTTGAGTCTTGGGATGATGGGGACGTGCCGCCCAACTTTTAGGGAAAGACCCATCCTTAAGGATTTTCGGTCGATTTTCATATCCATTTTAAAGGATTTTGAGGGAGAAAGCCTGTTGAACTTGCCACAAATCAAGCTTCATTTTACTTTAAACACACAATTATGAAGAGAAAGTTACCACCAACCAAGTTTCAGAACTAAAGCAAAAAAATCAAACGTTAAAAACAAAAACTCGGCAAGTTTCTTGTTAATGTTACAATTTAAAAAGCTGCCCATTTCCAGTGGAACATTTACATTTTGAGACCCATATTTAGGGATTCTCGAGGTTGAAAACCCATCCTTATGGGTGGCACCGTTCCCGTTGTTCTATATATGGAAGTAACCCCCCTCCCCCTCGGGCCTTAATAATAAATGCAGAAAGTTGCCAGGGATTTCATTGTTTGTAAAGTTCCTTTTAGCTTCTGTTTTACATGTACGTACATCTTGACTGAGTTCTAAGAAAATTTGGAATGTTTGATCAACTTGTGACCTATTCTTCTTGCTTTTAGGGAATGTATTCTTGCATGTTCAACAAAGGAGAAAACTGTATTGCTGCAGGTGAGAAAACTGTTTCATTGGAACCGGATTTATTCTTGGTAAATTTGCTCAAAAGTTGCTTTATTTCTTAAAAAACTAGGAAAGTTTTAATTATTGTTCTGTACTTATCTCCGCCTAAGGACCTGGAAAAGTTTGAAAAAAGTTAGTGCTCGACAAATCAAGGTCAAACTGTTTCTAAAATGATATTTTCCTTTTATTTGCAGGCCGTTTGTTCATCGAAGAGTCAATCCATGATGAATTTGTCACAAAAGTGGTAAGTTCCGCAATATTTCACTGTTTCGTCCGAAATTAGACTTCGTTTCAAAGCATCATCTCCAGAAACCAACCTCATTTGTCAGATTGGTTTCGTGGCGCAATGGTAGCGCGTCTGACTCCAGATCAGAAGGTTGCGTGTTCGAGTCACGTCGAGGTCAGTTAAAATTTTTATTCCACTCCATAGTTTTTCCTGAATTTTTTTATTTGCATTATTTTGTTGATGTTTAAATTCGATTTTTTCTACTTCTAGATTGAAGAGATAAAGAAAATGAAAATCGGAGACCCATTAGATAGATCAACAGATCACGGACCACAGAACCACAAGTATGGGAATATTTATTTATTTATTTTATTCATTTATTTATTAATTTGAATTAGAATCCTTAATTTATTACATGAATTATTTTATTTTACTCTGTTGTGAAATGTTAATTTATGTTTCGTCAAAAATTTTATGATATCAACCTGCTTTAGACAAAGAGTGCATTTCCAAAATATCGATAGATATTTTGGAAAGTATTAATTTTATTTTGGAGTTTATTTATAACTTTTTGACGATCTTTATAGAGATTTATCCTACGTCCTTCGATAGTTTATTTATTGTCTTGTTCCTAAATTTGAGGTATCGGTTAAAGCTGGGTGTTTAAGGAACTTTATGAATGTTTTTTTTTTATATCCATTAAAAAAGTTACAATACATAAATACAAGCTACACTACTTACAAAATTACTTTACAATACTACTGGGACGATACCCCCAAGGAGCAAAAGACTATGACTACCCCGGGGCCATAGACATAGAGGTTAAAAATAAACTACTATAGTCTGTCTCAAATTACATGCCACGAGATATGTCTGCGATCAATCCGAATTTAGGAAGGGTGGTTTAGGTATCATCGCAACTACTGCGTGGCATCTAATTTGAGGTAGACTTTAAGATACATGACTAAAAGTAAATGAAAGGAAAAAGGAACATGGGACATGGGAGATGGCGGCTGTGGTTTTGTGACTTTTAACGGAGTTTGGAATTTTCTAATCAAATCGACCAGATTTGTGGATGAATTTAAGCGTTAGCAGGAGTATATTTTTATTAACTTCATCTGGGAAATTTTTATCACCATACAATAAAATCTGCATTAGAAGATTATTTTGACGATCGGTATGTCCATATGGTCGTATTAAAGCGAATTATGAATGTTCGCTAAACGGGTCTCAATGTTTCTTTTGTAGAGGTCATTTGCAGTCACTATTGCACTACATCGAGGCTGGAATAAAAGATGGTGCAAAACTCGTTTATGGTGGAAAGCGACTCGACAGGAAAGGTACAGAACTGAAAAAACCATATATTTCGCTAATTTCTGTTTTTAAAACAATTTCAAATCTTTCTTTGATTTCAAAAATTAATAACTTCTGTGTTCCTTTAGATTTCTGGTGTAAGATTGAAATATCTCTTGAAATACCATTGTGAAACTCTGTAAAAGGAGAGTTTATGATTTTTTAAAAGCGTTTTTGAGAAATGAAAAAATAACTCACATTTTTACCGTTAATTAAAATCTTGGACATGCGCCCACTGACCAGCACAATTAAAAACAAGTTGCTGCAATCTAAGCATATATAAGCCTGTGATAAAAATAGTCGTGCAAAGACAAAAGGCCGTGACACGTGCCGAACCATATTTGGGTAAGTGGTCTAGATCAACAAGAAATACTGATATCTGATAGGCTAGTATTTGACTGCAAGTTGCTTGAGCCACTTTATATGCTTAGATTCCCTTTAATTATTCTTTTTTATTATTTTCCTTTATGTTTCTTTTCATAGGATTTTTCTTGGAGCCTGCTGTGTTCACTGGTGTCACAGATGACATGTTCATCGCAAAAGAAGAATCATTTGGACCTGTCATGATCATTTCCAAATTCAAAGAAGGGTATGCTTGTATTTTTATAAGTCGTATTTATTTTCGGGACGACTGCACTTTAGCGGACCAGATTTATGTCATATCTCTCAGGAACGAATTTGGCCAAATACCCTACTAAACTTCTAAGTACTAATCCTAACTAAACCCTACCTTACCGTAATTAACCCTGACTAACCCTAACTAACCCTAACTAAAACCCCTTTTCCAAAACCTAACCCTTACCCCATATGACACATAATGTACCGATATTGAAAGCTGGTCCGCTAAAGTGCAGACTAGCCTTATTTTCTTCAAAGACTAAACGGAGTGGTGTACAAATACTAATGGGTGAAATATTATGGAAAATGCTGAAGGTAGGGAAAACATGAAGTAACACGCAAAAATGACATGCAAGATGCAGGGAAACTTTTCTGGTGGAAGGATGTATCTTTAATTTACTGGGTGACCTTAACAAGAATAAGAGTGGAAATTTTAATTCAAGACCTTTATAATTGAAATTTAATTCAAGTCATTAAGCTTTGAATCGCTGTCAAGAGATCTTTTAGATGTTTTTCTTCGCACAGATTTTGTTAAAATTATTTTTAATTTCATAGTTTTAATTTCTTTGTATATTTTGACAGTGATATTGATGGTGTTCTTGAGAGTGCAAACCAAACTGAATATGGACTTGCATCTGGTGTCTTCACAAACAATTTTAGCAAGGTTAGACCTTTTACAATCGACATTACCATCGAAATTATCAATGTTTTAAATTTTCACGTGAGTTTTGTCATTATATATTGCAGGCGTTCTTTCTGTCTACTTTCTCTATAGCTGCTTTTGAGCGAAAAGCAAAAAACGAAATTTCTGACTAACTGTTGTAACCACTAAATTCCAAAGCTCTCGGCTGCAAGGGGTAGTTCAACGCGCACCATGAATTTGTACCAAGCACCCCAACACCAGAAAACACAGCAGAAAGAACACGACTGGTCTTGATGGTAGCAAGGTTTATTCGGTACGGTTTGCTACAATAAATAGCAAACAAATCAATATCTAAACTCAATAATTAGCGATAAGAAGCTCTCAAATTTCACAACAATAACAAACACGAGTCATGGCCTAATGCAGTGCTAAACAAACACAATATTCAACGACGAAACGAAAAAGAAACACACAATAATATTTAATTCAAATTTACAAACTATTTGTCCTTGTAAATACTCAGTTTGGTGTCCATGTCTTTAAATTCTTCTTATTACATTATCTTCCACCATTTGTATCTTTGCATGTAGCCGCTCTGATAGTTGCACCACCTGTATTAAAGTGCCGTTCAATGGAATAACAGCACCTATGCTCCTTAAAAATGTGTTTAGGCAACTCATTTAGACTGTTTAATTTTTCTTTTGAAATTTTGGGGTTTTAGATTATGTGTGACGATAAATTCATATAAATACAAATTAGGACAAGAAAATTTTCAAAAGAATTTTTGAACTTCTTGTATTGATGGTATCAATGGGATTTTCATGTTGTTATGATGAAGTGAACTCGAAATCTTTTAGTTACAGTACAGAGCAATCATGGAATTTTTCTTTCACTAGGCACTTCAAGTTGCTGACAGATTAGATGCAGGAACCTGCTTTATCAACACATACAACAAAACTGATGTTGCCGCGCCATTTGGTGGTTTCAAACAATCTGGTTTTGGAAAAGATTTGGGTGAGTCTTTCGGTCATTTTAATGTATTTTTTAGAAAATTGCTAGAAAATATTGATAGCTTTCTCCCAAAAAGATAGAGGTTGAAAAAACGATCAACTTATACTGTTAAAGAGCGTACAATTGTTTATGTGTTTACAAGTTTGCAAAATTGTGGTAAGAATATGCATAGGCCGAACTTATCTTCACCTGAAATTACACGATTTTTGGCCGAAAATTATTTTTTAGCGGATGTTTTTCAACTGCGGAAAATGTTGTGCCCTTATTGTAGTCAATATATATTCTTGTACTTTTATCTTGTCTCAGTAATCTTTCTGAAAAGCAAGCCTCGTTAAAAATATTCTGTTCCTGCGAGCAAATGGTTCTGAAAAATGCGCCTGCAATCAAAGCGCTCTTAGAACAGTAAAGGTAGCAGCAACTAAGGTGTAATGATATTTTGTGCCTGCGTGCGGCGCTCGTACGCTCGCTCGCATTAATGATGCCTGCTGAAAAGACATTTATAGACAGTATTCTGTAAAGTAGTTCCTCCATTCATGCCAGTTCAGTTAAAAATAGGGTCTTTTTGGTTTGATGATATTTTTTTTGAAGAAGACTAATTTTGTTTTGCAATCTTCCGTAGGAATGGAGGCATTGAATGAGTACCTGAAGACCAAAGTTATCACCATGGAATATTAAAGGACGATCGATCAGAATTGAGTTTGTTTTGTCGTGAAGAAACGATTATGCTTTTAATGGCTTAAAGCATCTAGTAGCTAAAAACTTAGAATGCACTGAAGTACATCAGAAAGAAGAAGAGAGACACTTGTTTATCGAAAACAAACTAGAAAGAAAATCATAATGAAATACACCGAATACCGTTTTATTCTCGATGTTTAAAACTTCAAACAAGATGCATTTATACTTACGCATTGATAGCAGAAACGCCCTTATTTTTGTAACGCACAATTTTCCAAATTTTATATCCATTTCATAACCTTTTACAAATCGTTCAAGCCCTTACTCTCAAAATTTGAGAGAACAACAGCCAAGGTTTGATGTTTTCAGGAGCAAAATTCTCTTAAAACAGCAACGAAAAATAGAATAGTGTTTGCTGAAATTCGTGGGGTCATTTCGTCTCATTTTGATCTTCAATTTTGATGTACTTCAGTTAACAGACTAATTAGGATTGATAGAAGATAGCACGTATGACTAGATCTCAACATTATTTCAAAATCCTCAAATTTCCCTCCCTCTAACAGGTGAAGTTCCCAAAAGAGCATGCTTTTGGCACAATAATTTTACAGTCAAATGACTTGAGCAGTGAACGAGACTCCTAACTTCAAATTTGTATTTCTAAGGCCTGTTTTCTAGCTAATGTGTCTGAATGATGCTTGGTATCATTGAGCCATTTTAATGACTGATGGTATTTTGTGCTTGTAAAAACAGCACCCGGCATGCATTGCAGTCCGATTTGTGAAGGTGACCTAGTTCTTATACTGCATGAAAATAATTTGGTCAAGTTGCTCAAGTCAGCAGCACGTCGCTTCAGCTCCAGATGCGGCCATATTCCTTCTTATGTGTGTTAAGCATTGGACTTGAATTGAATGTCCATGAAATCCACGAAAAACAAAACAAACGATCGCAATGCATGCCGATTGCCCAAGAGCCTTTAAGAGAGGACTTTTGAAATAGGAATCAAAACAGACCAAGCAGTTATTCAGAAACAACTCGTGTTAATTCTTAGCAATTCATAAGTTGTGTTCGTTTCAAATATCGCTCATCCCCCAATCACATTTGTCAAGTCTCGTAAACGCAAACCTTATCAAAGCCTTGTATTGTTTGTTTGTTTCCAGAAAAGCATTTAAAGGGAGTACAAATACCAGCATGCTTTGCGCACAGTCGGCGACTTGCTCTGCACAGCTTCCAGAATAACTGACTGTACGAAATTCACAACAACAAAAACAAACGATGGCAAAGGCTGCTGGTCTTTGTACTCCCTGGTTTTGAACTACCTGTGCCTAGTACACTATTCTGGGAACGAGCCTATCGAACTCCCTAGGATCCATAGAAGTGTAAATATCTTCGTGTGATTTTGTGATAATCTGAAGACCAAAGCATTTAAATTCGTAATTCATTGCTCTGTATTCTTAATTTGAAATTTTTAAATTACGTTGCAGTCTTTGAATTTCAAGAATAATGCGCGTGTTGACTCAAATCAATGAATTTTATAGTGTCTCACTGCTTTGTTCTGCCGTAAAGTTAACAATCTTAACAATCGTATCTTAAGTTTACAATTGTAATCAAAGTTAACATTTTTCAGTGCATAAATGAAGGACATGCTCTCAGTATTGATACAATCTTGGTTGGAGTAAGACATCTCATCTCAGTTTAGGAAAAACCAGCAGAAACAGAATATAATAGACATTTTAGCTATTCTGCAAAAAGTCATGATCGAGTAAACTATGGGGTTATCCCATAGTAAGGGTATTTTGGGATGCGCAGCCGTCAAGGGTATACTTTTTCGAGGTTCTAGCCTATCCATAGGTATATTTTCTCAAATTTAGTCTAGTCTAGCCAAGGGTATGCTTTTTGCAAGTTTAGTCTCGCCAAGAGTATCGTGCTCTGTATTTTGCCGTTTTAGTCTAGGCAACGTTTTTCTGCAAAAATTGGTGTAGGCGAGGGTACATGGTTGCGCAAAATTTGGTTTAGCCAATGGTGCTCTTTTGAAAATCACATTCCTATCTGAATTTATCCAAAAACGCCTCCCCCCCCCTCCTTGGCGCATGGCGCACCGATTCTGAGATTAACAGCAACAGCAACAAAAAAGATGTGCGCAAAGATTTCGCACGTGGATGCGCTTCGGTTGTTGTTGTTTACTCTGCGAAGACATTCTTCTGATGGCGGTTCGATTTGGTCTGTACCTGAGAGGAATTGCTGCATGATTTTGCTGTTTGAAAGAGTTCTGACAAGAGTTGAGGTAATGATTGTTCAGAAATGTTTAATGTAATCGATGATATCTCAAATATTTTCATTGGAAACTTCCATGATGGAGGGAAAAATGTTAGGGAAAATTTTTAGGCCAACCATTTTGATTTGGGCCTAAAAAGTAAAACTGTGTCACCTTGAATGGAAAATTCTTTTTGTCTGCACGGGAAATCAGAGATAATGTTGTGGTTATTACCATTATTACTGATCATTGTAACGCAGTAAACAAATTTAGTGCTTGATTTTGTCAAGTTACAGTACTACTAATTGTAATTGCAGTATCAAAAGAACAAACCATCCTCCATAACCACTAACCAGACACTGCTTTCCAAAATTTTTGCACCACTAATAATTTTTAGGTTTTGCACACCACCAAGTTTAATACAATAAAATTAAGTCAATTGACCATGCATATGATGCTGTTTTTGATATGCAACAATAATATATTAATATCACACTTTCCATACTGCGCATGCGCTAATGTCTGTGGTGACCACACAGTGATATCATTTGATTGCCACAATTAGGTCTGCAGAAATTGTTGAAAACAAGCAAATAAACAGACAGAATCCATTGAACAAGAATATTATGCTGCTTCGCAGCAACAATCAATTCTCTGTTGTTCGCCTCTTTCTTTCTTCTTTGCATCAAAAAGATCTTGCTGCACAATGTTGGAAGGTTCATTCAATCTGGCATCTTTCACAACTAAATAATAACAATAGATGCACCTCTAAGTTTTTTGTATTTATGCTGAACAACAATGGAAAACGATAGAATTTGATATTGCGTTCTGAAGATTTTCAGCGTAACCAACGTGGAATGCAGCCTGGATTATTTATATATTAATGTTTTCTCGAAACTTCTGCTTTTTCATTAAAACTTGAAATATTTTGTTACTGTTGCAGATAAGCAAGTATGAAGTGATGGCTGGGGTGTAAAGTGAGAAAGATTCAATATGGCATCAAAATACCCCTGGTTCAATTCCCAGGACACTAAAATCCTGGAATTACTGCATAAATGGGAAAAGGAAGACGCCGAAGGACAGAGAAAACCAACTGAAATTTTAAAGAAGTAAATTTTGATCAATTTCAAACCTCTGTAATCTGCAATCCATTTTCAGATAAATAAAGAAAATTCCGAAAAATTCAAGAATGGGAAACTGAGCAAATCATTTTGTTGGCAACAATCTCTTGTAATGCTGTCAATCTTCTGCAGGGCAGCTTTTTCAATCCTGCAAATTTGAGCATTCTTATGTTTGTAGGGTCTGCAGGGGGTAAAATGGGTAGGCTTAGGAAAAATGGGTAGTGTCAATTGCTGGAGATTGGCAGATGATGAACTTTTAAAACAACATTTGCAACATAAAGAGGGATTGTTCCAACAGTTGTAGAATGAGAAGATCTGTGAATCAAGGTTTTACATAATTTAACCAACACATGAAACTCTTTTTTGACTCACCATGTTAACCATTAATGTTTTCTAGGATTGCAGAAAATGTAGAGGCACGCTATGAACAGTTCTTGCATATGAGTCCAGATCCATTTGATGACAGACATCCATGTGAGTTCATTTCTTCCAATTTTTATACAGGGTAACTTAAAAAATGTCCTGTTTTAAAAATCATTGCTGCTAAAGTACTTGCGTTATTGTCACAAAAATTGCTTTTTTGTAATGGGTGAAAGATTGAAGTATTTTTTGTATCTTTTTCGTAATTTTCAAATAATGGTCTTGTGGTAAAGTCGGAAGTGTCACAAAATTAGTCTTGCAAAGCAGCCAGAAAATGGCTTAAAACGATGCAAGCAATTCATCATTTTGGGATACCCAGTATACAACCTGGTTCCGAGGGCCAGTTACCTACGTCAATACTGAAATACCCAAAAAGGCTGCCATGCTGGATGTCAACAGCCTCCTTTTGGGCCATAGGGACGAGGTTGCCCAGTATATTATATCTCTTGATACTGAATACTTTGTTGCTTTTCAGCTGCGGCCTATCCAGAGTGCAGATTTGGTCATATTTTACGATTGATTGTTGGTGAAAAAGAATTCATGGATAAGGTTGGGTTATACATCTGCTTACATGACTTTTATAACAATAATTATTTTTCATTCATTGTGTTTTCAGCATCAAATATTCTGCAATTTCTCAGTCGATGCTATGAACACTGATAGATGTCATGTCTATAGTCCAGGGCTTTCAGTGGGGGGCGCGCGCAGCTCTATAGTCGGAAAAAAGTGATCAAAATGAATTTGTATTGCATTTTGAATCTCTTGGAATTTTATACCCGTTTAGTAAGGAGAATTAATATTTTAAGGATCTTTAAATATAATTGGATCATTGATAAAACAGATGAAAAAGACAAAGTTAATGATAGGCTTGATAATCAAGTTACAATGGTGATTTGAACGATGAGTGATTTGATGGAAACAGGGAGACTTTTTGTGGGACACCTGGTACAAACTTCTGAAGGAGAAAAATTGGCTCTTTTGTAATATAGCTGTTATGTTTCTTCACAGCTGACAACATCATATTTCATAAATAGTGACTCTGATTTTGAGCTGAATTGCCAAGCTGCAAGATTATTGGTTGATATCATGTCTGGCATGGAAGGAAAGATATTTGAAGACTGGGTATGTTTAAAGTACAGGTTGGTCTGAAGATGCCCTAGTGGGTGAAACTAGTTAGCACTGGAAGAAAAATAAAAAGTGCAAAAGATCACATTGATGCCTGTTTTCTTTGAGTAGTTGCGGTTGCGCCCTCTTCATCTGTACACTATACAATACAGTACAGGTTTTACGCACAATAACATGAAAAAGAATTCCTGGGAATCATCAAGACTTTTCAATAATTCTTAACATTCCGATAAGGACCTAACTTGATATGTTAATGGCTCAAAGGTTTGATTAAGTTTTGTTAGACACTTTCAAGTTTTCTGAAATTTGAATTTGAAGTGGAATTTTCTGAGTGGGTGAGAATTCTGTTATTTTCTGGAGAAAATGTCATTCTGAAGTTGAATAGAAATTTATGGCTGAGTGACTTGTTATTGTGACTGGAAACTGACAATTTGTAGAATTCAAAGTTAAGTGAGGTAGCTCGCATATGAAGGCAACCAATTTTTGCACAAAATACTTCAGTCTGTTATCTATCAAATAAAACTATTTTGATAAACCCGGGATTTAATTCTCCCAAAGTGATAATACATGCTCTTGTCATGCTGTAAAGGGGAAATGTTACAAAAATTAGATCAAGATTTTCAGCGGTTTTTGTATGCTTTTAGGAAAGAACATATTAGAAAATCTGTCATAATCTCTGACAAGAATTTAGCACTTTAATTAAACAAATTAAAAGTAGCCTTTGAAAGAGGCCTTTTTTATTTCATCGTCCAGGATGCTACCATAGTCATGCTACTCAATAAATTACAAATAGTTTTCTAATTTGCACTAATTTATCTCCAAGGAATCTGTTGGGAAGATGTGTTATGTATGGGCTAAGTCTGGCAAGGAGCCATTGAGAACGTATGCTCTTGGTATGTATTTATTTCAAATATGCATTTATTTATGTTATTCAAACTTATCTAAAAGGTACAGATAGGTACATGTTACTATCTACTCTACATATTAATACTATACAACTATACAACACTACAGAGACGATACCATGAGGACCAAACAGCATGACTACCTTATGGCCATTACATGAACAAAAACAAGAAACACCACTAGGACGACAAACAGAAAGAAAAAAAACCAGAAAATAAAATACTTGTAAATTAATCACTATACGCTAAATATAATTTAAATTATATACAATACACACTTGCTGTAGAGACTGCAGGGAGGAAGTCTCCAAAACGATCCCCTGCACCCCACAGAATTAATCAAATTAACAAAATTATTGACCGAGGTCTTGCTATCTTCCGTATTGCCCAACCCAAAAATTTAGCATTTGGTTTATTGCCTGATCAGCATGATAAAGAAAGAAAGTAACCAAACGCTAGAATCGACGCAACACATGGTGCCATTTTGTATCCCTTGATGATGGGCAATGTGGAAAAATATTGCCCACTCTTTTACCAATCAGACTCTTTAAATTGTTCTTTGCTCTAAAGCGGGTACAATTCAAAATATTTCTATTTTATCACAGACATGATAGCAGTGGGGATGCACACAGAAGAAAATGCTGGTATCTTCAAAGAAGAAAATCAAGCAATGGTAAAATTATTTGTATTTGAGCTAAAATGTTTCTCGAAAAAGATTCTCTTTTATTAGCTACCTGGTTTTGAAAAATACTACGAAATTGCACAGAATTTTAAGCAGATCTGTCTTTGTTGTTTAGTGCTATCCTATGATATTATCTGGACATTTCTTGACAATAGTAAAACGTCAATATTTTCTTGACAAATTAAGAAAGATTAGATACCAAGGGCTGCTTCAAATTTCTTATGAACAAAACTGTCACGGAACCAATTTGCTAAAATTGTATCGTTATTAGGATTCTATTTCAGTTTAATTGTTCTTCGTCTTCAAGGTTCCAATTGTGCTACGGAGACTACGCTGTCTCAAAGAAATTGCAGATCTGAATTCACCAGCCATTCAAAACTTCAGCAAATTTTCGTCGAAAGCAGGAATAAAAGGAGCTTCAAGACACATAAGATATTCTGCAGGAAAGACGCAGAAAAAGCGCGAAGATGACGGCTCACAAGGCACCCCAAAATCAAGACAAATTGAGGTAAAGAAATTATCTCAAGAAACGAACGAAAAACAAAATGGAGAAGTTGCTGAAAATTGCAGGGTCGAAGAAAATAAAGAGGAAGGGAAAGAAGGTATCAAACTTGTTTTAAATTTCCTCAAATTTCATCGAGGATTTTAAGCCTGGTTTTGAAGGATTTGAGATGAATTATATTTATAAGATCGCTTGTGACTTGAGGACGATACAGCCGATTTTGAGGAACTAAATTTCTTATCTAAGTTGATATGTTAGCTACAAAGGTATTATCAGTTTATAGGAATCTGGTAAATGGTTTGGGAGCTACAGGTTTTCAAACGTCTAAATGTTTTCTGACTCACCCGGTTTAAAGTCACATGCGATATGCAGATGTTATTTTGGGTAGCCTCTCAAATTCAAGAAAAGAATCCCTTCAACGTCTTCAAGACAGCCATTTCCATGATCGATACGTCCAGGATAAAAGACGAATGGTCAAATAATTTCCTTCATGTTGAACAACTTGTCACGTTTGATCGTGCATCATCATCATCATCATAACATTATTTACAGTTGGTAGATACATAGTTACTAAAAACTAATTTAAACCAACTATTTACAATATAACAAAATTATTTACAAATTAAACATTTACATCCTTTGCCATCCCATTCTACGATCCCCCTTTTTAAAACTTCTCAGGGTATCAGCTCTCTTTAGTTCATCATCTAGAGTGTTCCACAGGAGACTATTTCTTTGTTAGCAGTTTTGCTACAAAATAGCCATATCAAGGGAAAATATGAAAAATTTGACATAACAACAGATGTTAGTAGCATTTTAGCTTTCTCTTCATTGAGGAATGGTCTTATTCTTGAGAATGCACATAATTTTTGGTTTATTTTTCGACATAACTCCTTGACGTGTGCGTCAAATGTTAAAGAGTGGTCTATTTGTACGCCGAGGAGCTTTACCTGCTCGCTATGCTTCACTTGTTGTCCACCGATATTGAGGCAGAGCGAATTGTCACCCTTGAGACCCAAAAACATCATTTGAAATTTCGCTGGATTTGCACACATTCCGTTATTTTTAAACCAATCTAGAAGTTTTTGTAAATCGCCTTCTAGTTTTATCATGACGGCATCTATAGATGTGTCACATGCATAAATTGTTGTATCGTCAGCAAAGTTGCATATCTCAGACTCCAAATCTGTGAAGAACAGATCGTTTATAAAGATATTGAAAAGCAGAGGACCAAGTACCGACCCCTGTGGAACGCCCGTGGAAATGCAGTTATGGCCTATAAGATCATGAACAGACTCAGCTCAGAAAATCTCTGGAATAAATTCCAACAACGATCCCAATAGCCCAGTTATAACACGCGATTCTGCAGAGATCTTCAGATTCCAAGGTACAATCTGGAGTATGCCAAAAAAGGATTTTCCTATTCAGCTCTTAAGGTCTGGAATGAAATTCCTATAAGTATCAGGGAGCTTCCTACCTTGTGCCAATTCAAAAAACAACTAAAAATACATTTGATGAGCTGAAAGCCAATTAAAACATGACTCCCTGGAAGAACAGCAATTAGATTAGGCTTCGGTATTTTTCTTTTTGTTTGTATTATATTGATTAATAAAAATGTATATTTTGTAGTGTTAAATAGCTGAAGGGATTTTGTATAAATAAATTAAAATTAAAAATTAAAAAAAAATCCTTAGTAATTTATTAATTTATTTTCTTGAACTAGCTCACGCAGGACCCAGCCAGTCACACGCAGGACCCAGCCATTCACACGCAGGACCCAGCCAGTCACACGCAGGACCCAGCCAGTCACACGCAGGACCCAGCCAGTCCGACGTACCAAAGCATATCAAAGAAGCCAGAACAGCACGAGCAAAAAGACAAGTATACAGGGAACCAAAGTATTCATTATGGCCCCTTGATGTTGGAACACAACAAAAATCTCTTTTAAGTTATTTGACAGCACTTGGACAGTATCAAGAATTATTGATTTATGCATTTGAATGTGATGCTTTGGATCTCATATTTCATTACATTAACCCAAAAGTCCAGAAAGATCCGGTACTGGCATTGCGTGGATGTGAAGTAAGTAGGATTCTTTATTTGTCATTCTTCATCATACAGTATTTACACAAAGGTCACTACCGGGTGATTCACAAAAAAGAATCCCTGTGTGAAAGGTCACTGCTCCCTAAATATCAAGACAATAAGATTGGAAAATATATTATTACATAGTGGAAATTTATTTAAAAATCTACTTGATTGAAATCGATCACTCCGTTCTGAAATTATGAGGGATTTTCTTGAGAAAGCCCCTTCAAGAAACCTCCGAAAACGACATAAAATCAAGATCAAATTTCTCTAATATTTCTACCTTACATCAATGATTTGTACATGCTTTAGCACATGTTATCCCTTTGGGAACTGTCATCCCTAAGAACACAAACAATTATTCAAGGTGATTTCATTGTCCCAAAAGGATAACACGTGCTAAAACATCTCAAAATGTTGCTGCGTCAATTTTGCATCTAATGTTTCTCAACTGATCCGATATAACGATACTTTTCTTTTCAGTATCTTGCATCTTTGATGTGCCATAAAAAGTTTGTGGCTGAATTTGTGAAAAGAGGTGGAGTGCAGAAATTCCTAGAAATACCGAGGCAATCAATGTCGTCAACTGGAATGTCACTTTGTGTTTATTATTTGGGATATAGTAGCGATGCTATGGAAAAGGTAAGCATTCAAACATTACTTCAAATTCGGAAGATCCATTTATTAGTTGGTTATAGAAAAAGAAGAGAGATCAAGTATTTTTCTCATCACACATTGCTTAAACCTTTCTCTATTCACCAGTGAAGGGATACTCTGGGGATTCCTTTCTCTACTCTCCTTTTCGCTTTGCAATGAGAAGTTAACTTGAGAAAGTCTTGAGATCTAGAACCTACTTAGGTACTAACAGGTGAATAGAAAACGTTCTGCGTTTGTCAAGTCATTTTCTACGATATACTTCGCAAGATCGTTTCTGCAAACATTTCTTGAGTGGAAAAAGGGCCCTTCGGACTTTACATATAAATTTATTTAGTTGAAATCAGCTCCACCGTCACATAGCTCTGAGCAGTTTTTACTGAAAGTGTGTCTCACAAGATTCCTGAAATAGACCTAGAATTTGAATATTTCTCCATGCATGTGCGATCTTCAGACAAGTTACAAAGGAATGGCCGATTTCAGAAACCTATATTTTTATAACTAAGGTCTATGTCAAATTGGATTCAGGTGAGATTTGACTACACATACAGAACTCTTTCATTGTTTTTATTGGCTGACATTTTCAATGTGGATTGTGGAACAGAATTTAAGTCTTTCTTCTTCATGCGAAAATTAAGAAAGTCCCACGCACAAATTGTGTGATTGTTTCTGAAATGCGGCCTGGCGGCAGATGCACCACGCACCACATTTTTTAGTCCATTGGTATAATACATTGTATTCATTGTTTCCTTTCTTAGGTATGCCTGCTGCCACATCCATTGTTATCTGAACTAGTGAAATATACCTTATGGTTTGTGGATTCTGGAACACATGAATCAAGTCGTTCCTACGCAACCTTATTCTTCGCACAAGTTTTCAGTTTTCGCGCCATTTTGGAATTATTTGTCTCTATGGATGGTTTGCGCAGACTTGTCAACACTGTAAGTGACCTTTGGATCAAATTTTAGGAACAGAAGTTTGGATTGTAATGCCTTGAAAATGTTAAATGCAAGTAGAGTGTGCATGTACTGAGTAGCATATACTTTGTTAAATTGAAAGCCTGGTTTCTTTCGTGAACTAAAGATTCCAATCAGATCCTTGAAAAAATGGGGGCTATGTGGGAAATTTCTAATTGCAGTTTAAGATTACACTATCCTTATTTGAGCTAGCTATTTTCAATAATGGATACAAAATAGTGTCCACAGTCCATGGTCTATGGAAAAGAGTTTGAAGATTTTTTCCAGTGGATAATTTACCATCAAATCATTTCAAAGAGTTGTTTTTCATATCTAAAAATCGATCTAGAATCAAAGTTTTTACAATTCTGGTGAATTTTTCCCTTGATAGGGAATTACATCCCAACAGTACTCAGCCTTTTCATGACCTAGTTTATTTGCAAGGCAAATTCTACATTATAGAATGATATATTAAACATGGATGCTTTATTCTGATGCACGCGATACACAAATAGATATTCGAATTCTTGTTTAGAAATGCAGTTGCAAGGCTCCGTTAGACAAATTGTCGTTTTTTGAACATGTATTATTCTTTTAATGTTATTATTCTTCTCAAAATTACTCATCTTTGTGGTTGTTGCAATTTCATGGCGAGCCCTGAAACGCCTTGCAATTCAGCTAAGCTCTTTTGGTCACGAGAGATTTCTTTTTTATACAGATTACAATATTAACAATCCTGCGTCCAGAAGAATCCCGATTGATGACAAACGATGAAGCATTTGGAATGAGACAAACCATCAAACATTCACTCATTGCATTGAGGAAATTCTTCGATGCTCAGTTGGCGATAAAAGCTGATGACGTCAGACGTAAGATTGCGAGAAAAGACGGGGGATTGCCTCCACCGCCTATTCCTGCTTATAAGGTATGAAAGGGTAGCAACTTTTTTGAAGCAACCACTTATCTTGACTTTCTTGTGCCATAAATCAGCAACTACTTGTCAGATTGAAACAAAGCAACCACTTGTCAGACTCAACAAGGTCTCAAACTCCAACTTGAACCCTTTCTTAGGCAACTGTATGAAAAACGGGACTATTGACGTTACAGCTCCTCCACAGCAGCTGCACAAAAAGAGCACCATTTTTGACATACCCTATATATGAAATTTATGCTGTTAAAGTCTTTCGATTTTATATTATTTCCAATGATTTAGTTGAAAACTGCATTGCAGAACAGAACTTTAAATAAAATCTGATAACTAATTTTTATTAAGTATGGCAAATGGTAATATCACTTGAAAAATAGTGCCGCTCTTTTTCATCTAATTGATTTCATTTCAACAGTCAATGACGATCACATTAAGCCAACACACGGACAATGTCAAGCTGCTTCTTGATAATTCAGCAGAGGTTTCTGATT
>REGM01000079.1:398666-451704 GCA_004194415.1 Aurelia aurita | reverse complement strand
TAATAATAATAATAAGAGCAATATTTATACAGGGTAAACCTTGTCAGTACTGCAAGTACTGTTATCAATAAGGGCCCTGTTTAAAAATTAAAGAAAAGTAAAATCATCGGATACAATGTAAAAATCCTAAAATATCCTTAAGATGTTTATCGTTTAAAATCCTGTAGATAGTTAAATAGCTATAATCCTTGCAAATGTTCTTTAAGTCGATGCTTGAAAACAACAATAGACTCTAAATTTCGAATTTCAATTGGCAGTTCGTTGAAACAAGATGGGCCTTGGAACCAGAAAGACTTTTTTGCGGCTTCTGTCCTGACCCTTGGAACACGCAATGTAGCTTTATTCCCTCTTGTACCATAATTGTGACTAATTCTTTCACCATAGGATGCAAAATTTTCAACTGTAGTTCCTTGCAGACACTTGAACATCAACAAATCTGCCTTATACTTCTTCTGGTTTGATACCGACATAAATCTACATTCTTGATCACACTCTGGACGACGATTAATGATTTTAATGGCTCTTGTTTGAAGGTTTTCGAATAATAGCGAATAATAGATCATGTAATCAGTCTAACTACTACCTTAAATATAAAATGACACGATAAAAAAAGGTCTTAGTTAACGAAAAAATTCTTATTGGTTGTAGATATTCTCTTTATCTAAAATATTTCTTGACTTTAGGCCTTCAAGAAACTTGGTGGAATTCAACTGCTGTTTCAGATCATTGCACTGGCATCATCAGAATGGGAAGGCTATGGTAGCAGGTCAGTATATCATTTGATAAAACCTTTTCATTTTTGCTTTCCAAATAGCATATATGCGATTTTTGAAACTGACACTGAAAATAGTCTGCCTCCCACAATATCATCAATTCTAAACTCCATTTTTGATTTTGCAAGACATGCTTCGATTGAACCGAAAATGAGTTATCGCAATGATCGAAACATGTCTTCCAAAACATCCGTTATTTTTATAAAGACAAATAGACAATAATGATTTGAGATGTGATTCAATTCATGTTCAGTGCTAAAAAATTTTGAATTCAAATCTTGCAAGCTGTGGTAATGTGACTCAAAATCACAGCATATTTTGCAAACCAATTTTAACAGGAGATACTTAAAGTATCAAGCTGATCTTTTCATGGATGGGCGAGGGCTGATAATTTTCGATTTCAGTAGCCCCCCAGCCAGTTAAACAGCTATAGTATGAATCTCCCTATTCTTTTACACAGAAACGAAGTCGTACGAATGGCGTTGGATATTCTCGGTGACATTTCAGTCAGTCCAAAAGTTCAACTCGGCTTCTGTCAAAATGTCTCCGTATCTACTGATGATACACAGTCAGGTATAAGGTAAGATACGTGCTTTGTTTCTTTTTCGATTTATTTATTGATTAATTGATCGATTAATTGATTTTTTTGGTTGATTAGTTGATTGATTGATTTCATTTAACTGGTTCAAGAGTATTAAAATGAACTTTCTAACATCTCTCATAGAATTCTGGTGCGAGCGGCAGATGGGGAACTTATCAAAGGAGATGGAGAGATTCAGAAAATTGCACTTCAGGCTGTATGTAATTGTGTCTGTGGACCAAAGCCGGAGGTATGAGGACTATCATGTTATTTCTCTCTCTTGTATATGTTGTCTAGCTCAATTCTCATGTCAACTGGTGACCCAAAAGTGATTCGAGACGAGAAGATTTGTTGTAGACAATACAAGGATCGAACTTAAGAAGCTATTCAAGAGTTGTTTTCCAGCTAAATGACTAGCCTGCACCTTCAGTATTTTTGCTATTTTTGTCGACCAAATTCAAGGAAACCAGGCAGATCTACGACTCGTCCAAATTCGTCAAAAACAAGTGATTTATTTTGATAAGCTGCAGAACTGCAATGAGCATATCATCATAAGAATTCCCTAGGGTAATAAAATGTTTCTTTCCTTAGAAATAAAAATGTTTCTTCTTTCAAAACTTGGAATTGTGTGCATGTACTGAAAATTTTGATCGAATCGGTTGGGTGGCTCTTTGGATGCGGCTTGCGGGCGGGTGGTACATTTGTCCTGATTCACCTGGTAGTTTTTGTTTCTTTCCATATAATGGCCGCGGGGTAGTCAAAGTCTATTGCTCCTCGTGGTATCGTCCTTGTAGTGTTTCGTCCTTGTAGTGTAGGTAGCGTAATTAGTAATTTGTCTTATAAATTTTAGTGGAATTTATAAAAAAGTAGTTTGATCTGAGCTGCCTATTTCCAAGCCAAAGTGAAGTTCCTTATTGCTTCGTACTGATCAAATCGACCCCCTATTTTGTATGATGATTTTTGTCGGGTTTTAGATCCGCCTAGTTTTCACTTTGTCAATTTCCAATATTTTAAATGGGAGCATTAACTAGCTTGATTTGTTTAGGTGATTCCTGCAATACCAAGAACCTTAGCAAGACCAATGAGAGTTGAGGATGTTGTTCATAAAATGTGGAATGCAGTCAGATTGCAGAATGGGATGAAAGTTCTTCTGTCTTTGCTGCATGCGAAGAAACCAGTTTTAATGGCGGATGAGATTCGATGCTTAGCGTGCAAGGTATGTGTAATAAAGTGACTCGTTACCGAGACTAGAGCCCAGACTCTTTACTTTATATATTCTATTATCGCTGCATGTATGATTATTCATTCTTGTTTATGTTATGGTTCCAGAAGAGGCACATGGCCTAAGCATGAGTGTTCTTTCTGAGGACTTCTTTACGAAGCAGTTTATAGTATGATATCATTTTTAAATCGACGTACAATTTGCCTCTAGAGGAGATGCGACATTTTATGAATCACGAGAATGACCGACGTAATGCTTATTGTTAGGCTGCCATCCTTATCTCAATACTTGGTAGCCATTTTAGATTCCTCAGAGTAGACAGTGGAGCAGTAATGTGTACAGTGCGAGAGAAATAAGGGCCTAACATTATTTACATTAAGCCTCTTCTTTAGCTTCACTTTTGTAGCTTTGCTTGAAAATTGTGGTTAATTTTTCTTAGCTGTAGTACAATTCACAATCTTGCTACCTTTTTGGTTTATGTATTCCATGTGAGATCGAGTTCAGAGTTACATTTTTACCAAATGTTCTCACTTCAATTGCTCATTTGTAAGCCCTGGGTAGCACGTTTTTGCATAAACTGATGAGTAGCTTTAGTTTTATTCCGAAAATTAAAACGATAATATCCTTCCAAATTTCCATTTTAGGCCCTGTGTGGATTATCCCGAAGCGATCGAATTCGACAAGTTCTGCAAAAATTGATGAGTATTTTGGGTGTAAAACTGCAAATGTTGATGAGGGAGCCTGTCTTGCCAGATAAAATGAACGAACATTTGAAATTTTGTGTTTATGCTTCTGAACTGATTGAAATGGTTACTGGCAAACTTTTAACAGAACATTGGTCACCCATGGCAAAGCTTTCAACCCTAAAGAAGGTAAGACTATTTACTAACGTCAGTTGAAGAAAGCAGTAGTTTTTTATCTATCTACTGGGTCAGTAAAAAAACAATCCCCGTTTGAAGGCCACTGCTCGCTGGATATCAAGACAATAATATTGGCAATCTATTATTTAATAGTGGACATGTTCAAATATATTTTTAATTATTTGAACATGTCCACTATTGAATAATAGATTGCCAATATTATTGTCTTGATATCCAGTGAGCAGTGGCCTTCAAACGGGGAAGGTTTTTTTACCCACCCGGTATCACAAAAAAAGTCAAATGTTATAACGGATTTGACCTTGAAGATGATTGAGGGGGGGGGGGGGGAGGTAACAAGTTTCACCATGAACGATTTTCACGATGAAACAGCTACTCTACTATCTTTACCAATTATCATTGAACAGTTTCATATTTTTTTCATATTTCAATCATTTAGGGAGGGTCACCCTTCAGCAAAGGCTGGTTTTCAAGGGGCCCTCCATCTATAAATACAATACTACAAAGCTACAAGGATAAATACTTAAATACAATAAACAGTTGTCAAGCCTTATAGCAATGACTTGTGCATGCTTTAGCTGGTGTTATCCTCTTGGGAGGATGAAGTCACCGGAATAATTTTGTTATGCTCCTAGGGATGGCACTTTGATCCTCCCAAAGGGATAACACATGCTAAAGCATGTACAAGTCTTGCGTGATATCCAGGGAGCAATGACCTTTCAAACGGGAATGGATTTTCACCCACCCGGTAAAATATATGTCACGAACGCTAGGAGCTGCATCTAGACTGGGTGCTAAAATCTGAATGTGGGGTCAAATATGAAGAAATGTTGGTAATTTCAATAATGGCGGCGATTTAAGACGTGTGAATCTTCTTCCAGGCTGATATTGTGTCACAAACACAAATTTCATACTCCGAAAAAGAACTTCTGCAATTGATTGTTGACCACTTGAAATCAAAAGGTAACATTTTAAATGCCGATGCTTTAATTTTTCTCTCTAATCTTTTGTGAATTTCCTACCTCAATACATGTCGTAGTTTCGCTCTTTGACTGCACTGATAACGCTACAACTACGACTCATTTCCCTACCCTTTCAGAAACGGATTTTGCCTCTTACTGATTCAGCATGGCCCAAATCACGTAAAATCACCTGCTATTTTTTTCTCAAAACCACCGAGCCTAAAACGCCACAAAAAGCAGTTTTCCTGAACTGTTGCACCATAAAATGAGCTATCAGTACTTAGGGGAATAAGGCCCTCACTGCAGCGACAACAACAACAGCAATTCAATGAGATTAGCGTAAGTTGAGGGCCTTATGCAGTGAGGCTACCAATAGACCACTCCGCAGTCGAATGCGAAGGCGCTGTTCGCGTTGCATCTTGGTATCGCATGGGAGGTTTCGAAATCGAATTCGAGAAAACGCTCGAACCTAATTCTCACTGAGGAGGCTGCCGGAGGGCAGTGAAAATTCTGAGAACACACTATTACAGTGTAAGTGTGTTTAAAATTGTGGTTTTTGAAACTTCAATATAGATTTGAAGCTGCCTAAATACAATTTGTCATATAACACACGGGATCTCATCAAATCATTGGCTCAAAACACCAGTGACTGAAAACATGAATTCGAATCCGCCTTCGCATTCGACTGCGGAATGGTCTATTAGAATGAGTTTAACGTTTCTGTAAAACGGCTATCTTTGTAAAATTTAAATTTATCTTTGGTTCAAAATGGAGACAGCTTTTTCTTTAGAAGCGCTTTGGCTATATATTGTTAAAGTTTTCTTGTTAAAGGATTATACTGTTCTTTATTGTTTTAGTTATATGTGCTTTTTTCTCCTGTGTAGGGCTTCGGACATCAGCCAAAGCATTACAAAGAGAAGCATTTTTAAAGAGCAGTGGTCATAAAGACGACCAAAATGATTCACCTTTTATGTCGCCCGTTCCAACGAGAAGAAGAAAGGTTCGTCTGAGCCAATAGACAATAACGCTAAAGATGGCGGCCGCGCAAAGCATGCTAGTAAAAAGCTCCCTGACGACCACCTAACGACATAAAAGTTTTGGTCTGCCGTTTCGACTAGCTAGTTGTGGTAAAGTTCGGAACAAGGAATCAATGTAAACAAATAGGACAATTTTGTAATTCGAACGTGAAACTTTCATTAAAACTTCAATTCGAATCAAACTTTACCTTTTCTGCTTTGGAAAGGTTTCCTTTTGAACCATGTTGAATTCAAGGTCGATTCGAATTCAAGCTAACTAGTCAAAATGGCAGACCGAAATGTTTACGTCGTTAGGTGGTCGTCAGGGAGCTTTTTACCAGCATGCTTTGCAGCAAAACACTATGGAGTCTTTGAAACCGCCATCTTTAGCGTTATTGTCTATTAGTTCTCCGTATTGTATGTATCTTATTCTCAGTACCTTAAAGACAAATAACGGAGATATAAGGCGACTTAAATCAGGGGCCTGGGCAATCNAATCACTAGCATTGGCAATTATTTCTTCCCAGTTGACCTCAGAGAGGTCAGAGAGAAAAGCTTTTTCATCAAAATTTTTAAGTTGTCTTGATGTGATATGTTTATGTTGACGCTTAACCCCTCCACGAAACTTCCTGATACAATAAATCAAAAAGTGATCACTGAGGCAAGTTTTAATCACACCGCTCTCCAAAATGTTTCTATGCTCTGAAGTGGCTATATGGTCAATTAGGGAAGAAGAATGCAGAGTGATTCTTGTTGGCTCTTCAATCAGTTGCCTAAGACCAAATAAGTCATAGATCTCTTGCAGATGTGAGATGTGATTTGCATCGCTAGGTCTAGGAAGGCTGAAATCACAGTTCGTATCACCTAGTATGATAATCTCTTTGTTTTCTCGGTCAAGAAAACGGAGATTTTCCTCTAGGCTTTCAAAACAAGAAATTGGTACACTAGGGGGTCTGTACCATGTGACGATGATGAAAGGACTTGCGTTTGGAGGCTCAATTTCAATGCATATTAATTCTAAAGATTTATTAGGGAGGTCATCACGGAGTTTAAAGCTAATCGTATTCCTGATATACAGTGCAACACCGCCCCCGTGTCTATCCCTGTCAAATCTCTTCAGGTCAAATTCGTCGATATCGACGAGTTGATCTTTAACCTTGTCGTTAATCTTAGTTTCATTTATTGCTAAAATATCAATTTTCTCATTTTTTGCAAGTTGCCGCACCTCATCAATTTTAGAGAGGAGACCATTGACATTTAGTGAAGCCAATTTAAGACCTTTTTTACCCCCAGATGGACGAGCCTTTTTGTTAACAGAACACTCACCACGCAATTCATTTACATTTGTGTCATTATCTGCAAGAAGCGGAACAGAACTGTGATTTCGATCTTCCTTGTTAAAACTAATGCTTGGCTCATTGCTAAAAGGAACACGATCTTAATTTATCAATAATGTTCTTAGCAAGCTGAATGTTACCTTCAAAGTTCAAGTGTAGTCCCTTTCTTCCGAGATGTTGGCTTGTGATGTTTTGTTGTCTGAGGATATCAACATTCATGGTTTTGAGTGCACGGTTGAATTCACTTATTTTACCATTCAAACTCTTTCTGTCTTCCCTCCTAATGATTTCAGAGACAACCACTTTACAATTTGGAATCGAGGAGTGGATCATATCCAATAGAGACTTCAGTCCTTTGAGGATATCAGCAACCGACTTATCCTGTAAATCATTGGTACCAATCAGCAAAATAATCTTGTCAGGTCGCTTTTTCAACAGAGGCTTGAGGTAGTCATGGAGATCTTCGATAGACGATCCTTTAAAGGCTCTTACTTTGGTGTAAAAAAAATTCTGCAAATAAAAAAATGACTGCAAATAAAAATTGCAGATGTCTGCAAATAAAAAAATTCACTGAAGTTAAGCTCGGTCGAGTGAGGTCAAACTCTGGATGGGTGACCGCGGAGGCCTGACCCGGGGACTGACCTCGCAACTCACTTCGCCGTCCTTCGGAGGGGACGTTAAACTAGGGGTCCCATGCCTGGATGCGGCATGCATAGTGGGCCTAAATTAGCTTTCAGTAGCTAGAAAATCCTGACAGCCCACTTAAAACAAAATAACTGACTGACTGACAAACTGACTATTCTTATATCGATTGTGATGATCCTTTCGGAATTACGTATTTTCTGAAATTATCAATTATTTCTGAAGTTGTGAATTTTTTTGTTACTAATACTACTAATCGTACTACTCGTGTGTTTTCAGATGACTCTACTTTCTTGACAGATTCACTCATGAAAGATATTTCATTATATAATACTTCCTTACTGAAGAAGTCCGTCTGACATTTTATGTCGGGTGAAAATGTCTGCAAATAAAAAAATTCACGAGTTTGCCTAGGATATTTTGCATTATAGCAAATCTCACCTGGCATACATTGTGAGATAGACTTCAATAATTATTTTTGTTATTTTTTTAGCTCCTGGATTTATCACGAAGGAGCGAACCTCAAGCATCAAATAGTTATTTTGAACCAACTTTGGATAAAATTGTCAGAAATTATCTTCGAGAACAACATGCACATTGCAGAAATCCAGTCACTACATGTCCGGAATTTTCACTTGTGAGGTAAGTTTGGAAAACAGACCTAAGGATTCTTTAAGTAGTTAGAATCTTAAATATAGCTGTCCCTAGATTTCGCTATTACACAACAAACAGATTTTTTTAATTCCAATACAATCTTGGTCTAATGATTGTGTCATGAACACTTTTTCTTTATTTATGTTCTACCCAAGCTTTGATTGCAGAGTTTATCTTTGCACACCCAGGAAGGCATTTCTAAAACTTATCAAATATAAAAGAGGGTACATGTTCGAAAAGCCTAGATATGCCCAACATTTATTCATGTTTTTCTCGCCAATCTCTTTCGTCTTGTGCAGAGCATTTTTGCATCTTTTGAAATTATACTGGTCGCAAAAAATATAGGTTTTTAACTCTCTCCTCGATTAGTCTATCTAATGAGAGAGCTCCTCCTTTAAGGAATTCCCCACATAAAGGTTTCATATATTTTCCTTCTTAGTAAAATTGTATTTGTTGCGTCTATTACCTTTTGTTTATATCGTTGTTAGTTGTAGTGTATGTATTTTATTTTTAAACTTGTGTGTTGAGAATTTTAAAATGAAACTGAACTGAACTGCATTTTGAGATTTGAATGGTAATATTTTCTTTAGCCATTCTCTTTCCAGCTCTAATAAATACTCATAGATGGTCGAAGGCTTTTTATAGTCATACTTTGAACTGAAACGGCTTTCAGATTTATCCAGTCCTTGTGTCACTTGAATAAAAAGGTATTCTGCAGCATCTTTTTAATTAGTGCACGAGAATTGTATATTCCGATAACTGTAACCATCCTTTTTATTTTTATTTGTTATTCCAGACCACATCAGTGTCCTGAGCCACAATACAGAACGAATGCACCTCCCGATATAACTAAAAGAATTTTTAAACGTCAGGTAAAGCCATAAAATTATGTTCTTGATAAAGTTATTTCTCGAGCCAACGTGGTCTTACACCATACGTTGCTTTTCTGCTTATCTCCCAGCATACCTAAATTGGGCCTTTTTCTTGTATTTGTTTATTTGTCGAATACGTTTTAAACGGCCGTCTCCTAATTTCATTTTTGCAGATTAAACCAAGACATGGTGGTCGTATGGGTTGCAAACTGAATCGCAAATTCATATTTAGCAGGTAAATATTTTATATTACAACTTTCTCTTCCCTCTTTTCGTACCTCAAAGTTCTCATCTTTTCCTGGCTCCTGTAACGTGTCCAGCTTTAAGAGGTCAATAGACCATTCCGCAGTCAAATGCGAAGGCGCTGTTCGCGTTGCATCTCGGGATAGCATGGGGCTTCGAAGTCGCATTCGATTGCGGAATGGTCAATAGACCTTTTAGCTATTCTAAAAAAGAGTCTGGATCAAGCGATATTTTTATACGATTTTAACGCAAGGTTCGTTTGAGTGGCGCTAGAGCTCCTATCACTTTTGTTCACATTCGAAAATTCTACAAAATGTATGAAAATATCGTTCGAATCGAACGATATTTTCATACATTTTGTAGAATTTTCTTCTCTTTCTCTGTTTAGGGTTTTCTGATGAAAGGCGTCTCTAACTTCCCCAGATATTTCCACATTGAAAATGTTGATGCCAAAGAATACTTTTTAAATTGTTTTATTTCATTTGCAGATTTCGTTCCGTTGGAACAATAGGAGATAATATTGGGGAGTCCTTCACATGTGCCAAATTTTTGGTACGTTTTTTTCCATCCTAGTAACTGATACTTTTTGTAATTTTTCTCTTTGAAGAAAATATGATCTCCTTGGAGATAACCTTTTAACCTTTTAACCTTTTAAGATTGACCTTTTATTGGAACATGATATATCCTGAAACTGACTTTAGCACATTCAGACAAAAGCGTTCGATCTGTTTTATCTATATATCTCTGCACTTAGTTTATTTATATATCTCTGCAACTTTTCTCTCTCATTGGGCGCACGGTGAGAGTTTCCACTTGCATCTGCAGTCATCTATGGTATTGGACTGTAGAGTAGTTTCTTTTAGCGTAAAGTTGAATAACATGTCTGTAATGTTGTTGAACTGATTTATGAAAAAACTTAGTCTTGGGTTTTTTTAACTGCTCGGAACGAAGGAGTACATCAAACTGTACATAAATCATGAACTCGTAGGAATAGACAATAACGCTAAAGATGGCGGCTCCAAAGACTCTGTTGTGTTTTGCTGCAAAGCATGCTTGTAAAAAGCTCCCTGACGACCACTTAACGACGTAAACATTTTGGTCTGCCGTTTCAACTGGCTTGCTTGAATTCGAATCGACCTTGAATTCGAATGCAACATGGTTCGAACGGAAACCTTTCGAAAGCAGAAAAAGTAAAGGTTTGATTCGAATTTAAGTTTTGATTAAAGATTCGCGTTCAAAGTACAAAATTTTCCTATTTGTTTACATTGATTCCTTGTTCCGAACTTTACCACATCTAGCCAGTCGAAACGGCAGACCAGCATTTTTATGTCGTTAGGTGGTCGGCAGGGAGCTTTTTACCAGCATGCTTTGCGCGGCCGTCATCTTTAGCGTTATTATCTATTGTTTGTCTTCTAACGAATATCTTTCACATTGTCTACAGCCTGACGGAGACCTCATATTGCTTGGGACAAAAAATGGCGAACTGAAAATGTACAATATCTTCACAGGATTGGTAAGTTTTCTCTGCACAAACGATGCTTTGTATGCTCTCTATCCTGCAACCATACCAAAGGTTTCAAATTAAAAAGTCATGGCAGTTTTAATATTTGTACTAAAAGGTGCTCCAAAAAATTTGTGCCCTGTTTGTTGGAAGCTTGTAAAAAGGTACCCCATTTTTGCATGGACAAAATTAAAGTCACATGAGATTAGAATTTAGAAATACTTTTGAATGATGGGAAAAACTTAGGAAAGTTTTACAACGATCTGCTTGCTAGATTTGCAGTTAATTGCAAGACAAAGTGTTTCAAATCTACTTTCAATGCGAGAAACTTATCAGACTGAAGCCAAACGATAGTGTCCATCCTTTCCCAGAAAGTAAATGGACTGTTAGCGTTCAAATATTACCAGAATAGGTAAAAATTACTCTGTGTACAATTAACTTTTCATTTATAATTTTTATTGTCATCAGGAAGAAGCCAGCTACTCTTGTCATCAACATCCAATACGTAACTGTGAGCCATCCAAGGTATTTTCCAACTTTTTATTCAATTACCAGACCAGGACAAGTAATTTAAATGCTTTCTCCGTAACTTGCTTTTCGTCACAAAAATTTCTTGCTTAAAACGCTGCAGTAAAATGTCCTGCAAGCATGTTTCGCGTTGTTACGATCTTCTTTGCTGCTTCGATTTGTAGCTGGATCGAAAAAGAAAAAACTGAAAAGTTTTCACTCGTTTATCTATCAATTTATTTCCTTCTCTCTCCAAATTCTCTTGTGCATAATTTTCTTACACTTGTACGTTGTTTTACAGGATTTGAAACTGCTTCTAACTTCAAGTTCATTCAGTCAACCCAGCTCTGCTTTGTGGACGTTCTTCGATTCTCAGTTCTTTGAAATGAAGTAAGTTTAAGATCTTTCACGTCTATCTTTATGACTTTTAATGTCCTGGGTCCGCCTGAACGATTCAAACATGTCTTTGCCAATGGGCCACATGTCACCATCCATTAGCCTTATTTATGGATATAGTTGTGAGAAAAATCTTTTGATGATAACAAGAAGGAAGTTGTTTGGTGACATTGGCAATTCAAGGGCCTACCTTTATACCCTTTGCCTATTCTCTGACGTTCGTGGTAGAACTGAAGGTTCGTTAGCATTTACAACCTTAAGCTATGGTGAGAAAGATTTGAACTATATTATAAACTACATTATAGCCTACACAATTCCTTAGTCCTGTAGGGAAGTCAGCAAAGTTCCTATAGACGTAGGAGCCCTATTTCAACCTCAAAATGCCCTGTTCCTTAGTACTCTTCTCCTAAAGATTTTCTTTTTATATCCTTTTACTTCCCGGTTGCAATTCCAAGAGAACTTAACCTACTTCCTAGCTGCAATCCCAAGAAACACAATCAACATCTAACTTTTAACGGTAGCTATTCCAGGTTTGGCTGGGCATATCTTGATGACTTCTGGTCACTTCCGTCTGGAAATTCTAAGAAACGTAATCCACTTCCTGATTGAAATTCCAAGAAACACAATATATATTCATCTTGATGACTTCCGGTAACGTTCTTCTGTAACTACTTCTTTCAATACCTCTTCTGTTCCTAGTTTACAATTAAGTGCCCTTCCAGTTCTAAAAGGTGGCCATTCTGAGAGTTGTGCTCTTCCAAGTGAGAACTGCTTCCTACGTCCCTGCAAGGTCCTTTTTTCATTCCAGAGGCTTGAGACAAAAATGGTAAGAAATAATAGAGGAACGAAAGAAATGCATGCATGTATTTATGCTGATATGGCCAAATGCCCATGCTTGAAGAAACTCGATCCAGGCTACTACGTTGTCACAGGATCAATGAATAAAAAGAAGCGACTGGTGCTATCAAGTGTTTTGATGGAATTTAAGAAATAACTTAATTGACAACTAAATATAAACAGCTGTCGTTCGCTTTATAAATGGATCTATTACTGTGATTATTTGTATGTTAATCAAGGAAATCTTAAAATTTTAATTTTCTTTCGTAAAAATGCATGTATGATTATTCCTGTTTTAGGCTAAGCTTTGCAGATGATGATCATATCAAATTCAGTAGTGCGCAAGATCAGCTGATTGGAACGAGCGATCATACAGCTCATGTAAGCTCACTGGTTCATTGATTGAGTGATTTGATTAGATGATTAGTTTATTGATTAATCTAGTGATTTGATAGCTCATCTTCATCTACATCTTCTACAGAAATCCTTTTGTTTTGCTGAGAAATCTGTGAAATCCTGTAGAAATCCTTTTGTTTCGTAGATATTTTTGCAGCTACTGACGAAGTAATATATCCCTCATAAAATTCTTCTAGTTGCGTGTAGTGCAAAAGCACCTTGACTTGATAACGGGCTATGCTCCAAACGTCGTGTCTAATTCAATTCGCATCAAAGTGCTAATACTTTACTTTACCTAGTTACTTATTTAATATATCCCTCGGTTGTACTAGCACAATAGGTTAAATTGTTTGATGTTTGCTAATAATACTAAACTAAATCGCTACTTGTGCTTGCTGTTTTAATTTACAATGTAATAATATCAAAGAATCCATCTTCTGCAAATGAGTTTTGCCACGTTTATCACTGTTAATGGTTTACTTTCCTCCTTAGATCTACGATTTATCAACTGGCAAATTAATTTCAACATTATCCGACCCTCACAATGCAAACAGATATCACAAAAATTTCGCAACATTTAATTACACTGACGACCTCGTTCTGAATGATGGCTGTCTTTGGGATGTACGCGCAGCAAAGCTATTGCATAAATTCGACAAATTCAATGATTTTGTCAGTGGTGTATTCCATCCATCTGGTCTGGAAATTGTCATTAACTCTGAAATTGTATCCTTTTCAATAATAGGCGATTGGCTATCGATAAGACAACACTATTAACCCTTACGAATGTAGAGAAAATTAAAATACACCACTAGAAGTCTTTCTTTCAAAATTTACTTGATTTTGACATTGCTGAAGAACAAAGGTAGTGCTGTGTTTGAGGCAACCACTTATTTTGCCGTTACTGTGCCATAAATCAGTAACCAAAGGACGAATGATTAACTTTCGTTATGTGGTAGGTTGCAATAAGGCTAGCCGTATCTTGACATTTATTTTGTAAGAAGATCCTTGACAATGTTTAGTGGGATATCAGGACATTTCATCTTCTGGATACATGCACAGCATTAGATCAATGTAAATCAATATTCAATGGGAAAGGTGACATCATTTATGGAGGTAAAGTTTTGTTTTCTTTATCCTCAATGTCTTATTTCTGTTCTCTCAGAGATGTTATGCATCCTTTCAAATGACTCGTCTTATTTAGAAGAAACCTGGTCAGAAATTTGCCTTGTAAACTATTACTGTTGGGGGACTAGTTTAAAAGCAAAGATTGGCCCCTTCTATTTCACCTAAAAATCAAGAGACATTAATAAGATACTGGTACAGGGGTAAATACTATTCACAATGCTGTAATAGTACATTTGGAAAGGTGATGAAATTTGCTGATGTTCCGGAGACTTCACTGAAAAGAAGCATGTGTGGAGAATGTTGCAAAGGAATTTTTTGGGAAAGTAATGGATTCTTGTAATTAATACTTCTTAAGAATAAAACACCTGACTCACTATTAATTGCTTGAATCGTCTTCTTTTTTATTCGTAGTCAAACACGTGGCCGTTGATACAGCGACTGATTTCGTCCTTGGTTCTAATTTCCATGGGCCATTCGACTCGACATTCACTACATTCGATGCTTACGACTATTCTGTGATTGGTGAGTCACATGATCTTTTTATCCAGTTCATACTTTTCTATTGTTCATGCCGTGTACCTTGTTATTCAATCCAACAACAGCACCCAGTAGACTCACTACATAGTCTCAGTTATCACAACAACGACACTTATTTACACTTTTAATTGAATTGAATTGTTAGTCTGTCACTAGCGATAACTACGACGATGTAATCAGTCTAATCATCCAGTAGCATCAGTCATTTTTGACTGACATGCCAGTACAAAACGATTAGCATGTTCAAACAAAGGGAACGGGACTGCGAGCGTGGATGGCTCAGTGGTAGCGTGCTTGACTACCAATCTGAAGGTTGATGGTTCGAGTCCCCGCCCTGTCCAACCTGCTACGTAGAGCGAGGAGAGTCCCCAACTCCTTGTAATTCCAAGCTAAAGGAATCATGAGGTGTGATCACACAAAGAGGAAGGACCAGGACATGCTTCGATAAGCTTAGTTTCTCGGTGTTCTAAAACTACCTTCGAATGCTAGGTAGAAACATAGAGAAAGGAAGGGTTTTTATAGCCGGTTAGGCATGCGGCAAATCAAAACAAACAATACGCGAGGGAGATGTTTAGATCTAATGGCCACCACTTTCCTCATCTTTGCTGATGTAATGTCTAACTGTACACTATTATGAACCCTCCTTAAACTGCATTCACCAAAGTTATTTTCTAATTCGTTACAGTCGTTACACTCGAACGAAAATAACTTTATTTACTGATCAACACTATATTCTAATTACGTTACAAAAACTAACAGTCTAATACCATATTCACACTGACACAGTTAAACCAGCTTTATCTAACCCAGGTTAAATTTCAACCAATCAAATGCGTTCCATTTGTTGGATTGACCAATTAGAAGGCCCAATTCGATAATCTGGTTTAGTTTAAGCTGGTTTAACTTGAAAGTGTGAATGGGGTATAACACACGATATAAACTCAAGGTCTAGTGAAAACATGACGAACGCAGTGTCGAGTACCATTCTAAAATCTCATCATACTTTTACTTTCAAGATATGGGTTGCTATGGGTGGGAGGGGGCGGGGTCCAAAATACAAAATCACTATCGAACTGTGATATTCCTAGCCTCGTGTCAACCTTATATACTACATATTCCCTTGGGTCATTCCTAAGCAGTACTGCATTAAGCCAAGCTCGAGGGGGAACCTTTTCTACTCCTTACGTCTCCTGGGATCAGTAAATTCATATAATATTAGGCCGAAGAGCATTGAATAGATTTACAGCATATGATGTACAATGGTTTGATTTTTTGCAGCAACCACTGATTCTAAGAAGACGATTCTTGATCTTTGTCCTGATAACAATGATGCACTCGTTGCTGTTGTTGAGGTAAATCTTTAAATTTTTAGAGTTTCAAAGCGAATCATTGCTTCCGTACTCCCCCCCCTTGATATACGACAAGACCCCTTTGCTTGGCTATGCAACTACAACAACAACCAGTTTGAAGTCTCAGTTTGAAGCTATAATTATAATTCAATTCAATGCGGAAAACTGAGACTCGTGTAATTAGCCTATCATTAACCCTCTTACTTTAACAATGACCTGATCTTGATTCATTTGTTTCCACAGGGAAGCTTTACGAATGGTGACATTGAGAGTGTTTGCAGACTTTACGAAGTTGGAAGAATGAAAAAGATAGAAGGAGAAGATAGCGATGAAGAGCAGGCAAGCATCCTTTTTTCTCTTCCCCTACAGGATGTCTCTAAAGGATATTCCGGCGTTTGCCAAACTGTACGATAATGAATTCTCAACAGATTTCAATGAATCACCAATCATTTTGAAGAAGGAAGGCTGTTTTCTAAATATCAAAGCAATAACAGTTTTAATATCTTATTTAATAGTCGACATGTTCAATTGATTTTAGAATTTTTCCTGGCTGAAATCGGTCACTCCGTTCTGATTTTAGAAGGGATTTTCTCGAGAACGTCCCTTCGAAAACCTTGAAAAACGGCCTAAAATCACGATCAAATTTCCCTAATATTTCTGCGTTACATCTATGACTGGAACACGTTTTAGCAAGTGCTATCAATTTGGGAGAATGAAAAGTCATCCCCACTTGTGTAGCAAATTTATTCAAGGGGATTCCATCCTCCCTAGAGGATAACACGTGCTAAAATGCATTCATGTCAGCCGGCCATTTAGCCGGTAATTTTTTATAGTTTTTGAAGGAGCCTTCTCGAGAAGATCCCTCATAATTTCAGAACGGAGTGGCCGATTTTAGTCGGGTAAGTTTTAATATCTAATTAAACATATCAGCTACAGTAAATCCCCGCGTATAAGAACCTACAAAAATAAGAACCTGCAGGCTGTTTTCCTAAATTATGCACTTTGTAATTAAGAACCTGTTTCAGTTTGATAAAAAAGTATGTTCTTATTGCAAGGGTAATAAAATTGTTTTTTTGATGGTCTTTGTTAAATTGATGTTTGTCCCTGTTAGCTGTTAAAGTCTTAACCTCCTCCCTTCACGTTTAATAATGGCAAAAATTTCTGTCAAGATTCTAAAACTAGAATTGGTTATTAGTTCATTAATAACCTTGCCAAATGCAAATAATAGGGTTGANGTAATAAAATTGTTTTTTTGATGGTCTTTGTTAAATTGATGTTTGTCCCTGTTAGCTGTTAAAGTCTTAACCTCCTCCCTTCACGTTTAATAATGGCAAAAATTTCTGTCAAGATTCTAAAACTAGAATTGGTTATTAGTTCATTAATAACCTTGCCAAATGCAAATAATAGGGTTGAAAATCTCTTGTTGATGACTTCTAAAAGTTTTTCATAAGGGACCCTTTAAATAAGAACCTTTATACCCTGAAACAAATCCAAGTACCTTTCAAATAAGAACCTAATTCAGTCTGGCCCTGAAAAAAGTAGGTTCTTATACGCGGGGATTTACTGTATTTAGCAAGCCGTTTGCTAAAATTTTTGCATTTATATTCAGGCAGCCGTAATTTTTCAAATGTCGTGTGATTTTTTTGGACTAAGCCGTTATCTTCATTTTTTCAGACGGAAGATGAAGAGACGGAAGAAGCCCTTGACGAAGACGAGGACGAATTTGATGACGCAATGGACACGTTGGAAGACCTTCTCATGGATGTTGGTGATGAAATCGATGATGATGATTATTTTGATGATGATGATGATGACGACGACGACGACGATGATGATGATGATGATGACGATGATAGTAATACTGGAAGCTTGCCAGATTGGGCATATCAGAATCAGGATGATGCGGAGGAGAGTCACAACGCCAGTGATGATTCAGACTGATGAGTATAGCTCAGGGTTGTGTGGTGTATACATTATTGCCCCCATTATTTGCCCCCCCCCATTTATTGCCCCCCATTATTGGCCCCCATCCTGATGATTCAGACTTATGAGTATAGCTCAGGGTTATGTGTTGTATACATTATTGCCCCCATTATTGCCCCCCCCCATTATTGCCCCCCATCCTGTCTTGGTTTTTGAAAACTGAAACTCTGTCTCAAATTAGATGTCATGTGAGATTTGCGATAACGCAAAATTAGTCATGCAGAACTCTTCAATTGTTTTCATTCGCGGGCATTTTCATGTGATTTTGTTTGAGACAGACTTTATATTTCTTTGGGACATAGAATAATTAAACACCTTCTTAAAGGCAAGATTTAACGGGCTTTTCCACAGACCTCACAAAAGCTTTAAACTAATTGACATAGAACTTGGTCTCTTGATTGGCGTTATTTTTCATCGATGGATTAAAGGAAGACCCTTTTAGATCGGTTTTTAACTCCTATTTCTACGATTTTGTAAAGATGCACCATTTTTACTTACCCGCTGTTTTGGAGCTGTTTTAGGACCTGATTATGTGAGCAGGGCCTGTTATCCGAGCTGGACGATTTTAGGCGAGATCCCTTTGTCAATAGGAGACATGTGATATATCTGAAACACGATAATATGACAAGTGCGCAAGCCCTGGCAGCCGGGATCCCACTTCTGCACGACAGGGCTGGCCCTGTTCAAAGGGATGAAATTATGACATTTTCCCTATGTACTCGCTTGGCATGGCTGGAAACAGGGCTGGCTTCCCAAAGTTGTTAACTGCGCATGCACCAAGCCGCCATATTGCCAATGATTTGATTTTCCCGCAAGAATTACTTCGCAACCCTGGGGTGTAATCACACGCAACATTTCATGCCTGCTTACAGAGTCAGCCCTGCTCATGTAATCAGGGCCTTAATCTGATGCTAGATAGGGCCCCTACTTCCATCCTTCTCTGGTTGTTTTCCGAAAAACTCATTTTCTCATCAAGATGTAGTAAGATATAATGAGAACAAGCACATGTAATTATATCAACAAGAATATATTTACTCGTAACTATTTTATCATGGTATAGAAAATGAAAATTAATCGCTCATGTCCTTGCTGTCTGTTTCTCCTATCACATCTACTGCCAGCTCTCCTAAGATTTATAGCGAAACTGTATTGCATTACCTTTTCCGCTACGATCAGTCATTTTGAAAGAGCTTATTTTTTAGGCAAAAAGTAAAGCTATAGCTTTGCCCTTTGCGTTAAAGTTAGCCAATTTTGAAAATCCCTATTTTTGGCCAAATAGTAAGGCTATAGGCTTTGCTTTTTCGTTAAAATAGGCCGATCTTGAAAGTCCCTATTTTTGACCAAAAAGTAAGGCTATAGGCTTTGCTTTTTCGGTAAAATAGGCCGATTTTGAAAATCCTCATTTTTGCCCAAAAAGTAAGGCTATAGGCTTTGCTTTTTCGGTAAAATAGGCCGATTTTGAAAATCCCTATTTTTGGCCAAATAGTAAGGCTATAGGCTTTGCTTTTTAGTTAAAATAGGCCAATTTTGAAAATCCCTATTTTTGGCCAAAAAGTAAGGCTATAGGCTTTGCTTTTTCGGTAAAATAGGCCGATTTTGAAAATCCTCATTTTTGCCCAAAAAGTAAGGCTATAGGCTTTGCTTTTTCGGTAAAATAGGCCGATTTTGAAAATCCCTATTTTTGGCCAAAAAGTAAGGCTATAGGCTTTGCTTTTTCGGTAAAATAGGCCGATTTTGAAAATCCCTATTTTTGGGCAAAAAGTAAGGCTATAGGCTTTGCTTTTTCGGTAAAATAGGCCGATTTTGAAAATCCCTATTTTTGGGCAAAAAGTAAGGCTATAGGCTTTGCTTTTTCGGTAAAATAGGCCGATTTTGAAAATCCCTATTTTTGGGCAAAAAGTAAGGCTATAGGCTTTGCTTTTTCGGTAAAATAGGCCGATTTTGAAAATCCCTATTTTTGGGCAAAAAGTAAGGCTATAGGCTTTGCTTTTTCGGTAAAATAGGCCGATTTTGAAAATCCCTATTTTTGGGCAAAAAGTAAGGCTATAGGCTTTGCTTTTTCGGTAAAATAGGCCGATTTTGAAAATCCCTATTTTTGGGCAAAAAGTAAGGCTATAGGCTTTGCTTTTTCGGTAAAATAGGCCGATTTTGAAAATCCCTATTTTTGGGCAAAAAGTAAGGCTATAGGCTTTGCTTTTTCGGTAAAATAGGCCGATTTTGAAAATCCCTATTTTTGGGCAAAAAGTAAGGCTATAGGCTTTGCTTTTTCGGTAAAATAGGCCGATTTTGAAAATCCCTATTTTTGGGCAAAAAGTAAGGCTATAGGCTTTGCTTTTTCGGTAAAATAGGCCGATTTTGAAAATCCCTATTTTTGGGCAAAAAGTAAGGCTATAGGCTTTGCTTTTTCGGTAAAATAGGCCGATTTTGAAAATCCCTATTTTTGGGCAAAAAGTAAGGCTATAGGCTTTGCTTTTTCGGTAAAATAGGCCGATTTTGAAAATCCCTATTTTTGGGCAAAAAGTAAGGCTATAGGCTTTGCTTTTTCGGTAAAATAGGCCGATTTTGAAAATCCCTATTTTTGGCTAAAATGTAGGGCTATAGGCTTTGCTTTTTCGGTAAAATAGGCCGATTTTGAGAATCCTCATTTTTGGCCAAAAAGTAAGGCTATAGGCTTTGCTTTTTCGGTAAAATAGGCCGATTTTGAAATCTTTTAGTTTTGGCTGCCTTTTTGGAGCAGCAGGTTGAAGGCCTTCAAAAGTTATCAAGCCTACAGTTTCCAGCATTTCGGGTCAATCAAACATTAATTCGGAGTTTGCGAAGTATACCATTTTCAAAACTGGTATTGTACCAATCAAACACCCAAAATTACGTCAAAATATAAAACAATGAAAATAAAACTGAGGGTAGTTTTGCCGGTCCCGCGAAATTCAAACGCTTTTTGGCGGTAAACATTTCTGCAAGGTTTGAACTCGATGAAATAAAAGTTTTCACATAACTTTTCTTTTATTTCTACTCTCTGAACAAATCAACGATGGCTGACATAAATTTAATACTGTATGATTATTAATATTCATATTAAGTAAAGTTTAAATCCGAAAATACGTTAACAAACACAGTAAAATATTCATTGTTACATCTGTACATGTTTGTAATGATCAGTATTTCAGGCAAGTTTCGGCTCTGCTCGAGAGAAACAGAAGTTCAAATGAATGAAAATGAAAAATGAAATAATAAAGGATACTGAACAGAAATATGTATAAAAATCGATTGCAGAAAGGCTGTCGAAGCTCAGCACAGGCCGTTTGTACATTAACATCAAAGAATTCTCCAGGAATTCTCAAGAATTCTCCAAATTATGATAAGAATTCTTGAGAGGTATAAAAGACTGTAAGAATGTCAAATTCTTTAAAAATTCCTGACAATTCCTAGGCAAGAAAACAGTGTTTATGTAGGGGGACATAGAGGAGTGTATCACTCTTTCGAAAAAGTGTACGAGATTTTTGTAAAACAATAGAATTTTTCGGGGATTTTTTTGGGATTTTCCTGAAAACGAAATAATTTTCGCTAAAGGCGTACGAGATTGTGGCGTACGAGAATGTATAATATAAAGTGATATGGCCTTCAGGTGGATATAAGGTGAAATATGGATGTTTTAGTGAGAGCAGCCATTTAATTAAAGGGTCTGTTTCAACCAGCATGCTTCGCACGTGTCATCTCTTTGTTGTCGCCATTTTCATGGCCCATGAAAATAGCCCATGCAAATGGCGACAACAAAGGCTAACCAAGAGATGGCACGTGCAAGGCATGCTGGTTGAAACAGACCCTTTAAATGCGCCTTCGCCGTATTATTACTGATCATCAACGAACAAGTCAAAAATCTAAAGTATGTAAAGAAGCTATAAGTTAAAGATACAATTTATTAATATACAACAAATGGATAATTTTTATTCCATCTTTATTTATCACGTCAAACGAAAAGATAAAACTCAAAGAGTCTGATTTCATTTTGAGAAATGAAACCAAGCAAATAATTCCACTCGAATAAAATTCATTTTTATTTACATTGCATGATAATTTCATGCATTCATTTTACGTATAACGTACGAAATATCTGAAGTCTTTGAAATATCGAAGAATTTGGAAAATGTCTCTTAGTCTGTGTTAGTTTTAATTGTTAGGCAAGGAACATAACAGAACAAGATCTACTGATCGATTTGAATATTCTTCCAGCACAGAATCTTTCTTTCTGCAGAAAATATCACTCTTGACACATTACTCTTGACGATTTGGAGAGCTTTTTGCATTTAAAATGTAGGCCAGTACCTGCTTTTGGTTTAAACGGGGGCAGTGGCACACCTAAAAAATCATTAAACTCTTTGTTTTCTTCTTCAATTTTGCAAAGCAAATAGTTCCTAGCGTCTGGAAACAGTTTGTTCGCCTTAAAATATAGATCTCCTAGGCAAAGACCTGGAATAAATCTTTAAATATCTGGAGGTCAACAAAATTTTTAAAATCCTGGCGCACGATCCTACTTTTTCCATTTCGAAACCTTCAGCAAGCCATGTACAAGAGTTACTAGTCTGGCAGCAAAGCGATCTTGTTGACAAAATCAGGACACAAGAAAGAACCTGCAACTCCTAGCAAATGTAAGCCGATCTTAAATGGTTAGCTACATGATAAGATGTTTAAACACGCTTTGAAATTCGCTAGTTACATTATAAATGCGTTGAAACACACCCATTAACGAAAAACTCAGAAAAGTCACGTCCAAACTTCGTCTTGAAGCGTTTGCAGTCTTTTCCATATCGCACTAGAGGACGACATCTGACACGAACCTCTCTACAATTTCGTAAGTTTAGAAACGATGTTTTGCAACAAATTTTCAACTATCAAAGCTTCAATGCTTCACGATACGGTCTTGGCCCACTTTTTTCTTTGCTTGAACGAAGATTAGCAACCTTCTTCCGACCGACAAGAGAATGTTAGCTTCATGCTTTGGGGCGCATGCATTTACATAGCACGAGACATGCCCGAACGAGGCTTCCTCTCTTTCACACAGTTGTGACATGAATAGGCCCTTGCAACGTACCATCTTTATTTCTTTGCGACAAAATCTCCTCCACAGTTAAGAAATCATCGAAAATATGTCCTGGTGCAGTCATATTCCTTTGAACAATATCCGCCATCGCAGTGTCCATTGGATTCGGTGGTATTGCATTTTTTGCGATTTGTCGTTCTAATAATTTTTCGCGTTTCAATCGGTGCCTCATTAATTGACGTTTGCGTTCCTCTTTGTTCCAGAATTTTCCAAGATATATCGTATTTGCATCGTCATCTGTCGTAATTCCCGTTCGTTCGGCACTGAGTCTATCGGCTCGCTCTTTTAAGAACCGGGATTTATTTGGCTTGTTCGATTGTTTTCTTATATAAATATGTTTCCCGTCCTTTGACCTTCGAACCTTCCATTCAGCTTCGACCCCAGATTGACCTTTGCCCTCTTCTGCTTCCATATTTTGAATAATTTTGAATTCTTCCCAAACTCGTTTTTCGGTAAGCGACCAGTCTGTTTTCGTATCTACTCGTACATGCTTCGGGCTTTTGTGTTTGGACGATTCCTTTTTCATTGCTGATCGAACAGGCCTTCCCATGCTTCCTTCGTGTATCGGCGAAATATTGCAATCAGAAATTCTAGCTGGACTGTTACTACTCGAGTTATCTCGCTTTTCTCTGCGACTTAAACTGTCTTTACGAGAATCTTTTCGACTGGATCTCGGTGTTTCTGATGCTAAATCCTTTTTGCTTTTTCGTTCTAATGTTCCGTTCTTACAATTTTCATGTTGCGATGAGTTATCACTTTCGTTTTCTTTCGTTTTCGATTTATCATGCCCTCGTAAACGAGACAAAACGTAATCTTTCAAAGTTAATTTCACATCTTCCTTTAAGTCATTTTTCTTCTCCAATTTTGAATTCATCTTCAAGTTTTTATTACAATCAGTTACAGATTCCGAACATGGTCCAATGAGTACCGGATCGGCGATCTTTTCACATTTCTTAGAGATAGGTGACGTAGGCTCTGATTGGCTATCTGCCACACATGTTTTTTCGTTCGATGAGCTTTCAGTTCTTTCCATGGCCGAATTTCCTTCTGATTCAAGATTTGTTGTGTCAGAAGTCGAGTCAATTTCCTTCTCTAATTCTTTTATATTCTTCAGATGCTTCTCTTCCTTTTGGCAGCCATTTTGTCCGTTAAAATTGGCCTACAAAGAACAAATTGCAATGAAATTTTGTTGGAAATATTTACTTTAAATCTACCTCGTTTCTTGTTCCAACAAATAACTTCAAAGAAACCACACTACGCGGAAATTAGATTTATACCTAATACTTTTCATAGCAAAGTCTGTTTTATGTTGACTTCTGGGCATTATTCATTAGATATAAGAGGCGCAAGGCCTTGTTCGGCGTGCATTTTTAATGAAAAACATGCATTACTTATAAATAAACATTACTTGTGATATAAAGCAGGCCAAAACGGTTTGTCTGTGACCCTAAAATTAGCACCAAACAAAACAAATCATTTTCTAAAAGCAGTGTTTATGAACTGAATAACATGAATGAGAAATATGCCAGAATTCTGTTTTAATATTATGATTTTGAGCAGACATTAATGGATAGTATTCCTGCCAACTTGGGCCTAAATTATTATCGATCATAAAAAATTATTTCCCTAACTGATAGTAGGGTTTATAAAATGAGTAATATTTTGTTTGCATCGGTCGCAGCAGAAGAACAGAGTTCTGTTGGGATGGACAGCATTCTTGCTATCATGGCTCTAAATTTGGCGTCAAACATCCCAAATCAGTTTTCTAAAAGTAGAATTTATATATAAATGAGTAAATTCTTGCTAGGATGGGTCACAGGCGTTGAACACAGTCCTGTGGGGATGGAGAACCAGTTTTGGAAGGAAAACAGGAAAGAAAAACATTTAGTATTTGCCAAAGGATATCCCCTGGGTGATAAAAATGATTAAAGAACAGAGAAATTGAAACAGTTCGTTACTCGCGGTTTCAAGATAAATTAAAGCTAACAGAATAATTTGATACAAAGTGACCAAATTGGAAACATTGAAACTGATTTAAGGCATGATATAAAAGTTACTTTCATATTTGTGTTTTAAAGTTTATCTTAATTCGTTTTAGACTCCCAAAATTCAAAGAAATAATGCCCACACACAAGGACAGATACTCTGTAAAGATATATCTAATTATTGAACCTTAAGTGAGTCATTTTGTTATTTTATTTATCTTTAATACTATTATTGATTTTCTTATTTTTAGTGACGTTGATACTTCTACTGATATTGTTACTCTCCTAGAAATACCTGAACCTACGCAAGGGAAGGAATATCTACGAGCAAACTAATTCAGTGTGGTCGAAACACGAAGTGCTACAATTTTGAAACGGACGAAATTCGATTCGAGGCGGTCCTATGAATTGTGAATGCTTGGCAGACGGGCTTATTGATTGAGAGTTCTTGGCAACCCTGAAATAGGAGTGGTAATTTCGTTTCCTATTGATCAAAGTTGCGTTTCTGCAACAGCTCAGGATTCACGTAAATTCCATCTGGCCCTGTGCAGGATTTCGGTACAATTTTTTAAAACATTTAATTTGATAATTTCACCAATCGCTTTAAAATATTTACCGGCTTTTCTTGATAAAACCAAACTAGTGGAAAACAAGAAGACTCGAAAAAGCTCATCAGGAAGTGTTGATTTCAAATTAATTGGCCTAAATCCCGTCTAAAAATCTTCTCTTTAAGTGAGATTATGAACAAGCTCGCGAGATCCTCAAAGGAACTTCCTTACCACGAGTTTTAAGGAATTCTTCCAAGCTTTGTTTATTAATACGGAGCATGTGTTATCAGTCGGTTAGCTAAACGTTGGTCTTTTTCGCATCATACCTGACAGAAGCCACAATTTCAAGTCGTTATGTTTTTATACGACAGTCACGCGAGCTCCAAAATCACGTAAGAAGATGGTTAGCAACACATGCTCACGTCAGCAGATGCATAGCAACATGTGTGTCACGTCAGTAACACGTCGTCAACTTAAGAGGAACGATATTCTTCTGTTTGTTTTTGTTTTGATATCTATTTTAGGATGTTTTCTTTACCCTAAAGCTGCACGGAATCGATGCTTGGCAAACATTTCCAACGCATTTTCGTCTATTATGGTTCCTGTTTACGAAATGTTTGTTCTAGCTTCTGCGCAGGCGAACTACAAAGATCTTTATCTGAAAAATCTTCCTTACATGAAACTTTGAAATGTTATCGTCCTAATGGCTAAAGCTAGGCTCATCCGTCCAAAAATAAACGAGACAGCTATAAAGTTTCACAGAAATCCAATTTTAGGCTCCTTGTCTACTGAAGTAGTCTCAACTTTGAACTGAAAACCTGAAAACCTTAGCAGACACCTTATGGCCTTATGCTAATGGCTGGCATCAACCATTGCCAAAGAAGCTATAAAGTTTCCAGGCAATCCTTCTTTAGGCCTTTCGTCTACTTCAGTAATTTGAGCTCTGAACTGAAACCATCTATGGCTGCTAACAGAATCAACCGTTTCAAAATACAGACACCACTCAATGTGAAGCTTCGTGGTAATCTTATCTTAGGCCCTTTGCCAAGAGGGTGGAACGATAAACTTAAAACTTCCCTTGCCTTATTCCTGTGGGGCTCTCATTTCCTACAAAAACAGTTGCGATTTGGCCGCATGTACTCCTTCCAAACTGAAATTTCGATATAAGGGACTTTAGCATTTGATAATGACAAACAAATCTTTTTTGTGCGCTGATATAATCGAGCAAAACAAAACAGGAATGGGCCTAGATGTATCACAAGATTGATACTAACCTCAATGACTGGACGGGCAACCAGAATTGTGACATCGTCGTTAACCTGGAGCATTTTGCAAGCTTCTTCGACACTTCGAATTCTTGTATTATTGATCTAAAATCGAATTAAATCGAATTAAGGAGGGTTGATCATTGATCATTGGCAAAAAGCGCTGCCACGGAATTAAACAAAAAGTGACCTTAAACTGTGCAGAAATCGAAAACAGTCCAACAAGACAACAAAAGCGTTTTAGTTGAGACGAATAATCGATTTGGCTTTCAGGAATTTTGAAGACAATTCTGCCATTATCATTATTCAAACCATTTTAACTACTACTGCGACCTTAAAGGCTTTGCAAGTTATGACTCGTCTCGTACGAACCACAGAACTTAACATCAGAGATAGAGAAGGCTTTTAGGTGCGTCTAGAATTATGACGAATTTTGCCCTTAGAGCTTTGTCTATTGCTGAGAGCTAATATTGTTGTTTAACAAGAAGTGAACGTTCTAATGCCAAAAGTCCCAAATTACTGCCCCTGTTTATGTTTCAAAATCAGAGGTTTGATTCGATCCAGCGCTCCAAAACGAAACACTCCAAATACACAGCTCTCTGATTCTCCAAACACCTTGTTTTCCTCTAAACGTTGTATTTCAGTCCCTTTTGTTCTATGAATGAATCTACCCCTAACAGAGGCAAGTATGCATACGAAAAATGAAAATAGTTACGTGACTAACTATATCGAAATCTTTAGTTAATTATGGTAAACTAGATTTGGAAAAACATTTCAAACTTGCGGCCTAATCTCCTCGTTAGACGCCTTAAAAGTTTTCTTAAATCAAATCAAATAGCTAAATCAATTTAACTTAAGGAGATGACTTTTCTTATTTCATAAGAACCTTGAGAAATTTACACGACTATCTCTGTAACGTTTCCCGTTTTAAATTTTGGTCTTACGAGCGCAATTTTAGAATGTCAGTGAAACCTTTGGCAACGGACGTTTCTAAATTAGTAAATAGCGAAAAAAATCCCCACAAAGCAGATACATTCCTAGCGGACATAAAGTTTGGCCCAAAATNCTTTTAGGTGCGTCTAGAATTATGACGAATTTTGCCCTTAGAGCTTTGTCTATTGCTGAGAGCTAATATGGTTGTTTAACAAGAAGTGAACGTTCTAATGCCAAAAGTCCCAAATTACTGCCCCTGTTTATGTTTCAAAATCAGAGGTTTGATTCGATCCAGCGCTCCAAAACGAAAAACTCCAAATACACAGCTCTCTGATTCTCTAAACACCTTGTTTTCCTCTAAACGTTGTATTTCAGTCCCTTTTGTTCTATGAATGAATCTACCCCTAACAGAGGCAAGTATACATACGAAAAACTGAAAATAGTTACGTGACTAACTATATCTAAATCTTTAGTTAATTATGGTAAACTAGATTGGGAAAAACATTTCAAACTTGCGGCCTAATCTCCTCGTTAGACGCCTTAAAAATGTTCTCAAATCAAATCAAATAGCTAAATCAATTTAACTTAAGGAGATGACTTTTCTTATTTCATAAGAACCTTGAGAAATTTACACGACTATCTCTGTAACGTTTCCCGTTTTAAATTTTGGTCTTACGAGCGCAATTTTAGAATGTCAGTGAAACCTTTGGCAACGGACGTTTCTAAATTAGTAAATAGCGAAAAAAAATCCCCACAAAGCAGATACATTCCTAGCGGACATAAAGTTTGGCCCAAAATGTCACCGTTGTAATCAGGTAACATAACAGACAAACGAAGGACGTCTAAATGGAAAACGTGCTTCATTGATGTAAGGGCATCATGGCACACTCGAAGATCTCACATTTGAAGCATTCACTTTCAGACCTCCTTGATTAGGACGAATTGGGACACTTTCCATTGCATAAATTAACATAAATTCCATATATGGACAAAGAATAGCTAACTGGTTTGATCTTTGGCACCGTCTCTCTGACTCATAATAAATTTCAATTGCTTGGAAAATATATCGAATGGCAGTGTTTAAAATAGATCCTACATTTTTAAGAAAAGGCTATTTTAGTTTCAGTTTGACCCACACATATTGTCGTGGAAGTAAACAACTAAATCTCGCATTTGTAATGTAGTAATTCACTGATCTGCTAGCCTGTTGTACATTTAATTCTTTCTTAATCAAATTTATTTAATCAATTACGATTTAAATCTTACTGCGAAAATAACCGTGGGACGCAAAATATTAATATTCTGAGCCGTGGGATACTGGGATACTTCACTTTAAAACAAGCTTTGAAGGCTTCAACTCAGCGGTCTCGGAGTGAATTTCAATGTTGTTTCATTGATTTCAAGAGGTTCCACTTTTCACTCAACTGGATCTCTGAGTCAAGACCTTAAATAATACATGGGTCAATCTGTGCGTTAACTAGCTTTCTCGCCACTCTCATTTCTTAGTTGATCTTAGTTAACCAGAGACAACGTTTGCCTTCTCTCTTTCCAGTCTTATTACGTCTAGAAGTACTCTAATGTTCTCCCAGTAAATTGCATAAAAACCGGTTACATCTCTTCAATCATTGCACAGCCAATTCTTGTTCAACAATCTTTGTTTGATGCAAGCTTTTCAGTTTCCGTCTCACTGAGGCCTGCTTTGCGACAATATAACAACAATATCTTTGAATCTATAAATCTATCACGAAATTTGTCGAGAAGGTGGGATGTTCTTAGTTGTAAAGCACGCTAAATTCTGCTGAATTATATACCTTGTTCCACAGGAACCGTAGTCTCCCCATCGCTTCAAACTTCGAAGATCTCCCAAATAACAATCTTGTACTTTCTCACAACATCATAAAATAGCAACTGTGTTTTGTTTTGATACGTGAACGTCAAGAAATTTTGATCTAAAAACATTTCATGCTGTCCTTTGATGTCACAGCGTAAGCGGGACACCCTGCGTTGCAAAGGTGTTATCTCATCGGGTTTCCCGGTGTTCGTTCTTTCTCGGAAAGATTACAATGTGTTGGGTGCATTATTTACCTGGTATGATGTCGGCATTTTACCGTGTGACCGGAATGATGTAACGTATTTACATTTAAACCAGATGCAAGACCAGACCGACCAAAGTCCTAATCTACCGAAACCTAATCTGTTCCTGGGGAAGATCATGCAGGAGTTTAGATCGAGAATAATAATAAACGCTCTCACGCCCATCACTCCAACCTCCTTTTTCAACTAAAGTTACAATCTTCTATTCTGAATAGCTAAAAAGCCTATTGATTTATCGAAACCATTTTCATCCCATTGCCTTCAAGCAGGAAATTTGTTCATAGTGTCCTGTCACCCAAACAAAGATATATCATCTTACCTGAATCAGTTGATCACCAACAATCACTCTTCCGTTGATTTCTGCAACTGATCCACTCTCAAACTACAAGAAAATACAGAAATCATTATTTCACAATTCCAAATGCTTAATTGTTGCTAAACTGAGAGTAAAGTGTGCCCCAGAAATCGGGATGTATTTTTTTCTCTCATAAAATTGCACCCTTAACATTCCCCGACAATATTCCTAGCCTAATTTGAACATCCTATCTAGCCTAATTTGAACATCCTATCATGGTCCAGTTTCCATAAGATCTCAAGCCCTTAGATTTCTACATTTACGCTTTGTTGCTAAAAGGAGATGTCAAAGCTGACATGCATGCAGTCGTGTTTAGAGTTTTATGTTGCAACAGGGGTAAGCAAAGCATTTGGTGGCAGAAGTTGGTCAAAATTGTGTGCAGCTAAATATCTTGTGACCAAGTTGTGACACCACTTTCTTAGCAAATAACCCAAAGTTTTATTACTTTTTGCGGTGTACCATACAATAAGTAGATAGATGATATACAAGCAGAGATAACTTCTCCGTTAATGCTGAACGACTTTCCGAAGTTTGCAACACTTTAACACAATATTCCACAAAAGATGCACCGAATTTCCAAACTTAATAGACAGCTACTAACTCAAGCGGTCCCGAAAAGGAGAAGGCAATGTAAATAGCCACGCAATGCATTGAGGTCTCACAGTTTACGGGATATAAATCACAGAGACGGAAGATCACAGCTCATGCGAGATTTTCACGCACACCAGTGATAACAGAAATTTGCTACTCATTTGATTTTCACTAAGTGGGTATTTAATCAATACTGCACTCGAAACTCGATAATAATCGCATATTATTACTGGAGGTGAGGTAATGTAAACGAAGAAGATCTCCCATGAAGCAAACTTCTTTCAGAGGTAGATTATCTAGACAAAGTCCAGGGGAGTTCGTTAAATGATATGCATATATGTCCCAATATTCTCCCTGTTTAGTTAATATCCTGCAAAATGTGTAAATTANCACGCACACCAGTGATAACAGAAATTTGCTACTCATTTGATTTTCACTAAGTGGGTATTTAATCAATACTGCACTCGAAACTCGATAATAATCGCATATTATTACTGGAGGTGAGGTAATGTAAACGAAGAAGATCTCCCATGAAGCAAACTTCTTTCAGAGGTAGATTATCTAGACAAAGTCCAGGGGAGTTCGTTAAATGATATGCATATATGTCCCAATATTCTCCCTGTTTAGTTAATATCCTGCAAAATGTGTAAATTAAGATTTATGAAGCAAAATAAAGATTTATTGATGCCTAGATATGTGCATCTGTCAGTTGAAGATCATCCAACTACCTTTGAGTTTTTAGAGTCCTTCTTTTGAGAAGTGAAAATGTAAATAAGAGTGCTTCGAATCTCAGCTCTGCCATAACTTGCCACCTAGAGTGACGAGAGAACCACAAACTCTCTGCAATTCTAGGCTAAAGGAATCACGAGGTGTGGTCACATCGAAAGGAATGACCTGCTTCGATAAATAGGCCCTGAAACTACCATCGGGTGATAGATAGAAAATATACATGTTATAAGTCATTTTCTTCATATAAAAACATAGTCACGTGGGAAAACACTTCCACTGAGCTCCACCGCAGTTATACTCAGATTATCATTATTCTTATCACGAAAACCTGTGGTAGGCCTAATATAATCTTAGCACTTGAAAAGTAAATCCATAGCTATTTATTATTGCTATTTCTTATGGTATGGAAAGAAAAGAGTGTTTACCAAGGCATAACGGAATAACCAGACCTAGGACCCATAGGACCAAGACCCCAACGGATCGGACCCCAGGGGAATGCCCTTTGCCTCGCTTTGACTTTGCATAGGAAAGCAATCGCACGAAGGGAACGATAGACTGATTACCTCAGTCCCAGTTTCGCTTCGTTTATTGAATTGGATGAAGGCACTCCGCTGCAACTGGGGAAAACTTTTACAATCTAATGCCATAATACAGAATAGAGAGGGTTTTAAAACTGTGACTCAGAAGGGAAGGGTTTANAAATCACAGAGACGGAAGATCACAGTTCATGTGAGATTTTCACGCACACCAGTGATAACAGAAATTTGCTACTCGTTTGATTTTCACTAAGTGGGTATTTAATTAATACTGCACTCGAAACTTGATAATAATCGCATATTATTACTGGAGGTGAGGTAATGTAAACGAAGAAGATCTCCCATGAAGCAAACTTCTTTTAGAGGTAGATTATCTAGACAAAGTCCAGGGGAGCTCGTTAAATGATATAAGATTTATGAAGCAAAATAAAGATTTATTGATGCCTAGATATGTGCATCTGTCATTTGAAGATCATCCAACTACCTTTGAGTTTTTAGAGTCCTTCTTTTGAGAAGTGAAAATGTAAATAAGAGTGCTTCGAATCTCAGCTCTGCCATAACTTGCCACCTAGAGTGACGAGAGAATCACAAACTCTCTGCAATTCTAGGCTAAAGGAATCACGAGGTGTGGTCACATCGAAAGGAATGACCTGCTTCGATAAATAGGCCCTGAAACTACCATCGGGTGATAGATAAAAAATATACATGTTATAAGTCATTTTCTTCATATAAAAACATAGTCACGTGGGAAAACACTTCCACTGAGCTCCACCGCAGTTATACTCAGATTATCATTATTCTTATCACGAAAACCTGTGGTAGGCCTAATATAATCTTAGCACTTGAAAAGTAAATCCATAGCTATTTATTATTGCTATTTCTTATGGTATGGAAAGAAAAGAGTGTTTACCAAAGAGGATTGAACCATACATGATATAGCAGTCACGCCAGCAAAACGAATAGGCTCCTTCTGGGCTTGAGGTTTGCATAAAGAGGATTTGTAAACTGATTTAGGCCTACTTTACATATCAGTTAAAGACCTATTGCTAACCAGAATCCTATGCGGCCCCAAAGACAACTTTGTATCATATAAAAGTCGTTTCTGGCCTAGATTCTGCTTCATTTGATTTTTATTTGGCGCAAAGGATCACGGTTAGCTATGGGTCTTTAATGGAGAGGGACTGACTCGCTCACCCCTATAAGCCACAAGAAACTTATCATGTATTTTATCTGTATTTATAAACTCTGTTTATGCTAAGTTGTAGTTCAAATCCTAAAGCAGAGCAGATCGGGCGACAAACATAGCAGCCGAGCAGAGCTTAGTTGCTATCTTTTGTTGTTCAAAGGACAACTTGAATAATGAAGCATAGTTTTGTGTGGTCGACTCTTTAGGAACGATTTGGCAACCGTAGCTTTAAACGGCGAAAAGAAGTGCCATACAAAGGTGAAACTGTTGCTTTTCTGCAAAAGATTTCTATACGGTTCGAAATTTGAAAAATGAACCTAGCAAAACAACCAGAATTCGAATACACAGTTCTATTTTATAGCATTGACGCCCTAGAATTTGGCAACCGTAGCTCTGAACGATGAAGAGTGGTCTCATACAAAGTTAAAACTATTTCTTTTCTGCAGACGATTTCAATCTGGGTGGTATAAAATGAGAATGATACGATAACATTTTGATAGGTATCAATGATAAGAATAACTGGGACAAAGAAATGAACCATGTTTGTACCAAAATATTTGAGCCCACAAGGTCTTTTCAAAATGATTCAAGCTTGATTTATAACTATAAATATCTGTAAATCTGACGTTGTTAGTAAAATGCCTAACTAAATGAGAGAGTGAAATCAGGTGGAATTAACAAGGAAATCAGGATCCTTGAAAGAAATTAATGAAATGGAATGTTGACTCTGAGATGACATTTCCCTGAACATGGCATTTCCTTGGACATGACACGCTGAATAACAAGACATGCAAAAGAACATGACCAACTATTTTTTGACACGAAGACACAAATCGCCTAATCCTTAATCAACAAAATCGATTTAATTTTGAAATTTGCATTGAGAGGAAGAAAAAATAGTTAATGACATTTTCACGGAATGGTGAACCACAAATAAGGCCATTCACAACTTCGCGTGTTCTGGCTTGGCCCACAACTTAGAGCAGGAAACACAGGACCTCTAGTTTCCTTACAATCTTTTGTCATGAAGCTCAATATCTCAAAAAGGTACTGGGGTAGAAAACTAAATTTCCTTTCCCCTTGTTCCAATATCAAAATTTGATCAACTGGCGAGAAGATTTAATATTACTATCTCCCAACTCAAATGAAATAATAATTCTTTTGGTCAAAATGTTCGTCAACAACTTCGAAGGCCTTGCAGTAGACTTGCTTGAGTCTTATTCCGTCAACTTAGTTTATTTTACTTTTTGACTGAGTTAAGTTAACGAAATGACCACGAAAATGCAGATGAGGCTAGCCTCTCTTATAAGAAATTTGACGGAGATGTACTTATCCAAGGTTTAACAAGAGTATTTAAATCAATAAAGTAAACATTTATGAACTTCAGAGTAGAAACGTNGCCGGGCCGCTTGGCGAGGCGAGGCTTTGTTCCTTTCAGCTGGAAGGAATTTTGTCTTTAATGATTATGTTGGTCATGATTTGATATATATAATTGTGCATTTGTTGTGGCATCAAGAAGGTACTTCTTTTCAGTACTGGTATTCTCTTCCGTTGGAGGGAAGCTTCTGCGCCGCCATTCAAAAACAAACTCACGAAGGACAGGAATGGGCATTCCCCTGGGGTCCGGTCCGTTGGGGTCTTGGTCCTATGGGTCCTAGGTCTGGTTATTCCGTTATGCCGTTTACCAAAGAGGATTGAACCATAGCAGTCACGCCAGCAAAATGAATAGGCTCCTTCTGGGCTTGAGGTTTGCATAAAGAGGATTTGTAAACTGATTTAGGCCTACTTTACATATCAGTTAAAGACCCATTGCTAACCAGAATCCTATGCGGCCCCAAAGACAACTTTGTATCATATAAAAGTCGTTTCTGGCCTAGATTCTGCTTCTTTAGATTTTTATTTGGCGCAAAGGATCACGGTTAGCTATGGGTCTTTAATGGATGTTGTTCTGTTTGCTTGAAAAAGGAGCAGAAGGAGAGAGACTGACTCGCTCACCCCTATAAGCCATAAGAAACTTATCATGTATTTTATCTGTATTTATAAACTCTGTTTATGCTAAGTTGTAGTTCATATCCTAAAGCCGAGCAGACCGGGCGACAAACATAGCAGCTGAGAAGAGCTTTGTAGTTATCTTTCGTTGTCCAAAGGACAACTTGAATAATGAAGCATAGTTTTGTGTGGTCGACTCTTTAGGAACGATTTGGCAACCGTAGCTTTAAACGGCGAAAAGAAGTCACATACAAAGGTGAAACTGTTGCTTTTCTGCAAAAGATTTCTATACGGTTCGAAATTTGAAAAATGAACCTAGCAAAACACCAGAATTCGAATACACAGTTCTATTTTCGTAGCATCGACGCCCTAGAATTTGGCAACCGTAGCTCTGAACGATGAAGAGTGGTCTCATACAAAGTTAAAACTATTTCTTTTCTGCAGACGATTTCAATCTGGGTGGTATAAAATGATAATGATACGATAACATTTTGATAGGTATAAATGATAAGAATAAATAGGACAAAGAAATGAACCATGTTTGTACCAAAATATTTGAGCCCACAGATCCACAAGGTCTTTTCAAAATGATTCAAGCTTGATTTATAACTATAAATATCTGTAAATCTGCCATTCTTAGTAAAATGCCTAACTAAATGAGAGAGTGAAATCAGGTGGAATTAACAAGGAAATCAGGATCCTTGAAAGAAATTAATGAAATGGAATGTTGACTCTGAGATGACATTTCCCTGAACATGGCATTTCCTTGGACATGACACGCTGAATAACAAGACATGCAAAAGAACATGACCAACTACTTTTTGACACGAAGACACAAATCGCCTAATCCTTAATCAACAAAATCGATTTAATTTTGAAATTTGGATTGAGAGGAAGAAAAAATAGTTAATGACATTTTCACGGAATGGTGAACCACAAATAAGGCCATTCACAACTTCGCGTGTTCTGGCTTGGCCCACAACTTAGAGCAGGAAACACAGGACCTCTAGTTTCCTTACAATCTTTTGTCATGAAGCTCAATATCTCCAAAAGGTACTGGGGTAGAAAACTAAATTTCCTTTCCCCTTGTTCCAATATCAAAATTTGATCAACTGGCGAGAAGATTTAATATTACTATCTCCCAACTGAAATTAAATAATAATTCTTTTGGTCAAAATGTTCGTCAACAACTTCGAAGGCCTTGCAGTAGACTTGCTTGAGTCTTATTCCGTTACACTTGCTCCAAGTCTATTCTGTGGTCCATCAGCGCTCAATAAAACATTATAACTTCTGCGGGGGCGTAAATCGTGACGAGGACGCTGCGAAGGAGAAATGAGAAACGAAAGGAAACAGAATGGTCTCATACAAAATTGAAACTGTTTCTTTTCTGCAGACGATTTCAATCTGGGTGGTATAAAATGATAATTATATTCTGNACCTCTAGTTTCCTTACAATCTTTTGTCATGAAGCTCAATATCTCAAAAAGGTACTGGGGTAGAAAACTAAATTTCCTTTCCCCTTGTTCCAATATCAAAATTTGATCAACTGGCGAGAAGATTTAATATTACTATCTCCCAACTCAAATGAAATAATAATTCTTTTGGTCAAAATGTTCGTCAACAACTTCGAAGGCCTTGCAGTAGACTTGCTTGAGTCTTATTCCGTCAACTTAGTTTATTTTACTTTTTGACTGAGTTAAGTTAACGAAATGACCACGAAAATGCAGATGAGGCTAGCCTCTCTTATAAGAAATTTGACGGAGATGTACTTATCCAAGGTTTAACAAGAGTATTTAAATCAATAAAGTAAACATTTATGAACTTCAGAGTAGAAACGTCGAAGTCCTCCCAGTTGACGTGACTATGAGAATGCAAAGGAGGCTAGCCTCTGTTGGATGTATGCCTGACAGAGATCAATGTATTTGTCCAAGGTGTAACAACAGTAAACAGGTCATTGCAGTGAGACTTTATTAACCTTAGGGAAGAGAATTAATTAGTTTATAGCCTCGTTTCTATGTTTTGTTCCGTCATGTTTGATTAGCCTCGTTTCTAGATAAAGTAATCATTAGAGCTCATGGCTGACTTCGGAGAGTTTCTATCAATGTTTTTACACTGTTTTATCTGGCGACGACGATCCAATGTTTTTACACTGTTTTAGCGAGGTCATGTGAAAACTTGGTCAAATGTACGGTTAGGCCTCAAGGCTGCATGCTGTCAAATAAAACATAATAAAAGAGTTGAATTTCAAAAGATCATTGTAAAGATGTGTTGAGTTGTAAGCATTTACTGCGTGGCTCAAAAATAACTTGCTAAATCTTTTTTAATCTTTCTGGAAAGTTTACAGTTACCTAAAGTCGCCTTCTCTTTGTTCTATGAAACATAATATAAGTGTCTAGGTTATTCTGACCTAGTCGCCCTGACAGAAACCTTTTCTTGTCCAAGTCTGAGCCAGTGGTTAAATTGGTGTGCACCAGAAAGCTTGGGTTCAGGCAAGTTTAATTCGTTCCTATCAACATTTGTATCTTTAGGGTACAAGGTTGATGGAAAGCATTAAAAACAGTGAAATTTCGAAACCAAATAATACAGAATTTCAGACTGAAGGGCAATTTGCTGAAAGATAGGCTAAACATTTTTTGAATCTGCAAGATCAATTATTGGCGATGTCCTATTGAATTACTAAACTGGTTTTAGGCTCCAGTAAATGGAGAACTCATTGACACTTAAAAAGCCAAGGGCCTAATCCTAAACCCAATGGCCTAATCTCCTGGTTAGGTTTGGAAAATTGCCCTGCTAATGACTTTATTGATATGAAATTATTAAAATGATGTGTTAATGTCATCTGGGATCTCCTTCACATTAAATCAGGCTAATTTTCATGGCTCTAAGGACGATAAAAAATTGGCCTCCGGGGTCTTCCGTGTTAGGTTAAGTAAATGTCTCCTTCACATCAAATTAGGCCAATGTTCATGGCTCTGCGAACGAACAAGGTTTGATGACCTTTTGATGACCCTTTGAGACCTTTCAAGTTTGATGAGACTGAGTTATATCCAAGCAAATGTCAAATTGTCATGGCTCTAAGCCAATGAAATGGCTTCCAAGGTCTTTGACTTCAATTTAAACTAAGCTCTGTCTAGGCAAAGGTCCCCTTCACATCAAATCAAGTATATCAGGCTAAATTTCATGGCTCTTAAAGGTCTATAAACATTGGCCTCGACGTTTGCTCAGGCTCAGCTATATCCAAGCAAAAGGTCTCTTTAACAATAAATTAGTCTAATTTTCATGGCTTTTAAGAATGCCCTCCGAGGACTCATCTCACAGGCTGATTTCGAAATAAGTCGATAAAAATAGGCCTTCGACGTCTTTGGAGTTTAGAAAAACTAAACTCTATGGCGGCAAGTATTTCTTTATGAACTGAGAGAAACATTAATTGTTTGAGAGATATTCATCATCAAGCTTCAAACCTAATTCACTCTTATCTTCTCAGATATTAAAGCTTAATCGCAATATTCGTTAAAACCTTGCCTTCGGGGAAGAATTTGATCGGAAGAATTTGATCGAGAGAATTTTGATGTTAAGAGACAACTTCAAAGCTTGCTTGTAAAGAACCTCGGTCTGACAACTGACTCGATTTCAAACAATGGTTTCAAAGCCCTAGATAAGTTATGCAACTTAGCAAATGAGAATTTTAATTTATTGCATGTATTTAATAAAAGTTGTACCGAATACCATAGCTATCCCAAATCACTTCCCAAAAAGAATTCCGACTTTTAGGGATTTTTCTCAACTTAAAAGGATATCTAGCTACGAGTGAACACAGATTTTTGGAATTTGATTTTGCTCTTGAAAGTGACATTGCCCTCGAGCCGGGCCTCGAGCTATCCGAGATCATCTGAGATGCTAAAAACCGTAATCTATAAGATAAGCTAAGGATAACCAAATCAAAGAAGCTCACGACTTAAGTAAAAGTAACGAAAACCAGTCAAAACAAGGTGAAAAACCGAAATCTGGATTCTAATTGTCGTAACAAAGAGGATCGGAAAGGCGATGTTTAGTAATCCAAAGAAATCGTAGATTTAACTTGTAAACGGGATTATTATTTTGTGGAAGAAACCTTGACGGGAATATAAAGTAAAATAATCCAGAAAATCTTAGGATTAAAATAAAAATCTCTTACTTTTCCAATGTAGACGCCAAGATCATCCACTTCTCCACCATAACACAAATGAATTCCAAAAGTATGACCACTTTTCCTCAGGCTAACCTCCTAGAAAGAAAATATAACGAATCAATACGAGATTACTTAGGGAGCCAATACAAGACTGGAGAGCATATAAATATGACAAAGTAAGGCGTCAAGGTAGAAATGATATCAATCCTGCGGGTTATAATATTGCTCATTTGACTAACGAACTTGTTGTTCGTCTCATTTAGTGAAAATGTTCATCTTGAAATTCTCAGCTTGGATGTTAATCTTTCTGCTCCACGCCTAAAGATGACTGATCTATCAAAACACTTTTTGCGTGATAATATTAGGCCGTATATTTGACAGTGTGGTTTGGTAATGTGGAGACATCTTTACTGTGGGTGGTGTATTTCTTGGAATGAGTTCAATGTTGGAAACGATTAGTTGGAAATCGTGACATTCGATGTGCCAGCCCCCTAGTTAAGTGCTTCCTTAGCATTGATGGATTTGCAAAAAATTGATAGGAATAAAAAGCTATTCTTAGGCAGCTTTCTTTCATTTTGCATGATAAAAAGACAAACCTAAAAATTCACTTTTATGAAAACTTTATTTTATAAAAACTTCAGGTGTCTAAAATCTCGAGAATCTCAGAGTTTTCACAAAATTTCCTTGTTCAGCCCAAAGAATACTTTTATGCATCAAATGGTTGGGACATAGCCAAACGTTTGTTCAGTAAATGCAAATAAGAAGGCACTTATAACGTCCCCCCGGAACGTTCGATGGAGNCCTCTCTGCCTTGCTTGGCGATTCAAGAAGGGCCAAGAAGTAGCAGTGATGTAGTGATACCATCAATGTCATGTTTTATCTCTTCGATTTCAGGACTTGAAGCTAGCCCCTGCATGCTCTTTGCAAGTTGGGACAGCAAAATTATTTAGCACGGAGCCTTTTCATAACATATCTGTTTCCAATGTTTATTGTAACAGTAATAATTGTCAGATGTGGGGAAATCTCAAAAGTCATTAAAGACATAGAAATAACTTTGGGAATGTTAATGGCACCCATTCCCAAAACACAACGGATTAGGAAAGAAGCACGAATTGACCCTCTTTGCTTTGGTGAAAGCATTGTAGTTGAAATTCCTGCCTCTTTGCAAACGAAAAGCCTCAGATTTTGTCATTCCAGGAGATCATTTGACATTTGTTTTCTTGTACCGTAAAAGCTCTATTTAGCTTAGCCCCCCTCTCTAATAAACCCTTCCCTTCTGACTCACAGTTTTAAAACCCTCTCTATTCTGTATTATGGCATTAAATTGTAAAAGTTTTCCCCAGTTGCAGCGGAGTGCCTTCCTCCAATTCAATAACCGAAGCGAACTGGGGCTGAGGTAATCAGTCTATCGTTCCCTTCGTGCGATTGCTTTCCTATGCAAAGTCAAAGTGAGGCTAAGGGCATTCCCCTGGGGTCCGGTCCGTTGGGGTCTTGGTCCTATGGGTCCTAGGTCTGGTTATTCCGTTATGCCGTAGGAATGAACCGAATTGGCGTTGTAAGTAAGTGGGATGAAATTCTGGCTTCTTTGCAGCTATATACAGCAGGTACTTTCAAAAACAAGGAGTAAAAAAGCCTAACGTCTAAAGAGTTTCGTTGCAAGTTGGAAGGCACTGAAAGATCATTACAAGTACTAGGAGATGCTAGTTACAAGCACTAGCAGATCAGTGGTACGAGAGCGGATGTGACATCTCACTATTCTTCAATGGATAAAGAAGTCTAGGGAACAGTGGCTTCAATGTAAACCAAATTCAAGTTTGCACCTCCTGCACCTATAGATGGACGCTCTCTTTGCACCTAATATTTATCAAACGATAATAAGAAATAATTTGATAGAATATTTGAAAGGAGACTTACCTCGTATTCATATTCATACTCGACATCAAGTTCGTTTGACCCGGACGTCACAGTACAGTTATCCTCCTCAGGGGCCTTGCTCTTTTCTGTCAGGCTACGCAAGCTCGAAGACAAAGATTCATTCATTGATTCATCAACTAAGTAATACGTGCTCCTCCTGATCACCTTCCTTGGGCTCAAACTCTCACCATTACTGTTTCGCCTCAGTTTCACTTCATGAACAGGACTGAGGCTATCATCTGTGCTCAATGAGCTGCTTCGTGTTGTTGCATTGCGCATGACAGGCGGTGACGTCAGTCTTGGGTTCGATGACGTGCTGCCGTATCCATTGATAACAGTGGACGGTGTGAGTGTTCGGACATCTTCGGAACTTTCGGACGAGACATCCTCGTTTTCATTAAGAGGATCGACTGCAGATGAAACTGATTCATCTAAGCTGTATAATCGATGGCTCCGCGACGATTTCTGCGTTAACAAAGTATCATACGCCGAGTCATAGNACTTCATGAACAGGACTGAGGCTATCATCTGTGCTCAATGAGCTGCTTCGTGTTGTTGCATTGCGCATGACAGGCGGTGACGTCAGTCTTGGGTTCGATGACGTGCTGCCGTATCCATTGATAACAGTGGACGGTGTGAGTGTTCGGACATCTTCGGAACTTTCGGACGAGACATCCTCGTTTTCATTAAGAGGATCGACTGCAGATGAAACTGATTCATCTAAGCTGTATAATCGATGGCTCCGCGACGATTTCTGCGTTAACAAAGTATCATACGCCGAGTCATAGAGATCACCTTTCCCTGGCCCACCAGTTTTGCTGTTCTCTGACACAGAAACGAGACTTTCTTCAGCCTCACTACAAGACATCATAGCTGAATCAGTGAGTTCGCAGGATTTTGATTGGTTCATATCGGATGATGATACTACACTGTTTGTCTCACTCTGATCTTGTGCTTCATGGTTCCCTGTGATCTCTTGATCTGTTTGAGTGGCAGCGCTCCATGTTCGCTTGTCAATCGTTACTTGTCGTCGTATCAACATCAAGACAGGCCCATGGGAATTCTTAAAGGCTTGAACCGCTTCATCATGACTTGCAGTACGTAGATCACAACCATTGACCTGAAAGGAAAGCGAGGAATAATTAATCTCCCTGGTCGCGAAGTATCTAGATTGAACCTTTAGTTCCTCTTCCACAGATATTTGCCTTATCTGTAGGGTAAGGTAGTTTATAGCATGAGACGCACAGTCTCAAGACATATATAGCGAGGCCACAATGTTAGTAAAACGTTGCTCGGTCCCGCTCGGTCCACCTGTATTGTCAAAAGATACCTCAACTCCAAGCTCATCGCAGAAGAGAGTGTTACTGTTAAGCTATGCCCTCAAACAAATGCACAAAACAAGCATCACTTTAAGCCCACAAATCTAATTAGGAACAAGGAAATGCATTGCCATTTGAAGGATACCTTATGAAAAGATTCAGATTACGAGCAACTTGTCAACTTAACCGATGTCGAGACTCAAATCCGTTAAATAAATTAGGCTGAAAATGCCGAGTGCCGAAAATTCCTGACTACAGAGGTATTAGAAATGGCATCTCGTTAAGTCTATGATAAGATTTTACTAAATATATTCTCCGTGAGAAATAAATAGCTTGAACATTTTCAAAAATGGCGAAGACTCTGAACCCTCAAGTCAGAACTTCTTGAGTAGACGATTACGGAAAAGTCAGCCACGATCATTGGCTTGCATGAACAGTAAATGATTAGGGAACAAACGAATGAGCAATCACTAAAAAGATGAATTCATGAAATATTGCTTAAAGGAATAATGCGAATGTGGTAATATTTTTATATATTTATCAATTTTTCTGAATTTTCGATTCAGCTTTAAAAACAAACAAAGTGTTATTGTTGATCAAAACAATAATGAAGTTATACACTTCTTGATGAGAAATTGACCATTTTGAAGAATAAATAGCTTCGTTGTTTCCTAATTTCCACATCGGCTGTCTCCCCTTTTCCTGGGCGTTNATGAAATATTGCTTAAAGGAATAATGCGAATGTGGTAATATTTTTATATATTTATCAATTTTTCTGAATTTTCGATTCAGCTTTAAAAACAAACAAAGTGTTATTGTTGATCAAAACAATAATGAAGTTATACACTTCTTGATGAGAAATTGACCATTTTGAAGAATAAATAGCTTCGTTGTTTCCTAATTTCCACATCGGCTGTCTCCCCTTTTCCTGGGCGTTTTTAGCAATAAACCCAACCATTGTTCAGTTATTAATGAGTCATGGCCACATTTTGTTGTTATTTGCCACAGTGATCAAAACAACAACCTCTTCTCTTTTAGTGATATAAATCAATTAAACTCTTTAGCTACATTACATTTTTCTTTCCTGATAAGCAGACGATAACAATCATCTTTTGTTACTGTTTCCTCCTCCATTCTTCGCAAAGCATTTCACATTTCAACTTATTAAAGTAATCCTCTTTGCTACTCAACGATCCTGTCCTCTTAAACAACCAAAATTAAATTGTTACTTTTAAACATCTTATTCTAGAATTTATATTTATCCAGGTTGCTTAGAAAATGATGGATCTCCGCGTTCCTTTTATTATTAAACAACCAAAATTAAATTGTTACTTTATAACAGTCTTATTTTAGAATTTATACTTCCTTATTTTTATCCAGGTTGCTTAGAAAATGCTGAATCTCCTCCACGTTTCCTTTTACTCTTAAACAACCAAAATTGAATTGCTACTTTATAACAGTCTTATTTTAGAATTTATACTTCCTTATTTTTATCCAGGTTGCTTAGAAAATGCTGAATCTCCTCCACGTTCCTTTTATTCTTAAACAACCAAAATTGAATTGTTACTTTATAACCCTCTTACTTCTTGTAACTTACATCCCTTCCTTTTACTTAGTTTGCAAAACATATGACGTTTTATTCTTAAGAATATCCAATCATTTCTTGGTATTTCCAATCTTCATAATTGTATTTCCTACGAAACATCTAGCAAGCAAACTTAAATAGCAACGAAATGTTCGGAATTATTGTTCAACAACAGTGCTCCTCCGGATCCTATCTGGCTACTCTTCTAGTCTCCATCAATTTTGTTTTGCTCCGTTAGGATGCCTTCAGCAGCATCTTCCTAGAATCTTCCTAATTTCTACAAGCTTGTCTATTCTATGATGATCGACTAGCTTTAGCTTGACGGATTCTTGAGAAACGAAATTTTGTTTGCTTTAGCTCCTCCGATTCCCTGATTTCTAAATCATAAAAGTATTTCTTAGACGTTCTACTTTCTTCTCCCAAGAATAACACGACCCACCAGCCTAATGACGTCTCTTGGGTGTTCTAGTATGTACGACAAACTACTTAAGAAGCAGAAGTTATTGCAATCTGCAGATAGAAATGTCAAAAGGTCTCCACAAATTCAGTGTTCAGTGTCTCCATGCAGACATCTCTTCAATCAACTTGATTACCCATATATTGCAAGATTTTAACATCCGTGTTAATAATGAATTGCATGACTGTCTTAGATAACTTGTTTTTATCATTTTGTGCATCTCATAATGATTTAACCGTTTCTTGTTTATTCACAATTGTCAACTTAGATACAACTAGATGTTTGAAATAATAAATCGTCGGCAGCCTTTGATCCAAATAGCTTTAATACTTAAGTATCTTTGAACTTTCGCAGATAACTTGTTTTTGTCATTTTTTGCATCTGACAATGAATTAACCGTTTCTTGTTTATTTGCAACTATCTTTTTATTACAGTTGGATTTTGATAAAGTGCATCGTCGGCTGTCTTTGACTTTTTTAATACCTTTTTTTGATGATACCAGTAAGGATAGAAGGAAAATGTTGCATAGAATACTGAATACGTTCATTCCTTCACTTCATACTTCATAAAGGGTCCTCATAACTCACTGACTGTACACCTAGCTAGAGCTTGCAAGATAATGCCATTAAAAGGATAGAGGGAAAATGTTGCATAGAATACTGAATACGTTCATTCCTTCACTTCATACTTCATAAAGGGTCCTCATAACTCACTGACTGTACACCTAGCTAGAGCTTGCAAGATAATGCCATTAAAAGGATAGAGGGAAAATGTTGCATAGAATACTGAATACGTTCATTCCTTCACTTCATACTTCATAAAGGGTCCTCATAACTCACTGACTGTACACCTAGCTAGAGCTTGCAAGATAATGCCATTAAAAGGATAGAGGGAAAATGTTGCATAGAATACTGAATACGTTCATTCCTTCACTTCATACTTCATAAAGGGTCCTCATAACTCACTGACTGTACACCTAGCTAGAGCTTGCAAGATAATGCCATTAAAAGGATAGAGGGAAAATGTTGCATAGAATACTGAATACGTTCATTCCTTCACTTCATACTTCATAAAGGGTCCTCATAACTCACTGACTGTACACCTAGCTAGAGCTTGCAAGATAATGCCATTAAAAGGATAGAGGGAAAATGTTGCATAGAATACTGAATACGTTCATTCCTTCACTTCATACTTCATAAAGGGTCCTCATAACTCACTGACTGTACACCTAGCTAGAGCTTGCAAGATAATGCCATTAAAAGGATAGAGGGAAAATGTTGCATAGAATACTGAATACGTTCATTCCTTCACTTCATACTTCATAAAGGGTCCTCATAACTCACTGACTGTACACCTAGCTAGGGCTTGCAAGATAATGCCATTAAAAGGATAGAGGGAAAATGTTGCATAGAATAATGAATACGTTCATTCCTTCACTTCATACTTCATAAATGGTCCTCATAACGCACTGACTGTACACCTAGCTAGGGCTTGCAAGATAATGCCATTAAAAGGATAGAGGGAAAATGTTGCATAGAATATAAACAGCTCGACCACAATCTTTCTCAGACGCCCAATCCACCGTAAATATAAGTCAAGTTGAAACGATTGCCGCCTGAGATACACATACAAAGAATTAATAAGATTACTCAGAGATTAATTACGAAGCCTGTGCTTTAGGCCTTAATCAATACTCCATCTTGTTATCTCAATGTGCAAACACCATTTCACCTCATCTCGCATGTATTTTGCAAATGAGCATAAATCGCTTTCGGATCTGTGAGACAAGATTATCGCGATTTCGAGTTCAGCTGACCCTCGTTTTTCTAATTCAATCAAGATAAGGGACTTAGGCCAACAACAACAACAACACCACAAAACACCACATAGAGCCACATCAAGTTAGGCCTTCTGAGCCAATGGAACATCCAGCTGGTTCTCCAATGCAATAAAGATAAGGGACTTGGGCCAACAATAACAACACCACAACCAACCACATCAGTCTTCTGAGCCATAGGTGATATGGCACATTTCAAATTTTCCATTTACACCTTGGCTCTTCACTACCATGAAAATGTACGGAGAAACTTTTCTGAATGGTACATGTATCGATTTAATGCCACTGAAGAGAGTCCTAAAATACATCAATTCACGTCCAAGGTAGGCCTTCAGAACCAGGGTGACAGGGAAAATATTTACGCCTTCACTTTGGACCTTCTGTAATCAAAACTGATTGAAAAATGTCTATGATAGGAGACTGTAATACGACTATTTAAAGCAACGACGAATTTCTCTTTTAGGACTCTAATTTTCCATCAAACTATAGTTTCCAACAGTACCAAAAACGTACCAACTAGACATATACAGTAAGCTAACAAGAAGCTGGGATAAGACTCCCGCGATCCAAGGCTCTGAGAATATCATAGTTACAACCACAAGTAGTATTTTTGGTCATTTCTACTTTTAAGATGAAATGAATGTACAAACCCACACGACCTGTATAAATCAGACAAGCATGTCTGCATGTTTAGAAAAGAAACAACAAATATAGCGATCAAGGATTACGTAGGCCAAACAAAAACAAGCGATAATTCCTCAATACATTCCTCAGATATGAAACAGGATTCCTAACTTAGGCTTATTCTGTAACAGTAGCAACTTATCAAAACGAGGTTTTACGGCATGGTGATAATCTTGAGCGTGAGATATGATTGGCTGTTGTCGTTATGAGATATGGATGAATTTAAAGATAAGTAACCAACTTTGATATCATCGGATGAAATCATAAAATTATTGTTTTGTGACTGAGTGACGATGAAAAATGACCTCCAACGATGATATTATGAGGTGACCTGAGGTGTCTCACTAATGAGTGGCTAGGTTCGATAAAGAACTTATGCATCATGTTCTTGCAAGAATTTCAAGCAATAAAATTTCTTTAATTTCTGAGTCTAGCAGCTGCCTTGATCCTTATGTTCTTAAAACATCTAAGTCTTTTTCTATATAAATTGTTTCCATGCATATCTTGTTTGCTTCTTAAATTGTTAGGGGATAAAATAAAGAACCTTAATTGTGATTAAGGTGGGTTAAGGTGGTTAAGGTGGTTTAGGCAAGCATACTCAGTTATACATGACAGCAGCCTAGTACCGTATTCATTTGGCAGTGCATACATTTAAAGGGGCCTTTGCAACCGGCATACTTTGTGAATACATCCTTTTGTGATCTCTTTGTTGTCGCCATTTTCATGGTCCACGAAAATGGCCGCCAACAAAGAAATGGCACGTGCAAGGGATGCTGGTTGCAAAGGCCCCTTTAACTCTGTTCTACAGTTTCGATAAAGCTCTGTCTGTTTTAGACATCAACAGTTGTAAGACGCAATAGAAAATCAAAGAAAATCAATTGTTCACCAAACTTCTCAATTTCACCAACCTCTTTTGGACGAAAAACTGGCCTGATCGACAGCCTGCTCGCACCAGGCAGGGAAATTATAGGATAAGGTGAAATAAGTTCGCTTAGGATTAAAGATTGCCAATATTATTGATTTAATGAAATTTCTCTAGCAATAATGATGATGTTCGGCTTTATTTTATCGTGGCCTTAAAAGCGAAATGCACTTACTGTGAGCTTAACATCGTTCTCCAATATTTGAAGATAACCTAACAATATTCTTATCTTACCAAATACGAGATTTACAAGTGTGCAAATTGAATCCTTTCTGTTAATATTTACCAAGTTTAAAAAAATACAGCCCACATTCTTCGTGTTCCCCTCGGCAAACAATCGAAAATAGAGGACGGGTACTTCAAAGGAGTGTCAGTTGCAGAAAATGGCCTTCCCTAAAAGCTTGCAAACAATCACGTTTACACAGAAATGGGTACGTTACAACATGCGGTTACGTGTGATCAATTGATCAAATTTGCCCGCTCCTATGTTTGGTTTCTGTCGTAAACGGCTGCAGCTTTACCGGCTGGTCGGCACATGTTCAAAATGGGATCACCACTAACATACCGTGTTTGAACAGCTTAATTGTACAGCTATGCTCCTCCACAGCTCTTCTTACTGTTCTGCTATTGTTGAGACGGTCACCAGGAAAGCCTCTAAACAAAGCTTTGTTCCCCATTCGTTCATTCCAATAAGTGTGGGAATTACAGGGATTTTAGTTAATTGTATAAAAGTTTCATGGTACAGCTATGCTTCTCTGCAGTTCTACTTATAGCTCTACTGAGCAGCCATTAATAGACAGATGGAGGTGAGGCATATTTAAAGATGAAAGGATTTGTTCATTCTAAAAGTAAGGAACCACAGTAAGGAGGAAACAGTTTAATATTGTATAACTACGCTCCTCCGCTGCCCTATCCTGCGCAACCATTATTAAACAGGTACAACTCGAGTCCATATAAAGATCAAAAGATTTGATGATTCCAAAAAACGTGGGAAATACTGTAGAGAGAAGATTTTAGTAAATTGAAAAAACAAAACAACGTTATCACAGAAGAATATAAAAGCTTTGCTATGTTGACTTTTAGTCAAGGCAATATCTGTTGTTGCTGTTGTTGTCGTTGTTGTTGTTGTTGTATCTGTTGAGTGTTGCATAAAGAAACGCTTTTAGCTTTGTATTCAGGAAAAGGGCCTACAGTATTCCAACTTCGCATTTGTGATAAGCTCGAAGGAGCATTTGCCTGGAATTTGGGGGATGGTGCAAAAAGTCTTCCTAGATATTGCCACACTAGAAATACCATACGCCCCACAGAGCTTTCAAATTCCTTATAACGATTTTATAAGTCCAATAAAGAACTTAAAACCATAATGACAGGATAATAAGACTTAATGCTCTTCTTCGTAAACTTAATATTACATTGTGGCTAATTTCTCGGTATTTTCACTTTATCTCGTAAGTATCCACTTGATTTGATCTTAAACGATATCCAGGGAATGGAGTCTAAGATCCCTTGGTGTGAAAGTCCAATATCTTTTCGGATTTTTATGCGGTTTCCTTTAGACCAGGATTTGACATTAAACTTAAGACCACAACAAGTAGGCCCACCCACATTACAGGAATCACAAGTTTGTCCTTATACGGGTGAACAGTTGCCACTTGTTAAACTTGGGAAGTTTTTAAGTTTCTTTGGCTTATTTGAGAGATATACTTAAATTTGAATTTTCAAAATCAACAATCTTATAAGTTGCGTCAACCTCTGAAATTTGTTGCTACTCTGCAAGTTACTCTCCATGAATAAAGATCTGATCGATTGTCGACATTCGAATCTCAACTGCTGAAATTTTTAGAAATGAGGCTTTTAGTGGTAACTTTACTTAGCGTCGCCCTTGTGGCCCTCCTGAACATTCTATTCTCTCGTTGAAATATTGAACAAGCATGGAATGCAAATTTTAAGAGCAAACAGTTAACTTATTTCACCTTATCGAATAGCTCCCCTGGTTAAGGCCTAAATGAACCATAGATTAGGCCAGTCTTCATCAAGTTTCAAAACGAGTTGCGGCTTTACCTAGCATTGCCCTTTGTGGTCCTTCTGAACCCTCACAATATTGGAATGGGCTACAAGGGACCCCAATATTAACTGGAAACATTAGCCTTCTGGTTATGTGTCGCTCTGGTTTACAGCTAAAGAATCCTTTGAAAAACAATCCTGACTGGGAGCATCAAATTGCATTTCTTTTTAAAAATAGCTCAACGGTGTCTTTCTAACACCACTGATCAACACTGCAACATGGATTCCCCTTAGGCCTATGTCGATGTCACGCCCTTTTAATCTTTGCAAGCGGCTTCCATTAACAACCCCACAAGCCACTGCGCATGTACTGCGCATGTACTGAGCACCCATCAATCATGAACTGGAAAAGTAAACACGAAGGAGCTTTACCACAACGTGCCTAGAGGCCTGGCCAAACTGGGTAAAATTGTTGCCCAACATTTATTTCTCTGCTTAACCATGATTCTTATAAGACATTCTCAAATCAAACTTGTCAGCAAAGTAAATTCAACCAAGGTTTTTATTCCTCGGCAACAATTTTAGTGACGAAATACTCCTCGGCAACAATTATAGTGATTAAATACTGCTCGGCAACAATTAGATGTCGGCCGACAAGGTGGCTGAAATCTAATAAGTCTGGCAACGATTTTTCCCAGTTTGGTCGGGTTGCAAGGCACATAAGATGACAAAGAAAAGGGGGCTTACCTCGAGAACTCTGTCATTCAGCTGGAGTTTGCCTGGCTTGCTTGCCGCTCCATTTTCGGCTATTCTGGAGATAAAGACGCCGCTTGAGTCCTTCCCTTCCTGAAATTCAAATTACAAGATTTGTTACAACAACAAACAAAGGAAGGGTGTGATATAATACAGGCCTAAGATTTACTTTTCGTCAATTAATAAGCAGAAATAAATGATTTGAACCAACGCGCGAATTTCCTGATTTCAGAACGGCTGCGTGGGATCGGGGCTTTGTGGTTTACGCCTTGAAAGCTCTCGCGGTGTCCGAAGGGGCGATGAGGAAACGATATTTGGTTTTCCTTGCAAAATATTTCGATTTTTGTGTGACATCACGACACCTTGAATTATTTGGTGTTCCAATCAAATATATACTTTAATGTACTTTTAAAATGGAGACACTTGTTTGACACTTATGGAACATGGACAGAACGAGGCTATAATCTCATTAATATTTACGATGCTCAAACAGGGCGATACGACAAATCCTTTCCAATAAAATTGGATGCAAAGAAGGTACTTAGTAGGAGGGGATTGAAAACACAATACAAAGGAAATCTGTTCTAAAAACTATCAAATGATTCAATATCAAGCAACGAAATGCCATTTGTGATCAGTGGAATATGGACCTAACTTTGGCACTATGTGTCATCTCCCCAGGTCCATATGCAAACATAAACAAACTCATGTGCACAACAAAAAGACCTCATGGTGCAAATATGACATTTTGAACCTTTCTCTGGATGATAATTGTCGTCATTAAAACTTCGCGCTCTTAGCTGGCCTAGCGAGAAGTTTCTTCTGGAAGGGATGAAAGCGTGGGAAAACTCCATGACTTCAGAACTTCGCCACAGATATCGGAATAGGCTTATACGAGTCTCTGCTTCCTTCTAATAGCCTTCACTATGGGAGTTATGGGTTGGTTCGCATGTTTAGGCCTGTGCTGTTCCTGTTTTTAACTTCAACGACCAAAAAAAGGAAACATAGGCCTCCTAATTATTCTCGATGCCCTTCTAATGCTACCCTAGTTGCTAGACCCAGCTCTAGAAGGGACAACTTTCTTTTGGGATATTGAAGCATCTTTTTCATCAGGGTATTCGAACGCCCCGAAACAGACATCACAGGGCTGAATAGTAATGAATTCTTAGAGCATAGAAATGACAAGGCAAGGTCCTTCACCCAATAGGCTTCCTACAAGTAAACTTGACGCCCTTTACAGTTCAGAAGTATCCAGCAAAAGTTTTTCATGACATTAGACAACAAAATGATTCATATCCTGTTCGCTGACATGAAATTCTCCGCTTTCCCCTTCCCAATGAAATTTTCGCATCAAGAGTGATGGCCTAGGCTAAAGCCGGAATTGATGTCTTACGGTTTGATGATAATCCAGTTTCCAAAATCATAAGATTGTGTTAAAAACTAAAGAGGAGCAAACACTTTCTCTTCAATTCGCTTTGTCTAATTTATCAAAATTCTTGTGGGTCAGATTCTTTAGTTAACGTGTACTAACGTTAAGTAATGTGATTCATTCCTTAAAAGCATACTAAACTCTCTTGCCCACTACACAAGTGCCGCTCATCAGTACGAGGCCAGGGCTGAGTGTTCTGGCCTTGGCCTACGGCCATTTTGGATTATTGACATACGAAAGGTGTGTTCTCGTCGGTTTCCATGGGGTCGGCATAAAACCTCGCTTTCATATGCCACACCAAACAGCACAACTTGAACTTGCCATTAAATATAGGCTGCATTTCCCAAGCATTACGCATTAATTTCTTGAGGAAACTCGATACTTTAAGCCCGGCTTCCAATGCCAAACCAAACAAGTACAACTTGACATCAAATATAGGCTGCATTTCCCAAGCATTACGCATTGATTTCTTGAGGAAACTCGATACTTTAAGCCCGGCTTCCAATGCCAAACCAAACAAGCACAACTTGACAAGACTGCATTTCCCCTCCAGCATTAAGCCTAAGAACTAATTACTTGAGGAAACTGATACTCTATAGGCCTTTCCTCAAATGCCATACCAGATACCGAAGAGGCATCAAACACAGACTGCATTTCCCCTCCGGCATTACACATCAATTTACCAAGGAAACACGACACTTTAAAGCCATCTGCTAGCAACATCTCCATTAACTGCAATTTACTGTCTAGGCCACAAAATCGGGCCTTGCCTTTTCTGATTTATGGTATTCAAATTGATTCGATAATGAGACCAAAAGGTTAGAAAGTCGACAAGTTTTTTATG
>REGM01000079.1:301610-396882 GCA_004194415.1 Aurelia aurita | reverse complement strand
CTTTTATTTAGCATAGTAAACAGGTTATAGAAACTAACTAAACACTAACTCAACAGTGGTTGTTCTAGTGGTTCAATTCTTTGGAAATCGCGCACAAAATATCTTCGTCATCTTTCTATTGAAAACAAATCGAAACACTTACGAATTTCAATGATGGAGGAAAATGAGACTTTGATTAATATATGATTTCAATAAACATAAATTTCCCGTATACTAAATCTTGATGAATTAATCAAATGTTTTCTAAAACATCTTTTTAAATGCATACTTACAACTTGTAAACAGATCGCTCAGAAATTCGTGAGTGTTGCAAGCCGTTCTATAACAAGCACAATACTGATAACTGATCGATAACTCGATATAATTGTTGAGTTAAAAATGCATATAAACAGACTAATCTTTTGGTAAAACAAGCCTTTATAAATTTTAGCCTATGAATCGACTTTTTATAAACATCCCTCCCAGAAAGTCGACAATTCAAAGGCCGTTTCTATAACGGGCACAATTATTACAATCCTTTACGCAGGCCGCACAACGAAGGATTTGATTTGCACCCGTCGAAAAGCCGCTCAAAACCTGCTTCATTCATAATACCTATATCGTAAAAAAGCAGGTTTTCTAGGAGAATAAACTTATTTGAAGCCTGCAGAATTGTAAGCCGAACTAAGAAGCATAATTTCCAGTCGAGTCAGTATTATAAAATCGTCAAGCTCAATACTTTTGATGAATGTCAAACGAAAAGCTCTAGTACGTCAAATTATGGTTTCGAGCTTACATTTAATTTCCCGGCTATCTTCAAATTCAAGGGGCAAATCAGTCCTCGAAAAAGTGGACGATTTTTATAACAACAAAGGATTTCCAAAATGTCCATGTTTCATTTCAATCAAGTGTAAGAAATTTCTAATAATTTCTAGGGAGCAATTTGACTCTCGAAATTTACGCATTAATTCATTCCCCCCTGAAAATGAGTAACTTCTAAATTTTGCTTGAATTTCGAAATTCTATAAACAACTATTCAACAACGAAATTTATCCCTCCCCCTGATGACAAAATCCAGGTCGGTAGTTGACATATTTAAATAATAATTACACACGTATTTGGATTGCTGAGCTCGATGAAAGAGAATTGAAATATGACCGAAACAAAATGATGACAGATAGAGAACAAGAAACAAACTGTATTCGAAACATGTTCCCGTTTCGTTTCGTTTCGTTTCGTTTCGTTTCGTTTCGTAATTTCAGTTCAACTGCAGCAATGCAAAGCTGACTTTGATAACAAAGAATCGAAAAATTACCACAACAAGAAAAGAAATTTAAGAATTTTATCCCACAAACCTCTCCGTTTCTTTTCCGTAATTTCCCCTCCACTGCTGCGATTTGCGTGCTTAATTCACGAATTTGTCTTTCATACTTCAAAGTGTCCTCGTTAAATCGATTTTCAGCATCTAATACCTGATCCATTATTGCATTCTCCTTCGTTGTTAATCTCAAAGATAGCTTATCGTTCTCGTATTCTAAGTTCGTAATTTGTATATTTTGAATCTGGACTCTTTGCAATAAAACTGACAAACAGTCGTGTTCTTTTGCGTTTTCTATCGTGTTTAAGCAATCCGTGCATTTATTTAGCATGTTTCTATTAATTTCTTCGTCCATATAATCCTTTTTGCATCCATTGTCTTTATTATAAGGGCATTTTTCCATATGAACATCTTCCAAGCCTAATTTGTATATCACCGTACAACCGTCTCTATGATAAGGGCAATGTACATTAAAATTCAACACGAGCTTCCATATAGTTTGTGACCTCGGTGGCTTTAGACTCAAAGGGATCTCCTTGCAGCAATATGGGCATAATTCCTTTGAAGGTCCTTTTCGCCAGCTTTGCCAGCACGACGAACATATGTAATGATCACAAGGAGTACAAACTGGTTCTTTCAAAACAAGACAACAAATTGGACAAAGAACTTCTTGTGGAAGATTATCGACAAATCTATCAGTCTCGATTCCCATGTTGTTGTCTGTCGGCTGATAAAACCAATCCTTTTTATTTGTTCGAAGATTGTGGCATCTGGATTGCTACTCGAAATTTCATTCGACGGGAGAGAGTTTCAATCAAAGACCATCTGAATGAAATAATTAACTCGAATAATTATGATCTTGGTTTCGATCAATCTTCGACAAATATTTTAGGCTGAATCTAAATTCAGCGAAATCCATCCAATAATATCAATAACTCTCAAGTCAAGGAGAACTTTGATTAATTTCGTGATTAAAGTTGGATAACTTCTGATTCCGCACTCCACTAGCAACGAACCTTTCGTTTGAAGCAATAAATCAAAATTATTGCTCCTCTTTCTGTAAATTATAGCGCCTCAAATAACCCGAATCTAGTTGTGTTGATATGTTGATTCCAAAGCTACGATATTTTTATCCAAAACTATGTTTCTTTGATGCTACACTCCCGCACGATCTATCCTGTCGTAATATTCGACGTAAATGATTTCTCAGTTGGCTGCTAGCGGGAAGTATACGGGTTCACCTCTCAGCGATGTGGTTGCTCTCCCGTCAATCAAAGCCTTCATCCGATTGTGCAGTTCTCTTTGACGCGTTTCATCTAATTATGTCTTCCCTTCGCGATCGATGGCGGTTCCTTTGATTCAATCGTAAACAAAGCACTCTGCTTCTATTGTTCTTTCACCCTGTAAATATAAACAAAGTCACATGTAAACAGCGGTCAAGTCACTATAAGCAAGATGACAATTTTAGCTGTCCTGTTGTTACGATTTCTTCCAGAACCAGAAAATATGTCATTGCTAATTTGAGGATTTTCGCCCTGTAAATATAGACAAAGTCACACAGCGGTAAAGAAATTTTTTTAAAGATGACAATTACGAATTACTAAGATCTATTCCAGAACGATCTGTCCTTACGATTTCGTATGATTTACTCTAGAACATTGTGTCATAATTCATGGAAAATAGGAATAGTTCTTTCACCTTGTAAAAATATAAACGAAGTCGTAGGTATATGAAGGCCTATGATTAGCGGTCAAGTAACATTTAACATGACAAAGCTGACCTTACGATTTCAATGTTATATACAGCTTCACAGTTTATTCCAATACCCAATGTACAGATGAAATTCTCCTTTTAAAACTTGAGTGAACACAGAAAAATCTCATCGGGTAGCTCGCGAACTTTGCGTGTCGATTTTGCCGAATATCATTTACGAAATCTCATATCAAATCCTCTTACAATTAAAGTCACACTGGGTCTTTAGAGTTGGGATGTCATGACCATTCGCGGACTAAAGGCTAATAAATTAAAAAGACCTTATTTGATCGCTTGAATTTTTCTTGTATACAAAGCAAATCAGCGGTTCAAATCACACATAAGATATAACCCCTCAACCCTCAAAAGCTCTCCGCAAATTAGACTTTAGGTCCTGTACTGAAGCAGGCTCAAAACTCCCTAAAATATATAACGAATATCAATACAGATGTCGAAATATCGAGATGTCGGAATATAGATGTCAGAATAACGAGATTGACCCCAATCCTCAAGCTCTCCGCAAATTAGACTTTACGTTCTGTACTTAAATATGTGTAAGCCCCCTAAAATTAGCCCTCACTCAACAAGCTCTCCGCACAATAGACTTTATGTTCTGCGCTGAAATATGTTTAAGCCCCCTAAAATTCTAGAGAAACAATGAGGATCCTTGACAGAACATGGATAATTCTTTTGTTCTCCATTGTTCCCCAAAGAATAACCCCAACCAGTCAACATCTGTTTCTTACAGAGCTCTGAGTATCACCAGGGGGAATCAAGGATTTTCGTGATAAGCAAAAGAGAGAACTCTTTAGCCAATGATCACCAACCAACAAAATCAACTATAGCTGGAAAGGAACTCTTAAAGAGCCCGTGATACCCAGATGATTTCAAGCTGAAAGAAAACGATCAGTTATCATCTATCAGTAGCCCTTTCACTATCTTCCAAGAACGAAGAAAAAATCGAGTTTTCAGTGTTATCTTTTTCGTCGTCTTAGATTCCAACATTCATGTGGGCATAAAACGCTCACACACTCGTAGTCTTTCCTCTAGAAATCCTGTTAAATAACATAAAATCTCATCAAGATCAAGATCAACTTGCTAAAATCTCGCGTACTAGTGAGAAGTCGTAATCCCCTTAGTGTGTTAAAATCAGATGGTGCAATTTCCTAGGAACCATAGAAGAACTAAACCACGAAAATTTGAAACGAATATTAAAATTAGAAATAAAATAATGTGAAAATAAAACATTAAGGATTTTAAAATAATTGTACCCTCAACATAAGATACTTCTCCAAAAAATTATCAACATTTAAAACCTTCTTCCGGCATACGTACCAATTCATATGAAAATTACGTGGCCAAAAACCTTCACTGCAAGTTGAACATAAAGAAATATTCGTGGTTGTGTGTCCTCTCGGATCTCCTCCTCCAACTAAACATTCTACACGTGCTAAGATTTTTAACTATCAAAATCTTGGGCTGGTTATCAGGCTAAAAATGACCTTGTTCCACGATGAGCACTCGATGAGCAAGCAAAGAATACCGCTGTGAACTATAAAACAATGGTCCACCGACCGACTCAGTGACGGTCCCTTTGCCGCTTAGAAACAACCCGTTAAAACACTCATACACTAGAATCACAAACTCATTTCATACCGAATACCAGCTATATCTTACCGTATTTCATATACAGCGTTGGATTCACGTTTTTATATCTTCCCGGTCCACTGAAGAACGGTTTCTTTGAAAAATTTAACAGACCAGTTTTTTGACATTAAAGTGCATATATCAAACACATTTTCCAAGCTACAACAACCAGTTAATTTACTCTTTTCTGGTCCACAATTCTTCGACTCCAATTTCTAGCAAAATCGGCCTCAGTATCTTATTGAAATAACCAGCTAATTTTACCCTTTCTGGTCCACAATTCTTCTTCTCTAACTTCTGTTAGAAGCGGTCCCTGTATAGCACTTAAATAACCTGTCTAAACGTTCATTTACTGATGTCTTTTAGTAATGACTGTGTGCTTAAAAACCAGTTCGTTTTACCCACGTCAATTCCACGATTCTATTACTCCAACCTTTCCCGCTACATACGTTTGCCAATACCAGTTTTGTTCGTTCCTGCTACTAATCAGTACGCACATAAACCTAAGTCAATTTATCCTTATATACCAATCAATTCTTACTCATCAATACACACACACACACACAACCGGCGTTAAATACACGTTTCTTGACCCCCTGTGACCTAGTTTGAATTAAATTGAGGTACCTGCATATGATTGACTAAGACCTCAATAAACTTTACGTTTTTTAGCAGAACTCGTGGATTCAATGTCCTTCTAGCGTGATTCTTTGCAACAAATCTTCTTCCGTGTATTGAAAACATTGAAATGAATGCCAAGTGTCGGTTAGGCCCATGCTTAAATGAAAATGACTGGAATTTTCGCACCAAGTATTCGAAGGCTTTCCTCACTGCACTAGATTCAATGTCTTACAAGCATGATTCTTGATACATAACAGAGCTTGTTCTGTGTGTTTAAGTCGCAAACTTGGAATGAATGCAATGTGTCGCTTAGGCCCTTGAAATGAATAGTAGATGTTGCNACTCAGTGACGGTCCCTTTGCCGCTTAGAAACAACCCGTTAAAACACTCATACACTAGAATCACAAACTCATTTCATACCGAATACCAGCTATATCTTACCGTATTTCATATACAGCGTTGGATTCACGTTTTTATATCTTCCCGGTCCACTGAAGAACGGTTTCTTTGAAAAATTTAACAGACCAGTTTTTTGACATTAAAGTGCATATATCAAACACATTTTCCAAGCTACAACAACCAGTTAATTTACTCTTTTCTGGTCCACAATTCTTCGACTCCAATTTCTAGCAAAATCGGCCTCAGTATCTTATTGAAATAACCAGCTAATTTTACCCTTTCTGGTCCACAATTCTTCTTCTCTAACTTCTGTTAGAAGCGGTCCCTGTATAGCACTTAAATAACCTGTCTAAACGTTCATTTACTGATGTCTTTTAGTAATGACTGTGTGCTTAAAAACCAGTTCGTTTTACCCACGTCAATTCCACGATTCTATTACTCCAACCTTTCCCGCTACATACGTTTGCCAATACCAGTTTTGTTCGTTCCTGCTACTAATCAGTATGCACATAAACCTAAGTCAATTTATCCTTAAATACCAATCAATTCTTACTCATCAATACACACACACACACACAACCGGCGTTAAATACACGTTTCTTGACCCCCTGTGACCTAGTTTGAATTAAATTGAGGTACCTGCATATGATTGACTAAGACCTCAATAACCTTTACGTTTTTTAGCAGAACTCGTGGATTCAATGTCCTTCTAGCGTGATTCTTTGCAACAAATCTTCTTCCGTGTATTGAAAACATTGAAATGAATGCCAAGTGTCGGTTAGGCCCATGCTTAAATGAAAATGACTGGAATTTTCGCACCAAGTATTCGAAGGCTTTCCTCACTGCACTAGATTCAATGTCTTACAAGCATGATTCTTGATACATAACAGAGCTTGTTCTGTGTGTTTAAGTCGCAAACTTGGAATGAATGCAATGTGTCGCTTAGGCCCTTGAAATGAATAGTAGATGTTGCTTACTTAGGCCCAATCCTTGAATGAAACTCTATTTGAAAATTTCACATCACGTCAGATACTCTATGTCACTCTGTCGTGATTCTTGATTCTTGAGAACAAATCTGGGCAATTTCAATGCCTGGAGAGAACATTTTATTGTCAAAAACTACGAAGAATCAGAAAAGGCGAAATAGAGAACGCGAAAGGTGCAGAATCAAGGGTTGTTGTTCACCATTTGTAGCGATTATTAGTTTAAGTGTGAAATATTGTGGATAATCCTTCACCTATGATGAGTTTCGACCATTTTCAAACACATTTCGAGTGAAATCAAAGGGCGATGATTGAGTAAAAAACAACTCGTGTCAGCTCTCAAAGGAACCGTAACGATGGTGTACTGGGTAGTAGGGGCAAGAAAAGAAATTCCCAGTTCGAATAACAGAAGAGCCATGAATAAGTCACCTACAAAGTCAACGCTGAGAATTTTGAATCCTGGAAGTCAGCATGAGCCAAATTACCTAATTTTAGCAGTTATAGGAGCCTGGGACGAGCAGGGGCGTCGCCAGCCCAAAACATGTGGGTGGACTTAGTATGGAATCGAGTTCTGAAAGGTATACCCAGCCATTTTTACACCGTTATTGCTTATAAATAAATACCACAATGATAAAACTGGGGTGGACACCCCCTGGCAATACCACTAGGGACGAGTGGAGAGTGATAGGCTCAGTTGGGCTAGGCCTATCATGAGATCATCTTGTTTGCATACGTGTAGATATACGAACTGTTCAGCAGGCTGGTAATGATAAGAGCACGTAGGCAAAGATACACCCCTATATCCTCATTTTTCGAGGTTCAAAACATTTTCCAGCTGCAACCACATCCTCTGACTCTATGGCAATTAGATGGGTATGCATGGTGCCAAGAAGCAACCTCATAAAACATAATCACAGGCGACATTGAAGTCAAAGGATTTACATCAACGTTACTTGGAAACGGCCACCTAACAACGATATGCTTACAGTAGATTAATAAAACACGTTACAACCTTAAATTACCTCGTTATTAAGGGATTGTTGCGTGTCCATCGTTAATTAAGGGTAAATCGAAACCAAGTCCTATCTTGTAAACAAGCGCTACATTTACAGATGTATATTGTTCGTCTAAATTGATGAAATTATATTTGCAAGGCCCGCCCAGGTCTTACATGAAAAATTTAGCAAGGAATGGTCCTCAAATTTGACTGCTAAGATCGAACTTAACGAGACCTCTTCGAATTTAAAAGCCCTCTTGTATTAGTAAAACTGTTCCAATGTGAAAGCAAGAACTAAGCCTGTGTTTTGTTTACTTCTTGGTATTTAGGCCCATTTAGGCCCACTGTTTAGGCCTGTTCTTTCTTAGTACACTCACAAATCAGCAAATCTATTGTAAAGAAACATATGTCAAAATCTAAATTACATTTTTAGAGATGGGTGTACAAATTTTTGGCTCATTCTATTGCCACTATTCCGAAAGACTTGATCAAAACAAAACATAATCAAAGGCCGGGACATCTGTTTGGGACGTCCGATACATAAATAAAGGCATGATATCATGGATAACAGGGCAGACATGGATAACAGATTTAGGGCAAGCTGTAAAGCAGTATTTTATATTGATGCCTTTACCCTGTATAAAGAATTAAAAATGAAATGAATGAAATGATATGCTGAACTCCTCAACATAACTCTTTACGAAATATCATTCTTCGCTCAATCAAACACATTTTGTCACACTGTGGATAAAGGAGTTATGGGAGAGTTATTCATTGATTTATATTCCTCGTTCGCTAACCAGGTGGAAGAACGTTCCAAGACCAAAATATTAACACAAAGGCAATTTAATGACGAAAGCGTAGTGTTTCTAAAACTTGCATTCTAGTTTTTGTACAGCACATGCCTTATGACACTTCAATCAACAGGACTGCTCATTAATTTCATATTGTTCATTAGTGTCTTCGCTAATCAGTAAATATTTAGCAAAATATGGCATTCCGATTCAGAGTATAAGAAACACGCAGAAATCTCGCAATGTGTGAAAGAATCTTTTTAGGCCAGCCCAACGGACCCCTCCCCGTTAAATCCGCGCCAATGTCTATCGTTTGCATGTGTCGTCACATGTGTTGGGCGTCAACTGTAAGGGAGGCTATGAAATATGGCCTCACGCCGTAAATGGTTTTTAGAAATAACACATGGTAGAAATATTCAAGATTATATTTTATAGGCACTATTAAACATCTTTCCTGGCAGGCCTAATTCTCTTGCAAAGAAAGACTAGATACAAGGATAGGCTTGACTTCGCCTGCTGAAAAGCAGAAAAGGTCAATAATTCAACTCTCGTTTTGCCTCAGATCCAATCAGACCATTTTCCTGTGACTAGTGTCAGATGATAATAACTATGACAGATATTAACCTTGTCAAAACAGCTTTTTACCTAACGGGCCTATTTATGCTTCAACCGAATAATGATGATTTTGACCGAGCTGAAGCGAGGCTAGGGAAACCTGACACACCCCAGGAAACGAGGGTGGACCAAAATGAGTTCTGTATTGCTCTGCTCCTATGACTGGTCTATTCATGACTGGTCTATTGTTTGTGGTGCAACTTCTTGCCTTGCAGGTTGTACACCTTGTAACATGCCGAATCACTTTATGAATCATACAATGCGACTTACAACAAAGCGTCCAAACAAACGGATGTCATTGAAAACAATTAGGGCGGCTATTTGCATGACGATGTTACTTTCAACAGATCACTTTGCGACCAGGCCCGAAATAAATTCAATACATGCTAAAAGTTGATACATATACTGGGCCTATATACCACAAAATGATGCCGCTTGTAGCCTCTTTGTTTTGAAGGCTCAGGAGATGATTTCAAAGGCCGAAACCGTTATGTTGATTTCAAATATTGTATTCACAAGATTTAAGTAGATGAGCTGGCTGCAATCTGGCCACTTGTCTGTTCGCTAACCTTTAACGTAATTTCTTGTCTGTATGTCTTTTAAATACTTCAAGCAAATATTTCGTTTATCCAGTTAGAAAAGTCAAGCAACAAATTAGGACAATTTAAGATCTTTCAGCAGCAGCAGAGTAGACAGATGAGTACAGAGCCTTGTTATTCTTTTCTGCATGCAAGGTCGAGGGACAGAAAACTCCTAAACATTTCGCAAACCTTTCGCAAAAACCCTTTTTTCCGAAAAATCCTTTCAAATCTCTAAAAATTCTGTGGTTCTAAAGAGCCTCGATTGGTTTATAGAGGAGTAATAACCGTTGCGCAGGAGCTACAAGGTTCTAACACTTGGCTCCAGTGTTTGTGGTTTAGGCCTAGTTCTTATGAAACAGCCTCGCTTTAAATCAAGTACTTGAAAATTGCTTCGAATACAAGAATGGATTGCTGAATAGTTTTGTCTGACACTGGCCACAGCAAATCGTCAGATAACATACGAAAATAGAAGAACAAAGAACATAAAAAAATCAAGAACTGTGCTCTCATATATGTTCCTTGCATTTCTCATGCCAAAGCCCTGAAAGCTTTCTCCAAAAAGAAATAGATTGCTTGACCCAGATTCTAAAACAAATGTTATTTCAACTCTGGTCCACATAAATGATCTCAGCTATTGGAAGGTTACAGCTAGACTAACAAAGAAATTGTAGCTTTAAACATGGCATTCAACGGACTATGAAAACAGATCAATGATTCAATAACACAAGAAGAAGAGGTTCTTTGAGCGACATTTACTCATGTAAGATTCTTTGAAGGGCCTGAAAAGAACGCCTGAGTCGACCATCCGAGTGGGGGTGGCTTTGACGCAAGTATCACTATCACATCTAACAACGTAGGAGTGCAAATTTGTTGTCACTGTTTACAGATGCTTACATTGAACAAAAGAATTCATTAGGCCTATTTGTCGCGGTGTGCCTTTGAATGTCTGAAAGCAAATGTAAATACTGTGTCGTCGTAGCCTGCGTAACACGATGTCTTGTGTACGCCATGCCAGCCCTTGTCATATGTAATTTTTGTTCTTATGCAGTTTTGTTGACCCAGTCCTGTTTTATGTGCGATAACNATAACACAGAAGAAGGGGTTCTTTGAGCGACATTTACTCATGTAAGATTCTTTGAAGGGCCTGAAAAGAACGCCTGAGTCGACCATCCGAGTGGGGGTGGCTTTGACGCAAGTATCACTATCACATCTAACAACGTAGGAGTGCAAATTTGTTGTCACTGTTTACAGATGCTTACATTGAACAAAAGAATTCATTAGGCCTATTTGTCGCGGTGTGCCTTTGAATGTCTGAAAGCAAATGTAAATACTGTGTCGTCGTAGCCTGCGTAACACGATGTCTTGTGTACGCCATGCCAGCCCTTGTCATATGTAATTTTTGTTCTTATGCAGTTTTGTTGACCCAGTCCTGTTTTATGTGCGATAACAACCCTTCAACTAGCTGTCGCTGTCCTACCAGGGCCTATTTAAAAACATCAAGATTTCAGCAAATGGATTTTATGATTTTGTCCAGATTGGTAGGTTTCCTTATGAATTTCACCTTTAAAGGGAATAACCTGAGTTAAAAGATGAGATCTCATAGGTTTATAAATAGCCTATTGTATTTGATAATCCAGCAAGTGGGCAAAGAAAGCAAAGCCAAAGAAAACAATGGCGTGTTTTGGTTTTTCTTTATCCTATTTATAGACCGGCGCCTTATAGCTCAGGTCATTCGCTTTAATTCTGTTGTTGGTCTTAAGGAAACAGGGTATCTCGGGGTGTCTCTCTATCACACAGTCTCTCTTCTTGCTAAACAATTAAATGTTAATAGACCTCTTAGCTATTCTAAAAAAGAGTCTGAATCGAACGATATTTTCATACATTTTGTAGAATTTTCGAATGTGCACAACAGTGATAGAAGCTATAACGCCATCATCCACTCAATCGAGCACTTCGTATAAAAATGTATAAAAATATCACTCGATCCAGACTCTTTTTTAGAATAGCTAAAAGGTCTATTAGATCTTCTCGTTGTGTTTTTCATTAGGATTTTTAAGTCTCGTATCCCTATCGACCAAACGAGATTAAGACTTAGAGCAAATCAAATTAGCCACGAACAGCTAAGTTTTGAATTGCAATGATATTTACGCTTAACAACTCATTGGTGGCATAAAATTCAATCAATGTACTTTTTAAACCCAGAAAGATTGCCTGGAAAGACCTTTTCAAAATTGCACCCAAATCTAGCGTGCAGTCTGCACTAACTTCTCTTGTCTGTAAATTTGCCAGGAACTTGTTCAAACACCCGAATCAATGCAGTAAGCCTCAAATAGTATCCAAGAAACAAGAAATCCTATCAAAATTGCTTCATAAGAATGATGAGATTTCTTTTTGTCCCAGAATGTCCAATATCAGTCACGATTTTTGTCACAGTGATTCATAGCTCCAGTTTTGATGGAGGTACAATGCATTTTTCTTCCATATTTGAAAGCATTTTGCAAATGTGATTATTTTGGTAAACGATGAAAGACTGGGGGTGGAGGAGCCCAAAATCGAGGACTGGAATGTGTGAACCCCAGTTTTGGGTGTGCGTTCCATAGTCCCTCCAGTTTTTTATGTATCCTTTTTATATGATTTAAATGATGTAACAGTTTTGGGTAAAGAATTATAAAACGAAGTGAAGTTCCAGTTTTCTTTGGTTTGAAGTCCCAGTTTTGGGTATGATTGTTTTGCCATCTTCACCATTACCCATCCAGTATCGGGGCAATATTTTGTTTGCAGCTTCGCTCATACCCGTCCTTAATTTTTGGCACATCCACCCCCGGGGATGAAAGCCACAGGTGGTTGCATGACCATTCGTGTGATGTCATACTTTGGCATAAGGCTGGAGTGATTCCAAAACACATCATCGCCAATAATAGTCATCACGTTATTAATTTTTTCTTCAATCTTATTCGAAAGAATGAATGACAACTAATTCATTAGCCTACAGTTTTGTCTCAAAGTCTCGACACCAATTTGATCTACTGGGTGAATCAGAAAAATTCTTAGACGTTTAAAAGCATGTAGCTCTCAAACCATTTATCAAATTCCTATAAACTGGTAATATCTGAGTATCTAACATATCAACTTAGATAAAAATTTAGTTTGTCGAAGTGAGTCTTATCGTTCTCAAATTACAAGCAAATTTATAGAAGTGTTTAATCTCAAAATCCTTCAAAATAGGCCTAAAATTCTTGATCAAATTTGCTAGTAATTTAGCCCTACAGCTATCATAATCAAACTCTATCGGTCCATCTTGCCACTCAAACATTTACTTGGTATATAAAGAGGCTGCTGTATAATCGTATACACTTGGGACTGTCTTTCAGCCTTTTTCCGTCTATTTTCATGAAGCTGGATAGCTGGATTGCTAGCAAATTAGATCAAGGATTTTAGGCCTGGTTTTGAAGGATTTTTGATATGAAGCGTTTTTATAAAATCGCTTGTAATTTGGGGGCGATACGATCGATTTTGACAAAATAAATGTTCTTATCTAAGTTGATATGTTAGCTACACAGGTATTATCAATTTATAGGAATCTGATAAACATTTTGAAAGTTACAGGCTTTCAAACGTATGAACACTTTTATGACTCCTCCGGTATAAAGCGAATGAACCGAGTTGAAAATGGCGTATGCCATTTGCCAATTTGCATAATAAAAGAACTATTTGCTTCTCCGCAGATGATCAAACAATAGGACAATTGGTGGTGTGTGGCCTCATTTCTAGATTAGATCGCGGCTTGCAAAAGCCAACCGCTTTCTAGCAGCAAATTATCAATTTCTGCCATATGGCAAGCTCTTTCAATACCTAGCCACTCCCATTCGATGCCTGACAAGGGCTGTTTTAAAAAAACTTAGCAGTTCATCAATGATTTTTATTATGGTTGCCAATAGTAGGGGTTGTGAGTAAATGGGGGCATTTTGACGAAATAACTTCTTCTGTAACTAATATAATCAAGTAGTTATAAATACTCAACATTAATTAATCTCTATTTTTGATCTTTTTTGCAAATTATAAGCTATTATATTCCTTAACGAACCAAACAAGCTGAAAAAATAGAACATGATTTTTCATGAAAACCGATTTGTGTGCCTGGCTCTGATTCGTGCACCAGGAATAATGCATTCGCTAATGCAATAGAACAAACCATTACAACCTTACAACGAATATTGATCAGCTGAACCGGCCAGAACATGAAAGGATGTCCGGTCCTCTGTTCTTGCCGCTTATTTTTCCTGCATCTTTTTTCCCATGCTATAAAAGGTTTACTAAACGGATAGCGAAATTTCAGCACAGGATTCGCTACACACAGCCCAAAGAACAAATAAATCAATTTAGAATAACAGCACGCCGGAAGCAGCCTTGAATCATAACCTTCGTTTGGCCCAAATAAGCAGTACAGAAATGACCTTTGCCTTTTGCCCCCTATAGTGCACAGGGCAAAGCACAGAAGCACCTCTTTCTACACATTGTTCAAAAGAGAGAAGCGTTTTTGAAAGCAGGGTAGTTATCGCTGGAGGAGGTAGGGAAAACAGATCTCCGAAGCAAGATAAGAATATAAGGCATCTTTGTATCTGTTGTGAGTACCCTGGGGATTAGAAGTAAACAAGCTTGCCCTTGCCCTTTCTTGATTATTGGGATATATCTATTTTCGTAAGTTCTGCAGCTGAAGAACAATAGATTTGGAATAAATCAGAAATTGGAAAGAAATTGAGGAGGAAGATCAAAGAAGATTCAAATGTGAGAGGAAAAGAAACACCTGGAGAGTAAAATGAATGAACGATAGAAGGAAGAAACTAATGAGCGATTGAGTGAATAGATATATAAATGAATGAATGAATGAATGAATGAATGAATGAATTAATAAATTAATGGATGAAGAATGAAAATANACGTTATTAATTTTTTCTTCAATCTTATTCGAAAGAATGAATGACAACTAATTCATTAGCCTACAGTTTTGTCTCAAAGTCTCGACACCAATTTGATCTACTGGGTGAATCAGAAAAATTCTTAGACGTTTAAAAGCATGTAGCTCTCAAACCATTTATCAAATTCCTATAAACTGGTAATATCTGAGTATCTAACATATCAACTTAGATAAAAATTTAGTTTGTCGAAGTGAGTCTTATCGTTCTCAAATTACAAGCAAATTTATAGAAGTGTTTAATCTCAAAATCCTTCAAAATAGGCCTAAAATTCTTGATCAAATTTGCTAGTAATTTAGCCCTACAGCTATCATAATCAAACTCTATCGGTCCATCTTGCCACTCAAACATTTACTTGGTATATAAAGAGGCTGCTGTATAATCGTATACACTTGGGACTGTCTTTCAGCCTTTTTCCGTCTATTTTCATGAAGCTGGATAGCTGGATTGCTAGCAAATTAGATCAAGGATTTTAGGCCTGGTTTTGAAGGATTTTTGATATGAAGCGTTTTTATAAAATCGCTTGTAATTTGGGGGCGATACGATCGATTTTGACAAAATAAATGTTCTTATCTAAGTTGATATGTTAGCTACACAGGTATTATCAATTTATAGGAATCTGATAAACATTTTGAAAGTTACAGGCTTTCAAACGTATGAACACTTTTATGACTCCTCCGGTATAAAGCGAATGAACCGAGTTGAAAATGGCGTATGCCATTTGCCAATTTGCATAATAAAAGAACTATTTGCTTCTCCGCAGATGATCAAACAATAGGACAATTGGTGGTGTGTGGCCTCATTTCTAGATTAGATCGCGGCTTGCAAAAGCCAACCGCTTTCTAGCAGCAAATTATCAATTTCTGCCATATGGCAAGCTCTTTCAATACCTAGCCACTCCCATTCGATGCCTGACAAGGGCTGTTTTAAAAAAACTTAGCAGTTCATCAATGATTTTTATTATGGTTGCCAATAGTAGGGGTTGTGAGTAAATGGGGGCATTTTGACGAAATAACTTCTTCTGTAACTAATATAATCAAGTAGTTATAAATACTCAACATTAATTAATCTCTATTTTTGATCTTTTTTGCAAATTATAAGCTATTATATTCCTTAACGAACCAAACAAGCTGAAAAAATAGAACATGATTTTTCATGAAAACCGATTTGTGTGCCTGGCTCTGATTCGTGCACCAGGAATAAAGCATTCGCTAATGCAATAGAACAAACCATTACAACCTTACAACGAATATTGATCAGCTGAACCGGCCAGAACATGAAAGGATGTCCGGTCCTCTGTTCTTGCCGCTTATTTTTCCTGCATCTTTTTTCCCATGCTATAAAAGGTTTACTAAACGGATAGCGAAATTTCAGCACAGGATTCGCTACACACAGCCCAAAGAACAAATAAATCAATTTAGAATAACAGCACGCCGGAAGCAGCCTTGAATCATAACCTTCGTTTGGCCCAAATAAGCAGTACAGAAATGACCTTTGCCTTTTGCCCCCTATAGTGCACAGGGCAAAGCACAGAAGCACCTCTTTCTACACATTGTTCAAAAGAGAGAAGCGTTTTTGAAAGCAGGGTAGTTATCGCTGGAGGAGGTAGGGAAAACAGATCTCCGAAGCAAGATAAGAATATAAGGCATCTTTGTATCTGTTGTGCGTACCCTGGGGATTAGAAGTAAACAAGCTTGCCCTGCCCTTTCTTGATTATAGGGATATATCTATTTTCGTAAGTTCTGCAGCTGAAGAACAATAGATTTGGAATAAATCAGAAATTGGAAATAAATTGAGGAGGAAGATCAAAGAAGATTCAAAAGCGAGAGGAAAAGAAACACCTGGAGAGTAAAATGAATGAACGAATGAATGAATGAATTAATGAATGAATGAATGAATGAATGAATGAATGAATGAATGAATTAATGAATGAATGAATGAATGAATGAATTAATAAATTAATGGATGAAGAATGAAAATAGCAACTGCTTGATTATGAAACCGAAATACCCCAGCAAAACTTCGATAAAATAGGGTCAAAATAATAAAAACTTTATATACAATGAACTAGTTGCAATGAAAACAGAAGGAAAGGAAACATCATTGAACAATGAGTAGATATAGATGTAGAAAAGATATTACTATCTTTTTTTATAACATAAACAAACAAACAAACAAACAAACAAACAAACAGTAAAAGATGAAATATAACAACAATAGTTTATAAAAATAGTGAAGAATTAAAACAGAAATAGAAAGTGATGAAAAAAAAATGAATTTAGAAATATCGTGATGATAAACATGGTCAATGAGAAGCAAAGAAATTTATTTGATTCATCTGAAAGGTCATTAGGCCAAACGGCTAGACCGAGGTCTGGTCATAAGTTTGTGAATGAATAAAGAAAGCAAGGCGAGTTTCCTTCTTAAGAAACAAGAAGGTAGTGAAATATTTTCAAAGAAAAGAAAAAGTGAAGTATTCATTATCATTAAAGGAAGATAATCATGTATGAAGAGAGCAAGCCAGGCTTAGATTCCTTGATTATTGTTGATTTAGGCCATCAGTCCAACACGCTAACATTTAATGCATTTAAAACGCAATCAACAAGGTTTTAAAATGATTAGCTGAATGAAATGTGGCTGGGAAGAAAACCTTCGCTACCTGAGTTTTGGTATTAGAGCATTTATCCATCAGATGATTGAAGAAAGCTACAGCCATTGTCAAAACCATTTTATGGATACTAGCATTTTCAGCAACTGCCTTAAAAAAACTCTTGAGTCAGGGATGTCGAAATCAATGCAAAATTTAATATTCATCCTAACTTCTCCTGTTCTGTGTTGATCTACTAAGAAAATACAGAAAAACTTTAATAAAGAGAACTTGGAAGTTTTTCCTGGAAGGAAAAGAAAATTTAAGATGTATTATTTAGCAGATGTGCATCTAGACTTATTATTCTAGACATACTACGACTGTCTCTTGGACTGATATCCCCAACAATTACTGAATGAAGCGAAAACAACAACATGATTTCTTTTCCATAAGGAGCGTAAGACGAGGGACTGATGTATACAGTGCACTGGATCAGTGGCTCGTAGTAAAGCAAAAAACTCCGCCGGGTTGCAAGCCTCTGATCAAGGGGAGAAGTGTAAAGCCTGGATATAGGCCCGGATTAAGGTTAAAGGCTGTCCCTTAGCTAATAATGTCCAAAGTGGGAAATTTGCTGCTGTCAGTTCAGTAGTTCTACAATAGCATATCAAGCAACCAAATCGGGGAAACTAGTGATGTGTGTTTACATTACAGAGTGGACGATTTTCGATTTAAAATTAGACTGGGAAAGAGAACCTGAAAAACAGCTATCACACACCACAAAATAACAAACAAAAACAAGAGAAAGTAATTTTGGATGAAACTGCAACTGCCCGGCTACTGTAAGCAATAATAGATGTTTATTTGCGATTTAAAATTAGACTGTGAAAGAGAACATGAAAAACAGCTATCTCACCAAATCCACATGAAATACTAAACAAAAACACGAGAAATCATTTCGGATAAAACTACAACTGGTCTAAGTAAATAAATCAAATATCAAACAGAGCCATCAACTGCGAATCGTGGTCTCATTATTCACCGAACAAAAGACAACCCTTTTATTGAAGTTTTCATCCTTTTCATTCTTTTCCCTCCCCATGAATTCTATAACAAATCATGTACCAGTCCTTTCATAACAACTACAACCGACTCCTCCTACTGCGCGAGCTTGAATGAAATGATTAACTGGTTTTAAAAAACATTTCAAAGTGGAAAAACCTTCAATGAACACCTGTAGGTTTTAAGGAGGAAAGTTTACAACTTGCAACAGTCGGGGTGATATTCTTTTATTTGATTCACTGATTCACTACAACTTGCACTGCTAACCAACTGGGCGATTTCACATGTGTCCTTCATTCATGAGGGGCAAGGAAGGGGCACATATTCAGGAGCGTCGAGAGGGGGGTAGGGGGGGGTAAAAGGTCCGGGGCCCGTAAAGATCCCATACCATAAAATGTATTATTGCTATAAAATCTCTTTACAGCGCATTTGTATGACAATTTATCTGCCTTAAAAGTGCCGTGACCTTGCCCTCGTTTGAAAGTGAGAATCAAATACTCTGACTAAAATAACGAAGTTTAACCTTTAAAAGTTTAACCAGAATATTTTGTACCTTGCCTGTGACAGCTGCAACTATAGAGCGTTCTTTCAGCAAGCTCAAGTTTATCAAAAACTTTATTGTGAAGTACAATGACTCAAGACAGGGTAACAGATCTTGCAGTGTTGAGCATGGAGAATGACATTGCAAGAACAGTTGACTTTAAGTTAAGGACATTATAGATGACTTGGCACCTCTTAAAGTATTTTTTTGAATGTTACAAACCGTCGTATTGATATTCTTATTTTACTAACACAAAATGATGTCCTTGATTCATCAATACTATTTTTACATAACCTTGACATAGAATGTTTAAGCAATTTGTTTAACTATTATTCCTAAAAAGGGCGTTTTCCTCATTTTCCGAGGGTCTGAAGGGCGTGGTCAAGGAAAATTTTATTGGGGGCTATGCCCCCAAACCCCCCTCAGGGCCCAATCCTATAAATCACTCCAGGGCTGGCTCTCGACGGCCCTGCATATATTTCATTCACTGATTCATTACAGCTTCGATGTTAGTTAACTGGACGATTTTACACGTGTATTTCATTCATAAACTTATCTATCTGTTTATCGGCTTAAACTGCTAAGGGGGCAACAAAGGGGCATATATTTCATTCACTGATTCATTACAGCTTCGATGCTAACCAACTGGGCGATTTCACATGTCACATGTGTCCTTAATTCATAAATGCTTTACGGAAGTTATCTATTTGTTTATCGGCTTAAACTCCAAAGGGGGCAAGGAGGGGCATTTGTTTCGTTCATCAACCAACTGGGCGATTTCACACCTGTCGTTCATTCATACATGCTGTTTGTACATTGGGGAAGGCTTGGCTTGAACTGCAAAGGGGCATGTATTTGATTCACTAATTGGGGGAACCAGCAGGGCGACCTCGCACCTGTCGCTGTTTTCGTTAATGTTTTACAGATGTTGTTTTAAAAACTGCTATTGCTATGGGGGCACATATGGGCACATTTTAGCCTCCAGTCACCATTCAAACAAACACATAAAAACTATGTCAATATTTGCTCAATTTGGAAATGTAGTAGCGTGGCCAGAGCCAACTGGCTGCCTTTCCCGAGATAATGAAAGGGAATGTGTAATGGTAAATAGGGTTGTCTATAAATAGAACAAAGAAAACACTCAGACACAGCATTGTTTCTTTGGCTATCCATTGTTTACGGCGTGTGTGCAACTTCGATTTGAATGGGATATTTTTAGAATTTTTTGCTCTTTGCACAGGCAAGCTTTTAACCTTGCAAAAACCCTTTTAAAGGATATCTCAAGACAACATCTCCACAAGGCCTTACAATCGTCCCTTTAGCAATCTTTGTAAAAGAGATATACGGTTATCATGATGAAAAGTCGTTAAATGTTTGAGTAGCACTATTTGGCACTATTCTCTAAAAGTATTAACCCGTTAGAGAAAACGGACCATGCAATCGTTCACCTTCTTCGTCCTTAACAATTGTAGACCTCAGTCATAAACATTTAGATATCTACTAACAGAAGGAACAGGCAACAACACTTTACGGCAGTAGTTCTAGAAACGCCCTGAGCTGGCATATACTGTATCTGACTTGCTATAAGTCTCAGTAGTTTCATCTCGGAGAGCGTGGTAATGGAGGAAGAGAAATGGCTTCTTTTAGTTTCTTTCCTTTTCATCCTGCTCCTCTTTCAGGGCCGCATATACAATCTTCGCCTTTACCTCACGCTCTGTCATTAGAAATGAGACTCGTAGCAAGTCAAGCAAATATAAGGGCCTATAAGCACCTATGCAAGATGCATATAAATAAAGTTAATTATACCTTTGCAAAGAACATCAACAATTGTATCTCAAGAGCTGCAGCAGAAAGCAACACAAGACACTATCTGGATGAAACTGCAGCAAAACCAGCATGTGAATAATACTTTCTTGGCTACTTTAAATGAATTAAAGAATGTGTGCCTCTATTTATCAATGAGCAATCATAATAATAATGATCATGATTAATACAGTGAGAATAGTTGTGGGTTAATGAGCGCAGAATATTTCAACAAGGGCCTAGATAGGATCCCAGACAGCCATAAAGAATTTCAGAAGAAAGAGGGCGTTTGTTTTGCCATGGGAGCGTGAAGGCCTCTCTAACTGAGCTGCAAAGCACCTTGTCCGGGTAAAGGCTTTCCGAAAGAGTTTGCGCATGATTTGGGGAAGCTTCATAGTAGGAATTGTCTTTCGTTATGAATGGTGGCTAGAACAAAGCAAGGGAGCTTGCTACGTTCCCACGTCTTGAATTAAATGAAAGGCTTTAGTACCTCATTATTTGTCTAAGTGGCAATCTAACGCGGCAGTTTGTGGCGCAGTAGCACAGTAAAACAAAAATATAATAGATAAATAATTGTAGTACCATAAAATAGCGTAGATGTATAAAACACGACGTTTCGAGCATGTACTCGTTATCAAGTCAACACAGTAGCACAGTAGTTGTGGAGGAGGAAGGGGTGGATGTAAGCCTTTGGCATAGAATGGCTTCTAATACAGCAAGTATTGAATAGCTTGGAGGACTCGATAGTATAGAGATAACAATGAGCTAGGCCGAAAGTGCAGGAAGATAGTAGGAGCTGAAGTAGGAATTCTGACATTGAATCTCCACAAGCGTACTTTGCCATCTTCTAGCCATCCTCTAACATTAAACTGTTGCCACTTTCCGCCTCTCTGTCGAATAGGCTTCAACGGCTGTCTCTTCAAAAGCCCAGTCACAGTCTCCCTTTTGATATGTCTAGCCTCCTTTCTGTGTTCCCTTTTCAGTCATATCAACACAACACATAATAATAGTAGTACTTCATTGACTAGTCGAAGCAACAACAAATGATAAATCAAAGTCTTCCATCTATATCCCATCAACAGTTTCTTCAAATGTCATCTTCAATGACCACCATTTTGTCGTTTCACTTTGACATATGTTTAAAGGAAGTTCCCTAATTTATCTTGGCGCAAATTCAATCCATTTTATCATCAAAATTAGAACAAGCATCACTCTTTAAAAACAATGAAGCTTTCAAGGGTGGCCTAAAAATAACATGTTCTCAGATGGACAAGTAAAAGGGTCAATTTCAAGGGCATAGATGAATGAACTAAGTCTACGAAAGGTGAAAAGGCTGTCTGTGCTAGCTGGAAATAGACTAAAATACATGGGTAATATGTCAATAATTAATCTTGATGACATGTACCTATAGGGTTTGCTTCTAATTGAAATGTGTTATAACTAAGTAGTCTGATTATCCAAGTACAGTTACGAAACTATCAGTTTATAAAACTTTTGAAGATAATAAACATTTATTGATTAGACCATTTTGACATTTAGAAAAAGGGTCTGGGGAGAGCAATATTTTTCTGGTAAATGGCGGACACAAATCTGGTAAATGGCTGCCAGAGCGCTTTAACGAATGATAAAATGAACTCGTATTGTGGAGCTCAATTTATCATTCGTTAAAGCCCCGTGGCAGCCATTTACCAGATTTGCGCCCGCCATTTACCAGAAAAATATTGCTCTCCTCAGACCCTTTCTAAATGTCAAAATGGTCTAATAGACTCATTCATTCGTTTATTCATTCTTTCATCCATTTGTTCATTCAATTGGTAAGTTTATCGATTTTGGACCAATTTCCATTTTACAATTGAAAATTTCATTCTTCAATTTTATCTTCATTCTTTCATTCATTCATTCATTCATTCATTCATTCATTCATTCATTCATTCATTCATTCATTCATTCATTCCTCTTTTTACCAATTTATCGATGAAACTTCTTTTCTATAACCACCATCATATTCTTTCAACGATAGCTGCACTTTCTTTTTCTTTTCTCATTTCATCATACATATATTCATTATTACTTATTATTTATCCCTTCATTTATCTCTTCATTAGCTTGATCAGATATTTATTCCGCTACTCTTTCATTAATTTACAAAAATGAAAAATGCCATGCAGTGCAGTGCCTTTACAAATGAACAACAAGGCATCTTATTATCAACAGAAGCAATTTTCAAAATGTAAGAAATAACAGAGTTCTAACAGATATTAGCACTCTTGACCTCGATGAAATTTCTAGCATCAATATATAAGATTCTTGATTTTGCTGAAATTTTTGCAACGAGATGTACGTACTTTTAAATTAATTCTAGGAGATTAATTCCGAAATAATTTAGACGATCATAGCGAAAAGGCTAAACCCACGTGTCGACAGGAAAGCCTAGCAGAAAAGTCTAGCATAATTCGATAAAAACACTGTCAAATTGCTTCAAAGTGAAACATAATCTAATAAATAAGGCAAAATAAGATGAATTCAAATGTTTTTTCAACAATAACACGAGAAGAAGATGTTCAATCATCAACGATTTTTGAGATAAATTAATCTGATGGTTAATAATTGAATGACCTTGAAATCATATTCAGAATAGGCCTAATCTTATCAAGATGGGCCTAATTAACAAAAACATGTCTGACATTTTCATTCATCAGAAAATTATCACTGTTGCCAGCATGATTTCTAAGCTAATGAGATCAAAGCCACTTTGAATTAGTAAAGGAAAATGTCTGACAGCAAATCATAATTCCATGAAAAAAATGTTGACAGTTCAAACAGGTGAAACGAAGTACTTAGTCTGCAAGGAAGCAACAGCTTGAATTCTCATCAAGATAGAAGTAAACGTCAACTAATTTTAAAAAGATATTTAAAGTGAAGTGACAAGAGAAAACAGCATCAAATACAATAAGTCCCCGCATATAAGAAACTCAAACATTTGAATTAGGCTGTATAGTTTCTTATATGTAAGAAACTATTTTAAAAGGAGGCTGGCAGATTTCTTATACGTATATTCAATAAGAAACTGTTTTTTTATGTGGGAAGCTTTCCATGGTGAATTCAAGATAGCTGAGAATATCCCAATCTTAGAAAGGTCTAAATAATTGAAGGCCCTCAAGATCTAAAAAATTATATATCATTTCATGTGTAAAAATATCAAATTAGCTTTTATCTTTACACATGTAGATGATAAGGCAGGTTGAATTTATCCTAATATGCATTAATTACTGAAGAAGATTTATCGAAACATTTCATTTGAATCACCTTTCTGTTGCTTCTATGTTACGGAATTGAAATTTTATTATCGCTAACATGCAATACATGCATAATAATGTGCATGTTTTTAGAAGCAGAAAAGCAGAAACAAATATTCAGAAGATATATAAAAAAAATATTTATGAATTTAGAGAAAGAAGTCATTTTATCAAAAAGTTTAATGCAAAAATATCGAGGAGTTAATTTATAAAACTGGTCAAAAAAAGGCAATGCTATATGAAGGAAGAGACGATCGATTTTCAATGACTTTGCAAAATGTCATTGACGATAAAAAATATCTCATTAAATGGAAAGATAGGTTATCTCTAAATTTTTGGAGCAAATGAAGAGCTTAGATATTAACTAAAGATTGTTGCTAAAAGCGTTACTACGGTTTGTAGATTAAAAGACACTCCATGATGGTACACTTGCAAATGTCTTGGACCTTAGAACAGAAACGATATCATAGAACGTCATAGAAACATCGTTTCTATCTCAAAAAAGACTTAAATATGTCTAACAAACAACATAAAGTTCACATCTCAGACAAATTCATTTTTCAAAAATCAAATTCTTTATGAATTCACAGGTAGACACAAAATAAATGTCTTAAGATGATGATGAATTGAAATGGCTTGAATTTAAATGATTTAACTGGAAGCATATCTTGTTCATTAAATCTCCAACCAATGGTAATCAAATTTAATTATAATTGATCAAACAGTCTCGCAAAAGTTATAAAGTTCGCTCGAGGAATAATCAAGTCAGACATGCCCTGTAGATGGATTCTCGACGAAGAGAAACTAAGAAAGATAATAGAAATAATCTTGACAATAGAATGCCTATAACTCACTGCACCATAAAATTGGGGAGAGCAATTCGCTCTTTTCTCTCAGGTTGTAAAAATTCGTCGTTAAAAAATTCTAACTTACCAAAAAGCATTTTTCCTGGTAACCAGAATCGTCCTTGCTCGCCAGTCCACAGCCAAGAAGATGAAGTTATAAATACGAAAAGGCCAGCAGGCAGAAAATGTTACCCGTTTCAAAGCAACAACCAGAAAATTTTGGTTCTTAATTCTTATCTTTCTTATCTAGTTAAAATATTTTTGAATCCATTCGTTAAGTAGAAGTAATGTTAGGTCAAATTTACCAGAAATCTGTAGTTATTTTTACTGCAACTGGTGGCGAGTTTTGATCTGTTGTCTCGATTTAAAGATAAGATTCTGTTTCGTTTCATTGGTGGCAGAGAAATCGCCTATTTTATCAAACTTGTTTTATTCTCTTTTTAGCTTGATTCATAACTGAAACTGGGTCAGTTATCTTAATTTCCAGAGTTTTATTTTGGTTTAGAACTTAACTTACACCATCTCTTGAAGTTAATCAACTGAGTTCAAAACAGTTTTAACTTGGCGGACTGGGGCAATCTAACCATAGCCAATTGTTCTCTTTAGCTTGATTTATAACTGAAACTAGGTCATTTATCTCAATCCAGGGAGCATTATTTTGCTGCTGTAAATGGCAGAGAACGATATGCACAGTTTAAAACGGTCTATTCAAATGTATAGTTATATTTGGTCTAGCTTGCTTGCAATACAATATGATGTGTTTTCTAAGGCTGGGAGAAGTTTCAATATGATTATTTATGAGTTTGGGTGAAGTTTTTCATTTGTTTATCATATCTTGATCAACTTCGTTAAAAATCAGCAATTTATTTGCATGAATGTAGAAGTTTATTTTGTCTTGCTAGTTTCTGCAATAGAAATGTCGTGATAACGATCTCTAGTGAGCATACGAAATGAAAGAAAAACACAGTAGGGCCACTGAGAAGACCAATGATTGACCTGCCCCTTCGTTATGGCTTTTGAAAACAAGCTAGCAGGATGCGAACACGTTGTGCTCACACAGTAAACACATCACTAGTTTCTTTATAGTCTTTATAGTTGACTAACTGTGTTGATCATATTTAACTAGGCCCTCTTATCCATTCGAATTGGACAACAATCAATTTGCTAATCAACCTAATTTAACCCAGCAGCTCGTTTTGCATTCTATTCACAACTGGAATTACATTCGTGAATTATTTTTAAGCTTATCCTACTTCTCCTGGAGCGAGAATAAACGCGAAACTTCTGTATCTTGCCATGTATCTTTAAATGTATTTCAATTATCTTAAAGAACGCCAATCAACCAGCATCCTTTGCGCGCTTCGCTTGTTGCCTTTCGACTGCGGCGGCCATTTTAATATGACAACATTCTCTGCAAAGCGTGACCGCAAAGGATGCTGGTTGACCGGCGTTCTTTAAGAGGTGCATCAATTGGATGGCTAAATTTAGCTGTAATTTTAGCTACAGGGTGTCCCAAAAAAGTACTCCTGCTTGAAAAATCACCAAAATTTCATTACATGGCCGATCTTTAAATTTCTTCTTTTGGCAAGTAGATCAAAAACCAAATTATTTTCCCAGATATAGCTGATCTTGTGATTAGTTTTAAATTACCAAATTTAGCGCTTTTTATCGTTGCTTAGTTTTGAAGCATACTTCAAGAAGTATCGACGATCACCAGATTAATGTTTTTTGTATATTAAGTTTCTAGTTTGGTCATAACTGTCAGAAAGAAACGCAAAACATCATTGTAGACTCGAAAGATAATGAAAAATTTCAAAATAAAGGCTCTTAGGCAAGATTTACGATGTTGCTTAAAGAGTATAGTTGTCCGTTCATTCATAATTTGTAGCTCTCCTATGTTAGTTTAAGCAGAAGCGGCAACACCTCCCACAAGAAAGAGACTTCAAACATGAAAATCTTAATACTGTGGCAAGGGACAATGACTCGATCCTCATTAATGCCAGGAAATTTGTGACCTAACTCGGAAACCACTGCGCATAAAACTATTTTTGAATCAGAATAAAATCGGTAGGTTTAGCGTTTAGTAGGGAGTAAATCGTGTTGGTTTTGTCGAGTTTATTTTGCATGATATGAACAAAAACTCGACTTATGATACTTGGTTGGAAACTTTAATATTTTGGCCTGCACCTACGCAGAAAATTGCTGAAGAATGCGTGTTGTAGCTCTACAGCTAAAGGACTGATTTAGGGGATTTAGGGTTTCTCTGGGCTTAGAACAATTTGTTTGCATTGGTGCCTAAGAAAAGGAACAGAACTTGAATTCGTGGAACAGATATTATAAGTAAAACTAATACAACTATTCGAGGCAATTTTCCATAAGCAGAGAGCTTCAAAAGACAGGAGCTGCTTGGAAAGTACAAACGTATATAGTATATAGATTTGATCTAGAGATTCGAGGTATTAAGGAGTATTCCACAAGTTTCGTATATCCTGCAATCAGTGCACAACCAGTTTCTAAAAGTACATAAACAAGAAAAATCGAACTTGTTTCAAATTCAATACAGCAAGATGGCACAAAACTGTTTTTTTTCCGAAGGGTAAAGATTCTAGCTTTGGAAGGACATAATTAGGATATCTAGCCTGCATGCAGCCTCTACTGTCACTGCGGAGGGCGACCGAGGGAAGAAGGAAAGAGCGAAAAGAGAATGCTGCAGCTTCACCACAAATATGCAGAGCAATTATCGTTTACAGTAAAACAAGAGCCTTCAATCCTCAAGGGTATTGAGCGTGGGACGTACTCCTCCACTAGGAACATCACTTCTCGTCCTTAGGCCAATGAAGCTGACGAAAAATGAACATCTAAAACTGAGAAACCGCGAAACAGCTGAAGAATTAAGTGAAAATTCACGAATATACTCGAGTCTTTGATAAACAACCCTCGCTCATTCTTTGATGTATTCATTCATAATTTCCTAAGTCGGTTAGCTGTGTGGGTTTTTCTCTCCAAACGAATAATTTACAACCTGAAAATCCAACCTTTGAAAAGTTGGCTTAAACAAGTGTTTACCAAATCATTATTTTAAACTCGAAAATATGGCAAATTGTTTGCAGCTAAGGAAACCATTTTACTTGTGTAGGATTCTGTATCTTTAATGTGGTTTCGCAAACTATGGGTTTCATTTCAGTTTTCATTTCAGTTTGCCGAAAACCTCTTTAATGAAAGAATACTGACACAACGATGCTGACATGGTGCTGGAAAATTTACAATATTCACAATCAGCTGATGTGACGTCTTCAAACTTCGCGCTGTTCAAGTGATGTTGCCACCTTCACTCTTGCACCAATCAAATCGCACCATCATATGAATCAACCAATCAAAGATGAAAACTTTTGGACGAAATATCACAAATGAGGCTGCAACCTCTCTTTTAGGGGCGGATCCAGACCGAAGTTGAAGGGGGGTGGGGGGGCAACCTGGAGAGAGGGCGCCAAAAATACAATAGAACGAAAGCGCGCCGGAGGCGCTCGAAAATTTTTGGACTCCAGGTTAAGAAGATTTTTTGGTTTTTCTTCTAAATAATGCCNAAAGTTTCAATTAAAGATTCGCGTTCGAATTACAACATTTTCCTATTTGTTTATTTGTTTACATTCATTACTTGTTCCGAAATTTACCACAGCTAGCTAGTCGAAATGGCAGACCAATATTTGAATGTCGTTAGGTGGTCGTCAGGGAGCTTTTTACCAGTATGCTTTGCGCGGCCGCCATCTTTAGCGTTATTGTCTATTGTACCACACATATTCAGTTTGTCAACCAGAGCCTCGAAAAACTACTGTGCAAAAGCTCAGGCTTTAAAAAAGCTTTTCCCTATCAAGACTTGACGAGTCTATAGCACACTGACTATCAGCAGGCTTCAATAGACCACTGGCCTCAAAGATGGCTCATAAACAAAGGAAAGTCCTTATCACATCTTAGACGTCATTTTGCAAAACACAAGGAAGATAACAAGAAAGCTGCATTTTTTCAGATGGAGGGCTGATGCGTTTCCTGGCTTCGCACGCTTTTTGTGCTTAAATCACGATAACAGTCGATGCAATATCAGCAAGTATGGGCAGGGCCAAGTTTCTTGCTTGTGTGAATCTGATTTCACAAACAATACGAAAGGAATTAAAGCATAATGTGCTAACCAGAACACCTTGCACATTAATTACCAATGAAAAGATTCCCAGATATGTAGACGATCAGTTCAAGACAAAACTTAACTTGCGTGAATCTGATTTTGCAAACAATACGAATAAATCAAAACATATTTTGCCAGCCAGAACACCCATGACACCTTAAACATTAACTATCAATGCAAAATATTGCCAACTTATATTTACTATATTGACGATCCGTTCATAACAAATCTACTTCATGTCAATCTGATTTCGTAAACAATACGAATAAATTTGAAACAAGATCAAGAATCACCATGAAAAATGTTCCCAGCACATATTTCTTTATATCAACTATCTAGATGATCTGTTCAGGACAACGTTTTTAGCCTCCTACGTCAATCTGATTTCGCAAACAATACGACAGAAATTGAAGCAAAAATCTGCTAGCCAGGACACCATATACATTAATTACCACAAAAAATATTCCCAGCACATATTCTTTATGTGGATGATCTGTTCAGCTGCCATATATAAATAACATAATCAATGTATTGTCATTTGTTAATTCCTTCGATGTTGGATGCATTTGAATTTGCCTAATTCTCGACTCACCACCAATCTATATCTACATTATCAATGTCTTAGTTAAACTATTTTCAGTATTTTTGGATGCATGATTCAATAGTTTGCATGCTTTATCAAGCTGATAAGAAGGCGACATAACTGATTAGCGAAAGTGATCTTGGAAAGGTGATGCTTCTTAACTGGAAGATGTTTATGTTTATTTAGGAAAACAAACTTAGTTTTGTTAATTGCAAAGATCATTGATGCTAATTATGTTATGTCGTTTCGAGTTATTTTCCCATAACATAAATTGAAGTTGTGCTCAGCCGGTTGTCGGTCTGATGTTAATGTTCCGGCAGAAAGCAGCCAATCTGATAAACAGTAGGTCACATGAAGCAATCGATTGGATGGCTAGACAAATGGGTGGGCAGCAGTAATTATCTCCGGCTCCGCAGTCTTCAGAGGTGATGGATCATTTCTTCAACTCTTGAATATTCCAAAAAAAGTAATTCTTGGTAGGTCCATAGCATCAAATATTCGTGGAGCTTGACAATTGAGTGAAAAGCAGAAGTGAGACCCTCCCATGGGGTTTTAAAGAACAATGGATACTTTGTGGAATACTACTTGGAGTGCAAAAAAGCTCTTGCCTCTTTAGCAGATCAGTGAAAATAAAGTGTGTTTGACATAAAACTCTAAAGCACCTTTCATGATAATTCAGCGATTTACACGTCTGCTGCTGAGATACCGTTCTTTGGGTATGAAATGAAGTTTTTAGGGTAAAGAAGTTTTTGGTACACCACCTGGTAACAAGAGGTAAACTCATCATCAAATACATTTAAAGGGTCTGTTTCAACCAGCATTCCTTGCACGTGTCACCTCTTGGTTGGCCTTTGTTCGCCGCCATTTTCATGGGCCATGAAAATGGCTGAAACAAAGACCAACCAAAAGATGGCACGTGCAAGGCATGCTGGTTGAAACAGACCCTTTAACGCTTAAAAGTGCGCGAGCAAGAAAGTTCTATCTCCAGCAACAAAAATCGCAGTCGCAGGCAACAAAAATCGACAGTGTGAGCTGGGCTTAAAGGGCATGCAGGGAAAGAGGTAGACTTGCCCCAAGTCTATTTCATGAAGTTCGTCTGACCGATCCCTTTCCCATAGTTCCCGGATCCGCTAATCCAACATTCCGTAAAGGAACAAACAAAGTGGTGAGAGCGAGAGAAATTATTTCTCTCGCTTTCTCCCCTTTGTTTCGCTACGGAATGTTGGAATGGCGGATCCAGGAACGATGGGAAAGGGATCGGTCAGACGGACTTAATGAAATAGACTTGGGGCAAGTCTAGGAAAGAGGTTGCAGATGCATGTGACCTCAGACAACAGTGCCAAAACTCATTCAAATCATCAAAGACACTTAATGTCTTAAATCATATTTAAGCCAGGCCTAGATTTTCAAAATGCTCGTTTAAAATGAATCATCGAGATAGGATTAAATCGGATTATCTTGGATTAACAACAATCATTCGAATCTTAACGCAATCTTCGAACGAAAACATTGCTAATCGGGTATTCATTGCCACATCTGGTTTCCCCATTTCAAAAAATCCTTTATTGAGAACAAATTTTATAAATAATCATAAAAAAACATCTGAAGGGCTATTTTTTGTTGTAAAATAGTTCTTTGGGGAAATATTATTCATTTAAGAGTTGGACAAGACAATGGTTGATCATTGAAAACAGCTGTCGGATAGCGGGTGGGTGAGTCAAAGAAAGTTTCGAGTTTGAATGAATCTACAATGGACATTCTACAAACGTGTCTGCATCGAGCAATACAGTAGACCAGTAGACCTTTTAGCTATTCTACAAAAGAGTCTGGGTCGAAAATGTTCCTAAAATAGCCCAAAAAGAGCTAGAAATAGCTCCCGACTGTTGCCAGCCACGTTTCCAGCTTCAGAATGATAAAGATTGCGTCATTTATCCTCAAAGAAATTGGAATAATTTTCGCATGCATTTACAGGGACGCACATTTGTTCTTTGATTTCCCCACCTGTGAGATAATCCGGGTTGTTGCCATGGTTTTGAAGCTGAAAACGTGAGAAAATTCGATTCACGCGCTTTGGTCTTTTCAAGCTTTCCCAGAAAAAGTTTCAAAGCATATAACTTTAGAAAAATTCGACCAATTTTAGTGAAACAAATTTCAATATCTAAACTACTTATATTTTCCTTCCTTTCCCAAATACAAACTGAGCCAAAGTTTATTGTGGAATTCAAGATTTTATATTTTGACAAGCACCGACACATTTTTGACTCACGTGGTATTCCCCCCGGGGAGGGAGGGGGGAAACTTATTTTCTAGATGGATTTTGACTTTATTTTGATGCAACTTCCAACAGATAACGAACTGATTGATTCAATAAATCATTAAAATCTATTCTAATTGAAGCAGTTATTAGTGAATCTTAAAATGCAAATTACAAGGTTAAAAATTGTCATTATATAATTTTTGGTTTGCTAAAGATTTACTGTAGGATCAACCTCAATTAAAAATGCGCGATTTTGAAATCACATCACAAATTCAGGATTTGATTTCACAGTCGAGGCGGAGCGCTTGAAATTATTGAATCAAAGGGATCATAAATGTAACCGAAGCTTAAATTTCCAAGAAGTCAGAAAAAAACTGTTCTTTAAAATTTCAATTTGAACAATTTCTTAGTTAATAACTAACTTTACTTTCCACAGTTTTGAATCTGGTGAAAAATGCAGACCAGTTACATCAAAAGCACAGCTGACTTTAGTGATTTGAGCTCATCGATAAACTAGCGTAACAGATCGAAACTAAAATTGATTGCATCAAGTTTAGTTGATGTACATAAAGGGAATTCAATCGACACCAATAATCCAGGCGACATGTTGCTATTGTGTGTGACAGGTAATATTCTAGACAGTACATAGATAAATATGTATATTGAAGATACTTCGGCAGAGGCAGTTCGTATAAAAATGTATAAATATCACTCGACCCAGACACTTTTATAGAATAGCTCAAGGTTTCTTCACTTAGGCAGTAAAATGTCTTTTCTGGCATTGACAAATGTCCAACCAAACAGAAGAATTTTGCACGGTGTGTTACTGAAACCTTGGTGCAAATTTTGCACTATTAAAAACGCGAAATTTTGCAGAATGCAACAAACTCTAACGAGCAGTTTTTCTAATTTTATAACGAGCTTTATCGAAAAACTAATCTTAAATTTTAGTGGGAGGAGTCCAAAATAAGATTCTGTTTTAAATAAAACCACATGGCTAGAATTTTTAAATTTATCTTTCCGCCACAATCTGTAGTCCTATAATTTGTTTGCATTGTTATCTGAGTATTTGATATAAGCCAAACATATGCTGCAACCGCAGATTCAAGAGATTTTATCAAAATATGGTTTAGATAATTTGGGCATCTATTTAAGAAATGAAAACATTAGCTTAAGGATTTAGCTTTGAATAATCGCATCTGAAACTGAAAGTAGGATGAGAAAATTAAACTTCATCTCACATTTTTAGGAAACTTGGATCAGCCCAAAGTTTCTTGATTTCACATACAAATTTCCTCTTTTTAGTACTGAATGTTTCTCGATTTGTTTCTTGTTTATTTTGTGTATCAAGTATGATGAAGTTTCTTGACATTGACATGTAAAAATATTTGGCAAGAAATAGGTTTTATTGGGATCAAGGATCAAACCAAAACTGCAGTGAATATTTCTCAAGTATAAGGATTCAACGACATCTTCACGAATTTATGAATTTAGTTTTTGAAAGTTTCTTACTGCTTCTCAATCATAATAGTACTAGAGTTTCTTAATTTTTTGGCCATCCCAGTACTAGTTTCTTATAAACGAGTATCTTACAAAAAAACGTTTAAGATTTATAAGTATTTTCTAATCAAAGCAAAAATCAGGAAAGGGGAACAAACCAGAAGCAAAATAACAAATTGCAACTGCCTATATTTACATCAGAAATGTAACTATTACCTTCAAATAATTAGACACCAACAACAGGACCCTTAAGATAACAGTATTACCATTATGCTGATAGGTTATCCTGTATAAATATTCGTATTATTATTATTATTATTGTTATTATTATTATCATTATTAATATTATTATTATTATTATTATTATTATTATTAAGAATACAATAAAATATAACAATTTCTGACCTTGTAACTTGTGATTTCTCAACTCTGACCTCTCTCCTCTGACATCTCAAATCATATGAAACCAAAATCAGCCCGGCAAGCAATCTTTACAAAAAACACACTGCCAGCAAATCTCGTGATCTCTTTTACCTCATTAGCAGTTCTTTCCTAAGCGGGCTTATTACCGACAAGTTTGACTGCCATAAATACAAGATCGGCATCCTTTGATGTGAAGCGAACCTGCCAAAATTTTGGTGGGTGAAGAACCCTTGAGATGTTATCAAATATACTTACGTGCACGTGGGCCTTAGCGGCAACATCAAAGAAATGAAGGAATAAACACAAACAATAGCTTCACCTGTTAAATTTATGTTGTCTTTAATTGCTTCATCCGTTAGTTGCTAACGTGCCAATACATTGTCGACCCTGAGAGAACGAAGGAGAATTGATTTTAAAGTGTTGAACAATCATTTAATAATTACTCTTTCATTAGTTTCATAGTGTTAAATCTGTTGTTTTTGTTCTTTGATATACGCCGATTTCAGGTGGCAACACTTCATCAAATTCTTGTACTGTGATTTTTTGTCTTCTGTTTGTTGATATTGAACTTACTTTGCAATTCTTCTTTATCTCCTATCTGTGTCAAATTTACTTCCAAGTTTACATGCTACATCAATTATGTTTATTTTGTATCCATCTTGCGTTTTCTTTGTGAAGTGTATTTGATCTGAATCGATCATGGCAAGATAGCAGTAGAAACAATATGGGCCTAATATATGCTTGAAAGCTTGCCGTAAATAAACTAGTAAACAATAAATGCAGCGAGAGAAGAATGTATTTCAATGTCTTCAAAGCCTGACCATTTTAACTTCCTGTTGGTTAATCATATTTCAGATTTGGCTGGACCGTTTGATGTATCCTTGAAACTGCAAATTTGTTAACTGTATCGTAATTCAAAAATTGTTCTTAAATTGCAAGCATTGTGTAGTCTATTTCCCTTGTCGAAGATTTTCTGATAGTTTAAAGTTTGTATATCACCTTATCCACCTATCATATCATATCATTCTTCTTCGAGATAATCTACCAAAAATCAATACAAAAATCCAGAATAATTCGTAAAAATCTCGTGCGATTATTTTCGTAGAAGGGATTTGAACCTCAGTCTAGTATTATGAGTTTACTTTTCCTCCTTGTATTTATCTAAAATCAAATCAAAATTACCCTTCTTCAATCAAAAGTTAAACCTCTTGATTGGAAACGTGATTCTATCATTTAGCACATACTCATGAAATTCATTTTGTTTTCTCTTTGAAATTCATCGACTTAAGCTGGTATCACCAAGAGTATCACCTAATAAAAATCTTGTACACTGATCTTTAGTCTCCAACGTGTTTATTTTAAATTAAAAATGCATTTTGTTTAGCGTGTGCATATGTAGGAAAATGAGCAATCGAGTCTACGAGCAAATATTGTCTGCTTAAACTAAATAAGTCAAAATTGCATTTCTAAATTGCTTGCAGAATCGGTCTTTGATAACAAAGTAGCAAATTACAACTATTTCAATTTGTTGATCTTCATTAAACAAGAAATTTCTTGATTGAGTGTTGTCATTTCTAAACTTGTTTCAATCATCTGCTAATTGTTGGGTTGATTCAGTTTATTGAAATGAAGATTGTGTTTCGAATTTTTGTTCGACTTACTCACCAAACCATTTTTGATAAATCTTTTGTAAATTATCTCAAGTTCTTACATACTTATTTCAAATAAAAAATGCATTTCTTCCAGCTTGTTTACATATCGAAAAAGCCGAAAAATTTGCTATTGAATAATAGGACAAATAATGTCTCCCTAAACTTATGAAGGACAATGCATATTTAAAACACTTACAGAATTTTCTCTATCCTTTACAATGTCACGGGTTTAATGCTTCCAAATTGCTAACCCAGCTTAAACAATCAAATTTCTCGATTGCAATTTATTTTCTTCATTTGTAAATCTACTTCAACGATTTGCCAAATCTTAGCTCAACTCGTTTAACTGTAGAGATCTCCTTTTTTCGTTCTTTCAACTTTGTCTCCCACATAGGCCGTTATTTACTAAATTTCTCGTGGAATTATCTCACATTCTCTAACTTGTTTACTTTAAATTCAATTGAAATTTCGCTAACTTTTGTACGCATCTATGCAAAAGAGCGTGTTATGCACATGTACAATAAAAATCAAATATGTCTATTACGGTTGATTTGCCCCAAATCAGTTAGCTTCAAATTGATTTTTCGTATTTGCAGAAGCTGGTACCAAATTTTTGCAATAACGTAGGAGAACTGACGTCAAGTTCGGTCAAATTTAAGATTTAATGAACTTGTGCTGCAGGTATTGTGCGGTGCAGCCTACGAAATAAGCACTAAGAATTTGACCCATTACTGAAAGTTTCTTATAATTTTCATCATTTGAGTACTCAGAGTTTCTTAAGAAACAGCTGGTCTGGTGTTGTCATGTATCTTCTTGGAATGATACGTTAACAAATCTGCTTGAATCTTTTGCGTGATCATGCAAAATATATTCAATACCTGGTAGAAGAAAAATGTGCTCGATTTTATCGGATTTAAAGCATCTATCGCGAAACGTATAGCTGATACCATCTCTCCTTCGCAGAGGCTTCCTCCACCCAAAAGTAGAGCCTCTGCAGAGGAGAGTGACTGATACCTGTATCATAATAAGCAGAGCTCAAAATTTAATTTCTATATTAATACTGCGGTGAAAAATATATTAATTCCAGGTAGATAAAAGCCGTGTCCTATTTTGTTGGAGTATTTGAAAGCATTTGTCACCAAAATTTATTCAAAATACCCACCATAAATAAAGTTAGATTTAAGATAAAGCAAGAGGACATTTAAGAAACGGCGTATTTAATTTCACTGGAAAAATGAGTTTGTCACGAATGCTTACAAATGCCTGAAAATGTGCCTAAATTTTAAACTTGCAGCCAAAAACATTTTGATCCCTGGTAAATACTCCTTGGGCTCAATTTGATTGGAATGAGGCTTCTATCACGAACATACCTAAAGCGTACTTAAATATTTAATTTGATGCCAGTAAACATTTTAATACCTGGAAAATGCTCCTCGTGCTCGATTTTATTGCAATGATGCGTTCATCACGAAAGTTTTAACAAGCCTAAACCCTTCCTTGATTTTGAATTTAGTTTTAAAAAAAAACAAGAGAATGCATATCGTGCTAGATTTTAATAACATATTACCACGGAAGGATTTTGGAAGAAGTCATACATGTGATGCAAGTTTGACAAAATAAATGAGTAATTATAAAACTGTCAGTAGAAAAAACTGCTTGAATATTTTTAAGCTTATGTTCAAACAATCACATAGCACATCTTTCAAGGANTAGAAGCTTACATCATATTGTCCTCATATACAAGGCAATTTTACCAGGCATCTTCAAAGGCCGAGGCAATCTTATAGTTGAAAGAATAAGATGTGATAGCAATGTCCATCTACAACATTGTAGGCAGAATCTACCTGCAGATCTTCAAACATGAATTTAAAATCCCACATTTCAACAAAAAATGTCACGCTTAATCTTGTATAAAATTGTTGAATTAAAAGATCAGGGGAGAAAGAATAATAATAATAAGAATAATAACCTTGTTTTCTATTCATCCATATCGAAAACTTTTTCGTAAATCATTGTACATATTGGTATTGTTTATGACGGAATATATTTTCATTGCGACCAGGCGAGTCATAAAAATGTATAGACGTTTGAAAGCCTGTAGCTCTCAAAGAATTGATCAGATCCCTATAAACTGATGATACCTTTGTAGCTAACATATCAACTTAGATAAGAAAATTTAGTTTGTCAAAATCGATCATATCTTTCTCAAATGACCAGCGATTTTATAAAAATGCTTCATCTGAAAATCCTTCAAAACAGGCCTAAAATCCTTGATCAAGTTTGCTAGCAAAAATATTTGAATTAAAAGATCAGGAAGAATGAATTATAATCCGGCAAGCAGTTCATCACCGGTACAGCTTAAAAAATGTTTTGTTGAGTAGATTCCATCAGCAAAGAGAATATTTCATTAGTTTGTTTGTTTGGTGCAACTGGTTTTGAGTAAACAAAGACGAAATCACGCACATTGTTTAAGATCCTCACACCTCTATGCAACCAGTTTACCGCATTTAGAAACAGACAGTGAAGCCAATATATTAGCACTGGTAACTCCTTTGACAAAGAGGTGTTCCGCAGGGATCAGAGTCTGTGATCTTGTTGTTTAGTGTCTTATTGTTGAAATCTTAGAAGCATAATGCTATTTTAGGAAAGTATACAACCAGTTTACCGCATTTAGAAACAGACGGTGAAGCCAATATATAGGCACTGGTAATTCCTTTGGAAGACAAAGGGGGTGTTCCCCCGGGGGGGGGGAGCACTTCGATAATTTTTGTACCGGGTATGTGCCGCTGGACAGGGTATCGTTTTTAGCGATTTGGCTCCCAAACAGGGTATCCTTTTTCACAAAAGTGCTCCCAGAGGGGTGTATAGCTTTGAAATAATTGCTCTCGTACAGGATTTTGACAAGGACTTTGCAATTTTGCTTTTGTTTTTGCCAGTTTGCTACCAGACAGGGTAGTCAATTTGAAACAAATTGCTCCCACACAGGGTGAAAATATCAATAACTCAGAGGCACACCCCCATACATTTTGAGGTCAAGTGCCCTCCCCGGGGGTGTTCCGCAGGGATCAGAGTCTCTGATATTGCTGTTTAGTGTCTTACCGTTGAAATCTTAGAAGCATAATGCTATTTAGGAAAGTATACAACCAGTTTACCGTATTTAGAAACAGACAGTGGAGCCAATATATTAGCACTGGTAACTACTTTCAAGACAATAGGGGGTTCTGCAGGGATTGTGTCCTTTGAAGCATAGGTTCCAAATCTTTAAATTCGCGTAAAAAGGTCGGTGTAGAATTTAATGACATATTTCTTTGAATCGAATGGCTTGAAAGAAACTTTAGCTTCTTTGCTATAACTCTACTACCGTTGGACTTTTCAGAAATCTTGAATATTTTCGAAATTACAGCGTATTTCACATTTCAACTCATTTGAGGATGTGACGTCATCAAATTTCTAAATCGCAAACCAGAAGGGTGAAAGACTTTTGCTTGATACCATATTGTAGACGTTCATAAACTATGTTTTTCTGGAAAATTATTCGATGTTTCCTCAAAAAATTTAGAAATTACGATGGTTTTAAGTTTTTTTCAAAATTTTCCTTGAATTCTTAAAAAAGAAGAAAAGCACTCTAATTCTGAAAATATTGAAGATTTCGGAAAAGTCCAATGGTAGAATTATTACAAAGGAGCTAAAGTTTTTTTCAAGCCATTCCATTCAAAGAAATAGGTCACAGAATTTAAAACCGACATTTTTCAAGATTTGAAACCTATGCTGTCCTTTGATATTTCTTTTGACTCTGAAGTTTCGATCTCAACATAAAATCTTCGAAGAGAGAAAATAATAAAGTCTCGTCTCTTCTAGGACTGAATACAACCAGTTTACCGCATTTAGAAACGGACAGTGGAGCCAATATATAAGCACCAGTCATTACTTTCAAGACAATAAGAGTTTCTGCAGGGATCAAAGCCAATGATATTGCTAGTCACAGCCTTAGTGTTAAAATCATAAAACTCGTAAAGACTTTCTGCGAATCTTAAAGTTACGTAGAATTTTTGAAGAAACCTTACGAAAAATAAGTCTTTACAAGTTTTTCAATGTTACTTGACAATACTCCAATGATCTACAGGGGTATAATATGACTAAGGGGTACTTGGCTCGTCAGCCCTCTGGGGTTTCTCAAGAGAAGAATTCCGGTTCTTCCCTGGAGTAACCAAGTATCCTGAACAGCTATTTCAATAATTAGATCATTCATAGTAAGCAGAAATGTAGTAGATTAAGAATTGTTGTTCAAATGAAATTGAAACTTGAAACTTGAAACAGTAATAAAGAAGTTGTCAAAATAGACTTGAATGAGCGATTCTTTCTAAAAAAAAAGGCTAAAATATCGAAATCTTTTGATCTCCATTGTCTTGGACTTTGAGTATTCGAAGTTTATCAACCAAACAGCTCGTCCCAGGCCTCTTTCCTTGTGCATTACCAGGTCTGTTATCGTGTTAACAGGTTTTAGATGCGATGTAATTGTGAAGGACTCAATTTGTGGAATTTTAAAAGCCTTCCAAACACTTGACTGCTTATGATCAACAAAACTCTTAGAAGAATGACGCATGGCATAAAATTGCGTGCTTGTATGTTGTTTTAGCTTAATTTACAAGAACATGTTGATAATATTTCAAAAGCATTGACACCACGTGATTGATTAAATGCATTTTATATGATTTTATACAGCTGTGAGGGGCGGCCTCTTTATACCCGAACCTCGCTTACAGCTGAAATAATTATTTCTTATTGAGACCTTAGGCCGATCATTAACCACTCCGTTTAAAATTGTCCAGGCCGAAAATTAAGAACTCTATTTTCATATTGTCGGCTTTTTGAACTTTCCGGAAAGTTAAATGTCCTTCTTTTTAGAGTCAAACTTAAAACCATCAGAGTTTGCTTGCATTTCCTCTGCGAATTTTGCCGATAGCGAAAGCGGTAGATTTCTAGGTCATTTCCAATAATGACAGAAAAATAAAGTTTTGCGCAGAATAATGTCGGAAAAGTTAAGTATAATTAGCATTTGTTAAAAAAGATCTGCCCGACAATTTTCAATCTTTCAGTGTATTTTGTGAACAATTCTTGGAGAATATTACGTTTCCTTAATTTCCTGCCGATCCTAAATACTAATTTTAACTTTATCCAAATTAATTTTATCTGTATTCGATTTGGTCTATTATGAATGACCTTGGAGATCTTCTTTCACCTAGCATCAATATATATTTGTATTGAATTATACTTGTATATGTATCCGTGCTTGTATATTTTCTTGTGTTATACAACCGTCAGGAAGCGCTATGGATTTAGGCTTACCGTGGCAATGTGCCGCTCCTCCCACTCAAAATGACTGTACCAATTGGTTTGTTTTACCTGGAAACACTGAATCCCTACGGCTATTTTCATCCCCAAGGGCGGCAACGCTTAAAATCTCTTTACCTACTCTTACGAATGACACATACAAAACACTATGTGGTGCAAGGAGTCTGAACGAGCGATATATTCTGGCAATTGGCGCATTTTGAATGCAAACAATACACAGATTGAATTTTGCGCATCGGCAATTCGAATCTCCCAAATTTGATTCATTGGATTGTGCGAGCTTTTTAGCCCTTTGCAAAAGGGTATGGACCGAATGAGATTTCTTACATTTCATAGAAATTTTGTCACGCTTTCGAATGCACATAAAGCTCTTGCGTCGTTCAATCGTACCTTTCGAATCAGAATGTAGGAAAATATTGTTCGATCCAGACTCTTTTACAGCATAGCTAAAAGGTTGATCACATTCGTTTCCCTTTTTCAAAATAACTAAATGGCTAATAGACTTCTAAAAAGAGCACTGAGCGTGCAAAATTTCTGGTAAAGGGCAAATATATTCGAAAGCAAACAATTAAAGTCGAATATTGATTTTCGATCATTCGAACCTAACGAATCGTTTTCGAATTCTTGCTTCTAATTATCAAAATGGCCTATCGTGCAGATTTACATAAAACATTACCTCTGGCCTTCTTCGACATTGCATGACAGTGCTTTGAAATGAACTAAACTGCGCGAAGTATTTTCAGCAAAGAAGCAAACAGCAAATGCTTTCAAACTAATTGCAAAAGAATATAATCCCTGCCGACTTCCCCCCGATTGCCTAAGTTATCTGCAAATCCTCGACAGAGTTTAAGAAATAACTGTAAATAATGTATGTAAAATCGTGCAAGAAACGATATTTCATGATAGATTAAGGCCTATCCAACATCTATACATTTATAATTAATTAAGCCTCTTAAACTTTGATGATTTTGAGAACTTAGAACACAGAAACGAAACGTTCATTTGTAGCCCTCATCCGATAGCCTTTAATCAATTTTTGATTACATTTCGGCGTTGATAAGAGAGCTGAGAGATCGCTTTGCCATGCTTCCAAACTTTTATGAAGTCGAGAACTTAGTACACAGAAACGAAACGTTCATCTGTAGCCGATGCGCTCTCTTCGCTAATTGATTACATTTCGGCTTAAGATAAGAGAGCAGAGAGATCACTTTGCCATGCTTGCCAATGTAAATGTACTTGATGTTTCTTTGATATCGGCACCGCCATCTTAGATGGTAGCTGAGATGTTTTTATTTTTGTAAATACAACTATCTGTTGAGCTAAGTAGGGTGCATACGGGGGCCACCTTTCTTATCATGTATTCTTTGTACTTTGTGAAACTCCAAATGAGTTGATCTTAACAAAACCGCGATTTTTAGTAAATCTATTGGGTGGGTCAGAAATGTTTTTAAACGTCTACATTGGATTTTGGCCTACTTAAAAAAGTATTTTGGAATGAAACATTTTCATAAATCGTTTATAGCTTGAGAAAAATTTGACCAATTTTGACAAATTAAATTTTTATATCTAAGTTGACATGTTAGCTACCCAAATATTATCAGTTCATTAGAATCTAATGAATAATTTGAAAGCTACAGGTTTCAAACGTTTAAACATTTCATGACTCACCCGGTATAAGGTTATCAGCACTTCTAAATCGAAAACGACCAGGTTCCCGAACCCGAATGTACATCTTCTAGACTCAAAGGCAATAGGCCAGAAAAAGGCAAAAGGCAAAAGGCAAGAGGGTACATTACATGACGTGAACTCTCTATTTCTTTCCGAGTTATTCCAGAGAAGAGAGGTCAGATATAATCTCAGAATAAAGGACACAGTTTTACTTCCAAGCACATCCACCGTGGCCTTTGGCATGAACTCTATATGTTTTAGGGGTAGTATACTCTGGAACAGCATACCTGATGTGATAAAGAGCAGCGAAACGGTCCCTTCCTTTTGCAAAAAAAAAATCAAAACATGGGGTGGGGAAGGATGCAATTGTAAATTATGCTGTTGCTTGTAAAATATTATGGTTTGCTGTATAAAGTATGTATATAAGTTGGTTTTTATTAGCTCACTCTTCTACAANCACTTCTAAATCGAAAACGACCAGGTTCCCGAACCCGAATGTACATCTTCTAGACTCAAAGGCAATAGGCCAGAAAAAGGCAAAAGGCAAAAGGCAAGAGGGTACATTACATGACGTGAACTCTCTATTTCTTTCCGAGTTATTCCAGAGAAGAGAGGTCAGATATAATCTCAGAATAAAGGACACAGTTTTACTTCCAAGCACATCCACCGTGGCCTTTGGCATGAACTCTATATGTTTTAGGGGTAGTATACTCTGGAACAGCATACCTGATGTGATAAAGAGCAGCGAAACGGTCCCTTCCTTTTGCAAAAAAAAAATCAAAACATGGGGTGGGGAAGGATGCAATTGTAAATTATGCTGTTGCTTGTAAAATATTATGGTTTGCTGTATAAAGTATGTATATAAGTTGGTTTTTATTAGCTCACTCTTCTACAAAAAGAAGATTTTGAATTGTGCTAGAAATTTCCTATCCTTTGTTCCGAAGTTTCGACGAAATCAAGACAATGCATTCAATTGAAATCCGCCAAGGTTTCGTCTCAGATTTCGATTCAAGTTCGCAGATGCTGGAGGTTTTCATGCCAACAAAAATATTACCGGCTGGCAAATCTGCAGAATGGCAAATCTCTACACAATCATAAAGAACAATAATCAAGAAATAAAATGCATACCTTTTTTCTGCAAAAACACTGTCTTTCTTGGCCTTTTTGTGACTGGTAAGGTACTTCTTTGATCTGTAAATGTCAATGATACTGCTAGTTGAGGTTCACGATTTCACGCAATTTTTGTCTCCTAAAACAAACCAAAAACAAAATGCTTCAGGCTCATTCCCCTACTGGCGCAAAGTCTTCTCCCTGCAATTTACACACGCTGCCTTTAAATAAAATAAGACAGAAGTCATCACTGTTAAACTACTTTTAATCGCCTTGCCTAATAGGCTCATTAAGCTAATCACCTTCTTGAGGTCAATGCCTTCCAGACGCCCGTCTATCAGGTGTTGCCGAAGAAGATATCATATTGAGCAAGTAATTATAAATGCCAATAGGTATTTTGGTATTTGCACGAGATCTTCTAGTTTTGGTTACCAACTAACTTAATGATTTTTTTAATGAAATATCAATCAAGCTTCTGCCGAAGGCAACGAGAGCTTCTTTAGAACAATGAGAGCCAATCAGAATGGGTAACGCATAATTGATATTTAGGGACAAATTGTTGGAGCAACAAGAACTTTGTAAAACAATAAGCTACGGAACCAATCAGATTGTAAGCACAATAGATATCTAGGGGCTTATTGTTTGCATGAATGCCGTGGAGCCACGGAACCAATCAAATTGTCTAAAGCACAATGGATATCTAGGGTCTTATTGTTTGCATGAATGCCGTGGAGCAGAGCTTGAACTTATGTTGCAACAATATAGCACTGCTCCAATTTTTCTTATACCAGAAATGTAAATATTTCAGGTAAATGCGGAGAGGAAAGTTAATCCTAAGTGGCATCGACAATTAGGAACACATGTGCTGCCGCAATTTCAAATCTTTATTGCCCAAAGGAATAGATTTCTTTCAAATGTAGTGAGGGAAGTTAGCCTCAAATGGCATTAAAAAGCACATATTATGTTCCTACTGTTTCAAATCTGTTTGAAAATCACGGGCATTGTCCGTATAAACAACATTTTCAAGGGCAATTTTTGGTGCAGCTTATTCAAAGCCCCGCAATGCGAAGTTCACGTGTGGGCATGTTGCAGTGAAGACAGTGGTCCTATGCTATGTATGTCCACATAACAGGTTTATTTCACCTATACTATGTTAATGTCTGTCCCTAAAATCAGGTTTATTTTGAATTCTTTTCAACAATATCATTTTGCAACTAACTTGGACTGTTCATTCTCTTGGATGTTGGTCAATATTTGCCCTCAAAATTGGGTTTTATCGGAGTATTATAAAAATGTATGTCTCCAAAACCAGTCTTTTTAAGAGCACAATTTGTACTGGTACGCTGAGAAATGGGTGGATGGAATCGTTTTTCCAAGACATACATAAGACCACAAAAAAACACAGCACATGCCCACCCTTGGAAGTTCTTGAGGTAACCTATTGTACAACGAGGGAATGCTTCACAAAACCAATACAAAAGACCTACTACGTTCCCTTTAACACTTTACTTTCACACGAGTTGAGAGAAAATCTGAGAATGCGAATAAAGAGTTTTATTGATTTGTCGGAACATTACCAGAGTAAATCCCCCAAAAAGTACCCCAAAAATTTCCTTCAAACTTATCCCACTCTCGCGCATTAACTCGCTGCATGCCCTACCAAATTGAGGTTATGAACTAATTAATTTGATCTGGTGTTCTTCTACACATTAAAATACCGATTAGCCAAAACCTTATGGTCCTTAATGAATTGTGATATGACCCAACAGAATGATGAGAAACCTCGTTTAATTGAGTATTCGCCTCCTTTTGAAGTTAATACCGAAACTACTCCAATGACCTTCAATGCTTCCGTCTATTTATCTTCAAAGAATTCTGTTACAGTATTATACCGCAGTTTGAAGTCAACAAACTTTGACTTTGGGAACTGTTTCTTCTATTCCATTTCGTTAACTGTCATTTGCAGACATTATGCTGTTTTTAACCTTAACGTGAATGACCTGAGCTATATGGCGAAGGCTATAAATAGCACAAAAGATAACCAAAACCTATGAGATCTCATCTTTTAACTCAGGTTAGTCATTTTAACAGAGACTCTGAGACTGTCGTCAAATAACTTTGTCGTCCAAACTCTCCTCTAATCAAAATAACCCTGCAACAGAGATATGAGAACTAATGCCAAACCAAATTTAAAATACCGAATTTTTAACGTAGCAACTTTTAAGGTAACAATTTTTGAGAACTCTTCTAGTTCTATTTTGCTGGTGGTGGTCGGTGTTAATTCCCAACTTTGACAGTTGCCAATAAAGCCATTCTTCATCCAAGCAACAATTTTCAGTGACAGAAATATACAGCAACTTAAAGGCAATATACAGCAACTTAAAGGCAACAGTCTTTAAATTTCTGAACTGTTTCTTACCATTTTGCTAACGGTCATTTTTTTAGAGGTTATCCAATGCAAACACTGATTTGTTTTCAACATTGAAAGAGAATGCCATCGACTAGCTTTGCCATGGGTAGTGTGGACACAGTTCGTGTCGATCGTGCCCACAATTCGTGGCCTAACTGTGCCTAAATGAATAAATGTATTTCGTTACCTTGCTTGTCTTCATTTCATTGGTATCTTTCCTCTCCTGGTTTGGAGCAAGAAACCAAACCAGGAGAGGAAAGATACCAATGAAATGAAGACAAGCAAGGTAACGAAATACATTTATTCATTTAGGCACAGTTAGGCCACGAATTGTGGGCACGATCGACACGAACTGTGTCCACACTACCCATGGTTTTGCAGTTAAAATTCCGGTTCAGTAAAAGGGACAATCTGTAGAAACGTGGAAGATTTTTGGAATCTTACTTCATTTGTAAACAAGTTCTCATCATTTTGTGCAATGCATCTGATGTTGAACCATAAAAGGCTTCTTTTCACTCTAAGAGAATTTCATGAACATCTTAGGCCAACAATGACAGAACCGACGCACCTACCAAGAAACACTGCATGTGCCTGGGCTATTTTGAAGCACCTAGTTTTCGAATTTCCAAGGCAGAACAAGCATTGCCAAAACACATGTGCAAGCTGACCAGACACCAGACTAGATTAGAATCATTGCAGACGCTTCTGGTATCGTAAGATGCCTAATTTGTATCGATGCTGATTTGCGTGGGTCTAATCATGGTTAATATGTCCACAAATGCATCACCTCAAGGTCTCAAATATTGTGATTGAGTAATATAAGCAGTTCTTAGACAGTCTCAATCTTGATTCTATCCATCGGCTGAGACACAGAAGATATTATTCACTTCATTTTTCTAAGCCATATTGTTTGATTCCTTAAAATGCCTCGAGGACTGGATCTACACCCAAACTAAATCTAGTTATTTTCATGCTTACTCTTCCGTATCACCTTAAAGAACGCCAATCAACCAGCATCCTTTGCGCGCTTCGCTTGTTGCCTTTCGACTGCGGCGGCCATTTTAATATGACAACATTCTCTGCAAAGCGTGACCGCAAAGGATGCTGGTTGACCGGCGTTCTTTAAATGACTGCACCTTAAAGTTAGGCATAAACAGTAGGCCTATGTCGTGCCCCTAGCTCCAGGCCAATGCACTAATATTCTTGCCAAACACTCAAGTAATCACTTTCAATCATCTTCAAAACTCAACAACGTACAATCACGTTTTATCAGGTATTACTTTATGTAAGACAAGTGTTGTTGTTGTTGTTGTTGTTAGAGTCCGTTCACTTTACAAATGAATATAAGGGCGGGATTTTATTTAACCGTTGAAACATATCGAAAGATCTACCAAGTGCTAATGGACTACTATGTATTTATAAAAACTAATACATATCTGGAGGTAATTTCCCGATTTGATACGATAATAAACCCTTCCCCGCAGCAAGGTTATCCAATCAATCGTTGCAACATGTAAAAAGATCTACTAGTGCTAAAATTGACTATTATGTTCTCATGAAAGCCAGACCCCATCCAATCTGATATGCATCAATACAAAACACCAATACATATCTGGCGGTAAATTCCCGATTTGATACGATAATAAATCCTTCCCCGCAGCAAGGTTATCCAATCAATCGTTGCAACATGTGAAAAGATCTACTAGTGCTAAAATTGACTATTATGTGCTTATGAAAGCCAGACCCCACCCAACCTGATATGCATCAATACAAAACAATCTGGCGGTAAATTCCCGATATGATATGATAATAAACATGCCCTGGCGGCACCTCTTCTCTAATCATATCATGAAGCATCGGGATGACAAGAGATTAAAAATTGATGTAAACAACCGTCTATCTTTTACAGAATTAGGCCTGAATTGTTTTGTGGTGCAAAATTGATTAAAACGGGCCTCTTATCAGAAATGTTGGGTACCTTGAGGTTCTTTTGCACTTTATTCCGGACAATGTCAATCTTAAGACGCTAACTTTGCAATGGAATCATCAGATCTATTTGTGGTACCCCACTTTTGGAAATATTGGGTAAACAAGACATTGTCCTCCACATATGCCCAAAGATCGGGACCATTTTCTAAATCTTACGAAGCTCGATAATTGCTCAAAAAGTTGACTGTGAAATGTTCAGGACAATGCAGGAGAACCCTGGACGTAGTACATAACAGCATAGGGCTCAAATCTTTAAAAAGTTGGGTGTAAAATTATTTTACATTTTTATTTGAATTGAATGGCTTGAAAGGAACTTAACGTAATTTCCTGTACATCTGCCATGGGAATTTTTGGATGTCTTGATTATTTTCAAAATGGCGGCATTTAATATTATTGAGGCTGTGACGTCATCAAATTTCTAAATCCTAAACAAGAAGAGCGACAGATTTCTGCTTGCCATCAGATTACTGCTTGCCACCATAAACTATGGTTTTCTTGAAGATTTTATCATTTTTCTTCTATTAATTTAGGATTTACGATGATTTTAATCTTTTTTAAATTTTCCATGAATTCTTTCAACAAAAATTTAAACGCCGCCATTTTGAAAATAATCAAGATATCAAAAAATTCCACGGCAGATTTATAGCAAAGTACCCTAAGTTCCTTTCAAGCCATTTAATTCAAAGAAAAATGAAATAGAATTTTACACCCACATGTTTTGAGATTTGAAAGATTTGAAACGTATGCTGTACACCATTATATTTGCTGTACACAACAAGCATTTGACTCTAAGAAACCCTAATGAAAACGTTGCCCGTTCTGGATCAGATTCAACTTGTAAAGTCTGTTTGGAAAGTCCAGGCATTTGGCGTCTTATTTTTCCTTGCTTGGTTATGGCACTAATCTATCAAGAATTAGTCATCCATCGAAAGATCTTGAAGACCGGAGTTTGAATTTTAAGAGGAATTTGTCCCTTGGGAATTCTAGTTGTTTGTTTGAAATTGTAGATACATCAAATTTATGCAATCTATTTCCTCCTGATTTAAAATGTGTAATCCAATTTCTCGTGAATAATTGAATAATCTTGAATAATTAGTTGCATCAAAAGTACGTGCATCGAGAAGCATGAAGAAGCATGGGTAGTAGGAAAAGCGTAATGTGTTTTGGGTTTATCGAGTGGTATCAAGAATCAGAACTATTAGGCCTACCTTTGTGCATGTTTTCTGTGTCGATCTTCTGCGTTGTCCTGTCGATTTAGCATTTTCATAAGGCTGTAATCGCTCTCCGTCCAACTATCCAAGCGCCATGTTTTTTTAAGTTGTTGTATGTTGTTCCTTACAGCCTTATGAAATTGCTAAATCGACAGGACAACGGAGAAGATCGACACAGAAAACATGCACAAAGGTGGGCCTAATAGTTCTGATTCTTGATACCACTGGATAAACCCAAAACACATTACGCTTTTCCTACTACCCATGGAAGAAGCAGAAAGATCGAAGATGTAGCTTAAAATAACTTACCACCAAAGACTCTTCACCAGTGATATATCTTCGTCTTCTTAACAGGACGCACAGAAGCGAATGAGTGAATGAATGGTATTTGAAACTATGAACAAAAGAAAGAAGAACTTAAAACCAACTATAATAAGTTTATTTGAGTTTTGAATAAAAATCTTGTTATAGGATCAGATTTATAAACAAGGTCGGAAATTATAATCTGAAATTCGTATACAGACGAGAAAGCCATGACCTTGCTGATACAGAACATGCTCTTCAATAAAACATGGAATACAGAAACGCCAAGTTGCATAGCTAGTGTATACAACTCTATGTAGGGTGAATTCTTCAATACGCAAAATCTTCAAAAATTAATGATAGAGGTATATAAGTGTTTGCCTTATGACAGGCCTCCTCTCATCTGGGATTTGTTTACCAGGAAGACAGGTAATTATAATCTGAAAACACAAAATCTCCTACAAATACCACAGGCATCAACAACTAGACTGGCGACGTGATTCCTTGTACTCGTTGCTCGTTCAATGTTTTTAATCTGGTGGCTTTATTTTCTCTCATACAGTTTGAAGCCATAATCATCATTCAGTTCAATGCGGAAAACTGAGACTCATGTAGTCAGTCTAATCAACAACTTCATGTGGAAAAAACTCAATTTGATTTATGAGCAACTATGTGGAACAATCTTCCTGATTCTGTTAAAAGTAGTGAGAGCATAAAAAGCTAAAAAGGGGAAATACGGCTGTGGAGTGCACGTGGAGGTGAATGCTCGTGTAAAATATGTACATAGAACCATGTTATGTTTATAATTAGATAGTTGGTTTGAATTAGTCTTATGTCGTTGATATTAGACTATAGTTAGTTAACCAACTGTAAATAAATTCATTATGATCATTATTATTAATTCAACGAATAAACTCAGGATTTTGTCGAATATAGATCAAATGGGATTTGCTTTGCACAGGGTCGAAGAAACATTCATACACTTTCTTGAGCCCTGACCGAACGAGCAAACAGTTCTCAGAATACATTTGAGACTTGCTAGAGAAGCACTGATTTCCCGTTTGGCCACGAAATGCACAAGAAGAATTAAATGGACAAAAGTTCCAGAATGTTTTCTGCTTGTCACAAAAATAAGCAAAGATTTTTGTCAGGCAGAAAATTGTGGGATAGCAAATGGAACAATGTCTCACTTGACAAGGAGAAACGTTTGCTCCTATTTGGTCAGGGAATGCAAAATTTTATTACTGCTGCCAAAGAGAGACTCGTGTTTGCGAAGGAAGGCTTGTGCTGCATGAAACCCCAGAAAGCTTTTTAAGTTTGAATTTAGGCCCAATTTATTCTGTTGGTATGGAAATTTGATCTCATACATACTATCAAATACAGCAAATTACAAAGCTTCGACCCCATTGATTTTAACTTTTGATTGCTTATGAAATCTTTGATTGTCTCGAAAGATTCCGTGAGTCCAATCAACAATCCATGCTTTACGATTAACTGTAACAATCTGAAATCTGTTCTCACAAAGTGCGACCTGTGTTTTCTTCTCCTCAGGTCAAAATCATCAATAAAACGGAATCTCAAATCATAACAAAGAAACATTGATCAATCTTAATGTGAGATCAAAAATATCTTTTGTTGGCTAAAATTGGATCTTCTTTTCAAAATATAACAATATTACTTTTCCAGGGATAAGCAATGCTTAATAAGAGAGCTAATCTTCTGTCGTGCTTTCAACTTAACCTTTTCAAGTCATGAATAACTTTTATTGATTCCTCCGCTATTTCAAAACCTGAATTTTACAAAAATGATTTGTAAACTTTCTTTTCTGAATTTTTTAGGCTTTTTTTAAAGGAAATCTTATTTGGAATACAAAGTTTAGAGATTGAAAAGATAAGGGTATTAAAACAAATTAATGAAAATATACGTTTTGATTTAAACTAACGAATCGTTGCTTTAGATTGTTACAACTGTCCTAGCCGACTTAGAAAAATTGCCAAAATCTTTGCTAATTTTTGAAACCTCGTCTAAAGGTGTAGAATTTGAAAATAATTCTTTTCTTAAATGCTAAATACTGCATCATTGTTTTGCGTCACAGAAAATCATAGAGCACTCTGATTGGCTAATTCCAAATTATTCTTAGGCCGTAACAATGTAACATTTATCATCTACTAAGCTTTAATAACACTTTATACGCAGGTGAAGTGCGCACAAAGATTATTTTAAACTTAGATATAATAGGTAATGAAGGACAATTGCTGGTTTAAAATCTAAAGCGACAGACTCGCATCACTATTTAAGGTTTTCAAAACTTGCCCATAAAAGTTGATAACTTTGAATAATATTCGTTTACTGTTCTCATGCTCTAACAGAAACCTGCAAACGGCCCTCTCTCATCGAAATTATACATTTTCGAAATGGCAACCATTCCAGAAATCTTTCATCAGAGATAGATACAAGTCGAAGAATCTCTTGGAAATATAGTCCTATCTCGACAAATCATTCTCGTTCAAACAAAAGAACACATAAAAAACATAACAAATGTAATTCCTCTTCCTTGTAGTCGCAGCTTTTATGCATCACCAATCAGAGAGCAGCATTTGCATTCGAGAGCAAGTAAAGAGCCAAATATGGGCGAATCGCACTCAAATAACGCGCTCTGATTGGTTGATCAAGTTGTCATGACAATAATGACGACAGACGTTGATTCTCGCAGCTTCGAGCAGATTTACCGGATTTTGCCTCTAAACAGGAAGATTATTGCAGAAAAGTTCAGGTATTTTTAAACTTTTTGCATCAAGGAAATATTCTTCTAAGTACTACCAACTAGTATTCCCATGTTCAAGTCCTGGAACCTCGAATTTGAAGCGTTTTAGCATCGGTATTTTCGATGAAATAGCTTAGGCCATGAGGTGGTCGTCTCAACTAACAGTTGTAGCACTATAACTGTTCAGTTCAGTTCAGGCAAATAGCGAAACTACGACGATGTATAAGTCTAATGCATCTACAGAAACTGACACCAAAGTATGAGACAGTAAAACGGTAGAATATACGATAAACCGTCTCCAAAAACAGCAAAACCGTACACAAACATATAAAATACTTACTTTTCTAGCTGCTAATTTTACTTCTTCAAAGAATCAGGGTCAGCCAACAGAGCAGACAGATGCGTTATCTTCACCTCAAATCTCTCTCGAACATCCTTCACCCTAGTCTGCGAAGAAAGAGAACAGTTTAATGACATCATCTGTACTGTTAACTTAAAGATAACAATTTGAAACAACAGTTGGAATAACAGTTAGGTTAGGCCATGATCTAGTTTGTGTTTGATTAACGTGAATGAAATAAACATGATGAGAACCACGATGTTGTTCTTGTATTACCCTCTCACCTTCATACAGTACTCTTAACTTCATGATAACAATGTCAAACAACAGTTGAAAAAAACAGTTAAGTTAGGCCATGAATTAGTTTGTGTTTCATTAGCGTGAATGAAATAAACGTGAGCAGAACCATGATGTTGTTCTTGTATTAAACTCTCACCTTCTTTCTGATATCGCACTGAACTTTATGGTATTGACTAACTGAAAGTGTCGAAGGAACTTGAATAGTTTCCGATTGAAATCAGGGTTTAATCTGCAGGTTTAACGGTTTAGGGTATTTCAAAAATGTTCAGGAAAGTTCTAAACTGTTCTTTGTAAGGTGCAATATTTTCTAATCGCCTAGTTTGCGTAGTTTCGCTGAATTCCTTAGTGTGAAAAATGGGTTGAGCTGTCGAGAATTAAAAGCACATGCAGAGTCAAATTTTTAGTCGCTGGTAAAAGCACGTCAAAAATATTTCGCTACTTTCTGGCCAAAAGAGAGACAAAGCAATCTGTATGTGCAGTGGCGTGGCCACGGGGAGGGATGGGGGGGCATTTGCCCCCCCACTTCTGTGAAAAGATGGTCCTCGAGATTCTTTCAAAAACGAGGAGAAAGTCGCTGGGTATAGGAAGGGTGTGTAAGAATTTTTCCAAGAAATGCAGGAAGCTGACCGGGAGAGTCATTCTAAGCCAAAGTAAAGGTTGGTATTTTAGAAAATTTTCCCAGGCGTACTATCACACACAGAATTTTAAAGGCTTCCATTTCGGGGTCAAGCAAATACTGGATTGCTAGAAGCATTCTAGGACAAAGTATAAGGTCTTTGCGCAAAAATTTTCCCAAAAATGGTGATTCATAGAAAACTGTTACAAAATTGTCAAAGTTTCCAATGGCATTGGTAAAGATGGGATCGAGAGAAGCGTTCTAAGCCAAAGTAAAGGGCGTGTCCTCAAAAATTTTCCTGGGGGCTTCGCCCCCAGACCCCTTCGTTTGAATACCCCCCCAGTTAATTTGTCCTGGCCACGCCGCTGTGTATGTGTACCTTGCNTAAAAGCCTGTTATTGATAAGATGTGCTAAGTATGTATCCTTGCAGTGCATGAACCAAAAATAATTCAGTTATTTCAAACCTTTCCCAATAATTTTGAATGCTAATTATTTTAACGTTAAACAAATTTTGCTAATTTCTAAGATGTATGATAATTAAAAAGATAATGATTGAATATTGCTAATTTTTTTGGTTCATGCACTAATTCCAGCCAAGTGGAAGATATTCTGTAAATTTGAAGCCAATAAGTCTTACAGATAATGAGTATAATTAATTTGAAATTTCCAATATTCGCTAATTTATGCTAATTTTATGCGAAACTGATGAAGCGTAGCATTACAAAAACTCGATTTTCTCTTCAATGTTCATTGTTTCTTTCATTATTTAACAGAAATCTCCCAATAAAGCCAGTATTTCTCCAAAATCACCTAATGGTAGACAACCACCTTAAGAAGGAATGTACAGTTACTGCAAGTCATTCCCAGACCCCTGACGCTACGAGGATTACCTGCAATTTGCCGTTCATCTCTTACAAATCTAAATCCAACATTTTTATAATTTTCATTCATATAAAGATGAACTACAAGACAACTAGGCGTGTAGCAGAAAAGATTAAAACAGTTTAAGAACGAATTTCCACAAATTTCGAGATAGCGGACGTAGAGTTCTTTGGGATTGAAAAGAAACAGTAAGAAGCGGATTGTAGCTTCATTTTGTGGTTGCGTTAAAAGCCTCCGGATTAAATCCAGGTAATAAATGTTAGTTTTAGAGATAAAAAAGCGACCAGGAATGTTCAAATCCTGTAAGGATTTAATACAATTCATGACTATAAATAGAGTGAGAAAAAATCCAATGATAAATCGTGGATGAGAAGTGGCTATCTTTAAAACGGGGAACGGGGAATGGGGAACGGGGAGCTGAGGCAATTTTGAACTTGAGGGAGTTTTCATACACCAACGTCCTGCCACAAAATCACTTCAAAGTCTGGTTTAAAGATCTTGAAAATCGGAAAACAAACTGTTAATACAAAGAATGATGTTTCCCTGACCTATTAATCACAAATTGCATACATTTCAAGCAATAATCTTCCTCTGTACAAACAAAATAAATTAATTTGACTGATGCGTACGGATCCACTCTGCGAGGGCCTAAAGTGAGCCCACTTTTTCACAGTAATGTTATGAGTCCCTATATTGACAAGAGAGACATCAACAAATCAAAGAACCCAGGGAAACAAGGGACGAAGGGTCATAAGTCTAAAATCGAGGTTGAGAGATGGAATCATTTTCCAAAACTTTTCATCTGATATTGTCCACAACAAAGTTTGTGGATAGCAGGAATAGGAGCCCAAAAAATATGAATGATATGACTTGTATCTTTTCATTGTATATAGTATGATTTTATTGTAATTTTTTGTCAACATATAATTGAATGTAAAAAAGCAAAGTAGTATAATTTGATACAGAAGCAACATACAACGTAAGAATTATTTTCTCCGAGCATTTAAAGTCAACAAATCAACAACAACATGAAGATGGTCACAGAATGCGTCAGACTACATCTTCTTGTCATAGCAATCTGCTTGCTCCTTTATTTATGCAAAGAGGATGCAAATTACCGTTGCAAAATTCATGTAGCGATCAAAGACTCAGAAATAGCATTCAGAACTCAGCAACTACAGAACAAGGAATTGCAGGGGCCTACAAATCCCAAAAAATAGTCTTGAAAAGCTTGGAACGATATTCCCAATAATATCAGAGAGCTCCCTACACTTAGTGGATTCAAAAAGCAACTAAAAGTTTATTTTAAGAGCTAAAAGTCAACTTGAAACACGACCCTAACACGACTCCCTGGAAGAGCAGCTGCTATGTAGATAGGTTACTGTACATAATTTTATCTTTAACTGTATATACAGTAATGCATTCAATACAACTATGATCTTTATTTTCTTATTTAGTATTGCGTTTGTAAGCTGAAGGGATTTTGTGCATAAAGAATTTAAAATGAAAAATGAAAACTTGAAGAGCAGATTTACCAGCATGTAAAAATCGTTATCTACTTACTAAATATGTGATTGTATCTTTGCCTCAAACTGCAGATCAGCACCGCAAGCAAATTCATCAAAATTCTCGTCTCTAACTCAATAAAACAAAACAAATATCCATGAAAACAAGCAATAAACCATCAAAAAGCTAAACCAAACGATTCTGACACACAGTTGAGAAACATGAATCGGAAATACCCTTGATTCCCTGTGACATAGCTCATTCTACTCAGCTGTCTAAAGAAGGAAGGCTAAAACGTCAAATCAACAGTGGGGAACAGCTAACTGTGTCAAAAGGAATCACTTCAACAAAAGTACTTCTCTTATATTTGTTATTGATTCTGATCGTAATAATACGTATTGAACTAATGATAATACCCTTCCCAGTGAGAGTAATGCGAAAAGGATTTGTACAAAAACCTCAGGAAGTTGCTGAGGAGCAAGATGGTTAAAACATGACGTCATCTTGGTCAAAAGAAGAATACCAGAATTGCAGCAGTGGTAAGGGAAGGGCGGGGCTTTGTGTTCGTCAGAGCGGAGGGGAGATAAACCCCCTAGATTCGTGAAAACCTCCTTTCCAGTGAAAGTAATGTGGAGAAGCTTAGTATTAATAATTCAGGAGTTGCTGGACTAAAATTGCTAAAACATGACGTCGTGTTGGTCACGGAAAGGATCAGGGTTGCAGCAGTGACAGGGGAAGGGTGAAGGGAGATAGACCCCCTAGATAGGTGATAACCCCCTTCCCAGTGAAAGCAATGCTGAGAGGCTTAGTTCTAAATACCTCAGGAAGTCGCTGAGCGCTAAAAGACTAAAATGGTTCACATATGACGTCATTCTGGTCAGGAGGATACCAGTTGCAGCAGTGGTAAGGAAAGAATATTATAGGTAGCATTCCTGTTATGAGATGGGGAGAATGACAACCCTTTACATCAGAGACGTAGGAACCGGGGGGCACTGGGGGCAAATGCCCCCCAAGATTTTGCTAAACGAGAAATTGCCCTCTTTGTTTGAGGAAATGCCCCTCTAGCTTAAGGGAAAAAGTGCCCTTGAAGTGTCGTGCCCCTCCAAGTTTAAGATGCTTCCTACGGCCCTGCTTTACATGCTCGCAATGTATTGCCAAACAATTTAGCACCAAACGAGTTTTATTTAAGACCCATAGCTAACCATGACCCTTTGCGGCCCTACAGTCAACCTTTACGATATAAAAGTTGTTTCTGGCCTAGGTTCTGTTTGCTTTGCTCCTCATTCGACGCGCAAATGATCATGGTTGGCAATGGGTCTTAAAGCATTTGGCAAAGATGCCTTCTCTATCTAAAGGATCTAACTGCAATAGATTCAGGGCTAAGATGTTAAAAAGCCTAATGGATGGGCTTTTGTTTGTACTAATAGGAAAATTTCAATTTAACTTCATTTCACGACACCAAATAAAATTCTCCAACACAGCGTCCAACGTTTTCTATTGCATTAAAATCATTCCGAACGTCCTTTTATAAATTAAATGCTACCAAGAACGCCGAAGTATATGATATATAAGGAGATCATTCTTACACTTCCTAAGGCATCGACTCATCTTTCGGTACAAATTCGATAGCATTCAGGGGTAGCAAACTTTGGACAGTACACCCATAGGCGTAGGAGCCAGGGGGCTGGGGGGCAGCCCCCCCAAACGCTGGAAAAATGTACCAAAATCAGTCTTTTTCGGGCAAAAATACACCCAAAGTCGGGTAAAAAATTCAGTAAACAATGGACTTTTTATCGGGCAGCCCCCCCCCAGATTTTATCTTCCCGTACGCTTATGAGTACACCTGATGTGATTAAGAGCAGTAACACAGTCTCTGTTTTTGGCAAAAAGATAAGATGTTGGGCTGGGGAGGGTTGCAATTGTAAGATTTGTAAATAGTATTGCTGTAATTAGTTTAGTTTAGTTGGCATTTTTTAGTTTGTGCTACGAAGCACAAGCTACACCTTTATCTGACTGTAAATAAAGCGGTTATTATTATTATTCATTGTTATTATGGAGAGTATGTTCAACTGAATACTGATTGATTGATTGATTGATTGATTTGATTTTGATATACTGACGCACTGGACCAGTGTTTCTACGAAAGGAAACTTTGGAGTAAAAAGAAATAGAATAATATTTGACATTAAGTCAACATTAAGTTACCAGTTTTATCATTGATATATTTTCTTTCAAAAATGTTTTCTTTGGTTTTGAATGCTGCTTACCAGTAGCAAACAAGATATCCCGGTAAAGTAACTGAAGAGATATCACAAAGAAATCGTTAGAAATCGTTAGAATTCGGCATATTTCATCACGTACTTAATGAAATACAGTAATAAATTAATGGCGGTACTTGGAAAGACTATTTGCGAAAGCATATATGATTTGAAGTGATGTCCTTAAACGCAGCTAGCTTAATTATANTTGGGGTACCGAAAGTATCAGCCGCGGGACATTGATGTTGATAGGCATCACCATGTCGTTCTCAAGTGCAGCAAAGATTCCACGTGAAACAAAGGTCAAAGAAGGTCATTGTCAAAAAGTGCATATCTCAGAGGGGCATGAATGCCCAATGCCACCTGATTTGGAAGATATTGTTGTCTTTAATGAGTATTTGAAGAGTGTTGCAGAATGTTTTGTGGATGTTGATTGTAATGGGACTGAGAAATGTTGTTTTGATGGCTGCAGGACATTGTGTGTTTCAGTGAAGCAAAGAAATCAACAGCTTGTGAGGCAGGAAGATCAACTGACAGAACAAGAAAACCAGGTGGCTAGGGTAAGCAATAAGCTGGAAGATGGAAATGCGATTTATGAAAATGTAGGGAGAAAGAAAGAAATTGTAAATCTTAAGATGAACAGAAGATTAGATTCGGAAGATGAGAGAACGTTTGTGAAGATATGGCCTACTGGAGTGAAACGAGGTCTTATCGGCGAAATCATAGAGAGATTTGAAAGGAAAGGGTATTCATTGGTTGGAATGAAACTTACAAAGGTACGTTTAAATTTTGATAACTGTCTGAGGATGTGCTAGCAACCTTGAATCTCCATTTAATTGTGCTAAGAGTTAGTTATCTTTGTCTCTCCTTAAAAGATGCAAACGTATTAAAGACCCTCTGCTAACCACGTAGCTTTGCACGCCGTTGCTGTCCCAGAATGCAGTGCAAATGGACATTCAGATTATCTGAAAGTCTCTGATGCTAGGCCGGTGTTGTGCTGTTTTCTCATGCGCAGCACGCAAAGCCTCATGGTTAGCAGAGGGTCTTTAAGTATACGTAAACACTTCGAGTTCCTATGCTAGATCAATTCTCTGTAAATAAACAATACTCATTATTTACAGCCAAATCAGAATCTGCTGAACAAGTGGCTGCAGGTCAAAAAGAAAACTAGCAAACGAGACTTCACCAAACAAAACTCTGGTCCAGTCGTTGTGATGGTATGGAAAGGCCGTGGGATAATAAGCGGTGTGAAGAATCTAATTGGTTTAGAAGATCCTTCAAACGCAAAACCTGGAACAATCAATGGGGATTATATGTTTAAAGGTAGCAGAAGCATCGTTGAAGCAAGTGATGATTCGAATGAAGCTGAATTTGAAATCAAGTTTTGGTTCACCGAAGAAGAACTTGTTGCTTAGGCTTCGGAAAACTTTATTGGTTTAAAAACCCATTGCTAATCATGATCCATTGAGTGTCGAATGAACAGCAAAGCAAACAGAACCTAGGCCACAAATGACTTTGGTATCACACGAAAGTCGACTTTGGGGCCGCAAAGGATCATGGTTAGCTTTGGGTCTTTAAACATTGCACCATATATAACGAAAGATTATTTACTCGTATATCTCGGTGAGCCAGAAAGTTCTTTGTCTATTTAACAATCAGAAGAAAGTAAATCCCTAACCTATCTTCAGAATTATTTCGTTTTGAATCACACCCATATTTCTTGGTGTGACTTAAGTTTTTTGGCTGAAAGAAAGCGAAATAATGTTGAAAACAAGTTGGTTTATTTTCAGTGGAACCAGTTACCTCACATTTTATGATGAATGTTCTAAATTAATTTATATAAGCTCAAAAGCATTAGGGAATTTAAAGATCTATTTGGCTCACTCGTTTTAGATTGTATAGCTCTTGAGTCTATCATGAAAGTAACAGAGAAGTCTGATGCAGAAAAACCTAAGTTAAATCAAGTTATTTGCTGCAGCTGAGAAACCACTCTATGTTGTATGTTAACAACTATATGATGCATATAATCATTAACAAAGGAGGGAAAAAACTATAATGGCTTAGTCAGTATCCTCTCATACAATCTAAATGTTTTTCAGTTACAGTCAGAGCCACATACCTGATATCAACAATGTCTTACATCCGAATGCAGAGCACCAACAACACCAGACTAGACGACTCGACTTACAATGAAAAACAAACACACAAAAACCCCAGTGCACTCTGATAAGAATCTGTGCTGTCGATTTTGCACTTCTAACCTTCGGAAATCAGCTATTACAAAAAAGGAAATACCTTACCACAGATTTCATACAAAATCCAATTCGGTGGGTGCTGCATGATCAGGGCTAGGCCATGAATTAATAGAACACGCAACGTACAACGGTAGGGTGTAATTTTTTCTCATGTAAGAAGGACTGATAAGATCTCATAAGTGAATGGGCCTAATTACCATCACGCTAGCACTACTCTGTCATCAAAGGGAGTTTAGTTGGGATTAAGGTGAGGAGAAGTAATGTTATTTTAAAAGGAAGGAAGATCGGTAAGCGCCTTACCGATGATTTATGTCTATCAATGAATGTATTATTCTTGTGAAGTACAAACAAGAACCAACCAAAGTGATGTCATTTCCAAATAGAAAGAATTCAATATTGTTTATTTACGAAGAGAGAGAATACATATTTTCAGCATAGGGTTCAAATCTTTGAAAATTGGTGTAAAATTCTATTACCTCTTTCTTGCAAACTTTTTGATGTCTTGATTATTTTTCAAATGGCGGCGTTTATTACATTTGAGGCGCTGTAACATCATCAAATTTCTCAATCTTAAGCAAAAAGAGTGACAGATTTCTGCTTGCCAACATATTGTAGAACTTCTATAAAACTGTGCTTTTCTTGAAAATTGTATCGTTTTTCCTCTATTTTTAGGATTTACAATGATTTAAATTTGTTTCCAATAAGAAGAAAAACAGTGCCATTTTGAAAATAATCAAGGTATCAAAAAAACTGCCACCGTAGAATAGACCATTTTGACATTTAGAAAAGGGTCTGGGGAGAGCAATATTTTTCTGGTAAATGGCAAAGACAAAGAAATAGAAATAGCTCCGCGGCAGCCATTTACCAGAAAAATATTGCTCTCCCCAGACCCTTTTTCTAAATGTCAAAATGGTCTATTACATCATAGTACCTTAGTTCCCTTCAACCAATTCAATTCAAAGAAAGCGATAACAGCATTTTACTCCACCTTTTGAAAGATTTGGACCCTGTGCTGTCATTACAATGAATTTTCAATCCTTCAAATAACCGAATTCAAACTATCACAGAACAGGCCTTTATCTGAAAAGTCAGTCTTAAGTGCAAAGATGTATGTCGCGGTCTCAGTAGCTTACTTTTGTACTGCGCATAAGCAATGTGCGCTTTGGGTCAAGTGCTGGGGCGGTGACTTCTGAATATAAAAGAATCGAAGCGGTAACTCCTACTACACAAGAATGATTTATTCTATGGAAGCAAGAAAAATTCTTTAGAACTGAGCTTACATAATCTATCAAAAGGTTGTCTTCAACATGAATAGAGCAACACAGTTTGTTTTCCCAATTTAGATGTGTGCAGCTTGAACCGCCTTTAAAAGTACAAGAATGATTTATTCTGTGGAAGCATGAACAATTCTTTAGAACTGAGCTTACATAATCTATCAAAAAGGTTGTCTTCAGCATGACTTAGAGCAACACAGTTTGTTTTCCCGATTTAGATGTGTGCAGCTTGAACCGTCTTTAAAAGTACAAGAATGATTTATTCTATGGAAGCAAGACAAATTCTTTAGAACTGAGCTTACATAATCTATCAAAAAGGTTGTCTTCAGCATGACTTAAAGCAACACAGTTTGTTTTCCCAATTTAGATGTGTGCAACTTGAACCGCCTTAAAAAATGCAAGCAATTGCCTTGAAGGCATATAGCTGCGCTGTATCTAGTGAGGCTTGATATATTGCAATGTGTAAAAAGGGCTAACAAGGTCAGTATGAAAATATGACAGCCAGTATCTTTAAAATATGTTCCACAATGAAGAGATATAGCTTCTGATACAAACAGACACTTATTAAAAACTCTTGGAAAACATCCACAGATATTAGTGTACAAAAGAGAGCATCAAGTGTTTCAAGAACTTAATGAGGATGCTGAATGACGAAAAGAAATGGCAACGCTATTATTAGGCGAGGTTCTCTGCCATATGCTAATGATTCTTAAACTCAAAGAATCACAAGAAACCTTTCCAAATTATAACTAAAGCATGTAAAGTTCATTTCTATTGCATTTACCTCTTTTATTTCTTTGGTCTAAGATAAGTAAATCAATCTTGAGGCATACCAAGATAATTTCTGTAAAAAGGAGAGTAAAAATGCTCGCTTTGCTCGCGCTGCAAAAATCCAAGCTCTTGCAAAGGAATCAATCAGCCGGCAAAAATTATTCACAACAAAAATTAACCATTTCCGGTGAGTGAAAAGGTCCTACCATTGAACAACGAAAATTCTCCTCCCTTGCAAATCGTTTTGAGCTACCAGCATTTATGTGCCAACTAAACTAACTTCAAATGTTCACAAAGTTCTAATAAAATGCAAATTTTATTTCTGCATTTCGTAAGAAAAAACCGATTTTTAGAGATGTAAATATAGGTATGAACTAGAACTGTAGAAAAGATAACACAGTCTAAAAATTGATAAGTCAATACCTGATTTACTATCACATCTTTCTCTTCCAATTTAAATAGCAAGAAAGTACGTGCGTTGGTTGGAAAATATGATAACATAGGTTTGAAGGATAACACTTTGGAATGACACCAACATGAGAAAATTTATGGTTTTCGATCAGGGGATTAGGTCGAAGCAGGTTAAGAGAACGCAGCAACATCTAAAGGACGGGGGTTTCTTCTCCTACATTTTTCATGACATCAAGGTCATTTTACTCTAAACGAGGCTCTCCTTAAAGAGACAAGCGACATGTTGTGATGAGGTTTAGAGATGGCGGGAGGGGCGGACTAAGATTTTCGGCAATTTCGTAACTCCATTGATGCTTGCAACCATTATTCATGGATGACCGAAGCAGTTTTCATCAGCCGCTTCTCCCTTGAAGTTTCGAACGACAGGCGTCATATTTCGAATGAGNTCAGGGGATTAGGCCGAAGCAGGTTAAGAGAACGCAGCAACATTTAGAAGACGGGGGTTTCTTCTCCTACATTTTTCATGACATCAAGGTCATTTTACTCTAAACGAGGCTCTCCTTAAAGAGACAAGCGACATGTTGTGATGAGGTTTAGAGATGGCGGGAGGGACGGACTAAGATTTTCGGCAATTTCGTAACTCCATTGATGCTTGCAACCATTATTCATGGATGACCGAAGCAGTTTTCATCAGCCGCTTCTCCCTTGAAGTTTCGAACGACAGGCGTCATATTTCGAATGGGAACAGCGTGACATTGAGTCTCCTTTTAACAATCAATATAAAGTCGAGCAGAAACAACATATGCACGCAGTACTTCACTGAGCTATTAAAGTAGTTAGGCTAAGAATGACGTCACAAAATAGATTCTTTCGAACGGTTTGTTTTTATAAATAACCGATGGTTTTATCCCTTTGCTTTAAGATTGTAGCTCTCTGCAGCAGATGTGCTTAATTCTGCTTTTAATTGGACACAGGGATTCCAGAGTTCGAATGTAACCAATAGGAATAGACTTATTACAACTGCCTCTGCGTCCCAGAACTCGAATGTCAATGAGTCAGGAGACAACTCCAACAACAACTTTTGTTAGTCATAGATACTGGGTTACAGAGTTTGGATATGACCATTAAGAGTGGACTTAACACATGAGTCCAACAGAAATATCAATAACTGACCAGATCAAATCGATAACAACAACAAGAACAATTGATTTTTGTTAAATTATAGGGGAACAGTCAAGTCTCATATATATTTCAAATAGACGAAAAGCGGACTCTGGTCCAGTGAAACTGAACTGCCCAACCAGAAAAACTACCCAGTTGACATTTTGGTCTTAATTAACAAAAACAATTCCGGGTCGGAAGGACAAATGATCAACCATTTCGCAAACAATCTCATGATTATAAACATTTTAAACATAAAAACATGTTATTTGATCCATAGCTTAGAATGAGAAACTGTTTACATCTCATCACTTGAAATGCCAGCTGAATTAAAGACGAGAAGAATTAGTATGATTTGAAACTCTTATCGAATTTAAATGACATCATCAAATTAAAAAGTTAAGCTTCACCAAATCAATGGAATTTGTTAATCTAGCTATTTTAGTTAGATTTAGATAAGAAAATATGATTGCATCTAACTCCCATTAAGGGTGAATATAATTATGATCTAATTAGACATAAAGTAATATGATTTAAAACCATACTGAGGAAAGAGCCCTTGGCGAACGAGAAATAAAGAAAGAGTAACAGGGACGCGAGCAGACACGAAAGAAGGAAAAGGGAACAAATTCTACATGACGTTAAATGAGAGAGCAGAAAAAGTTGGAATTTGTTGATTCAATATAGGCAAAGTTTGTTATTCTTAAAAGAACATCACAACTTGAACCGGATTTTTTAGTATGAGCGACATTTCGAGAGATACTTCTCCCGTCTTCAGGCAAACACCCTTTCCATTTTACACATATAAGAGGTTTGTCATATTTACAACGAGATAAAGGCATTTCAAACTGAAGAAAAGTCCCGGGGGGGGGGGGGGGACTTGAGTCTTGGGATGACGACAAAAACTCGACAAGTTTCCTGTTAAAATTTGAAAATCGACCCATTTCTAGTGGAACATTTACACTTTGAGACCCATATTTAGGGATTCTCTAGGTTTAAAACCCATCCTTATGGGCGGCACGTTCCCGTTGCTCTCTATATGGAAGTTACCCCCCCCCCCCCCGGGAGAAAAGTAGCCTGTCAGCATGCTAGTACTGTTAACAGTGAGAAATAACACGATGGTGGTGGAAGTAATGTATTTGTCTAATGTTGCCAAAGTCGAAGTGAGCCAAATCAAGGAGGTGTCTCAGCAAAAATCCCTTTGATACTTTTACAATAGACCTTTCACCAAGTATAGAAAACGACATTCGAATAAGGGATTCTTTCTGGGAAATGGTGGCAAATCGAATTCGATTTCAAAGCTTGAAAGTGAATGACCTGATATAAAAGACGAGGATCTCATAGATTTATAAATAGCCTATTGTATAATCTCGACGCGTGCACTAACAAAACACAACCAGAGAACAAATGGCGTGTGTCCGCTTTTTCTTCGTCCTATTTATAGAATACACCATTTGGCTCAGGTAATTCACTTTAATTGTTTAGACTTCGAATAATTAGGACTCAACAGCTTGAAGCACTCGTTCTAAACCTCAAAAGGTACATACGCCCCTTTATACAAACTCACCTGCATTTAATGTAGCTCTTCTCTGCAGCATGTCACATCGACTGTTCTCTTGTCCATACAAGCTCAGATTCAGAATGTCCTCTGGATTCAGATCGAATTCATTTTCATTTTGAAGGAGGACAGGTGACGAAATTCGCTACGTCATAGTCAGCTGCAATATCTGTGGGGGGAAACAAATAATTCATGAGAAAGGCAGAAAAATTCAAACATGAGGATTAAAAGAAATGGTCTCCAGCGTGTTTAGCTGAGAATTTAAGAAACAAAAACAGTGGAAGAACATCGATTTTTGATATCAAATCTAAGCACTTAGATTTAAGGATTAAAATACGCAAATTCCAGCTAGTTTTGTTTGACTTTTGCGTCTCAAGCGGAGGATGCTGTCTATCATACCAGATTTATCGTCATTAGGTGCAGTTTAAGTTTATCATGGAATTCCATTTTCATACGGAATCGACAATTTTAGTGTGCTTGGTCAATGGTGTCCATGACGGCTGAAGAAAGAGCTTGCCTATGCAAGTGTTGCATCTCGTGAAACGCGACCTGCTTATGCGCAGGGATGGCTCAGTAGTAGCGTGCTGGCCTACCAATCTGAAGGTTGGTGGTTTCGTGTCCTCGCCCTAGCAAACCTGCTCGCCTGAGAGAGGGGAATCGCAAACTCTCTGCAATTCCAGGCTAAGAACAAGGATTGCGATGATAATCATTATACATTTGCAGGCTAAAAAAGAATCATGAGGTGTGGTCAAATAGAGAAGGAGGAGCAGGATACCGCTTCGATAACCTTAGCTTCTCAGCATTCCCAAAAAATACCTTCGATTGCTAAGTAGTGGGCTTGGTGAAGGGGAAGTTGCGGTTTTTAGCGCCAAGTGCTAGGATCGCAGAAGTAGCCAAGTGCTAATCGAGTCCGCGACCGCTTGTCATAACGCAAGAGGTGCTGGTGGGATTTGAACCCCGTCCGCGTTACTGTTCTGGCTGCAAAGTCAGTGGATTACAACACGGCGCCACAACACCTTCAAGAAATGAAAGGACGATTTGTTCCCAACAGCTCACAGCTGGATAGCCAGATGATTTCTCTGATCTTGATTTTTAACCAATAGTAATGAAGATTTTGGATAGCTTGCGGTTGGGTCCTTTTACAAACATCTAGTCAAGCGAGGTCACACACATCTCATCAAAAATTAATGAAAAATTTTTCGGAAGAATTCGTCCTTTCTTTTTCTTTCAAGACCAATTGTGTAAATCCAGCTAATTAGCGATAAACAAACAATTTTAATTAACAACGGCAGATTTTGCAGCAATAGCACCCGTATCCTTTGATTGACACGCCAGTACAAAACAATTAAAGACTGCAAAGAAAGGGATTTCTACAGCCGATTAGTCAAGCACTAAGTGTAAATAAAGCAAACCACAAAAGAAAGCTTGAACATTAGGTGGCTAATTCACTTGAGGTGCAAGCTAAAAGCGGCTATTAAAGTGAACGACCTGATACAAAAGATGAAATCTCACATTTATAAATAGCCTACTGTATTTGATATTCTCGACGAGCGCACCAACAAAATAAAGTCAGAGAAACAGCACCGTGTGTCGATTTTTTCTTTGTCCTGTTTATAGACCACACAATTTAGCTTAGGTCATTCACTTTAAAGGCTCCTATTCAACCAGCAGCCTTTGCGCGTACATTTCTATTGTGGCAGCCATGTTCGTAGACAACAAAAATCTTCATTTTCATAAAACAGGGCACGCAAAGGACCATGGTTGGATAAGAGCCTTTAACAGATGATATGAGTATATGTCGAAAGTATAACGATAAATCCAAATATCTGCCAACGCGCAGCGAAAATTGTGACTAACAGCAGTTATTATTCTTCTGCTAGTGCCTTGATAAAAATTTTAAATTGGCCTACTGTAGCTGATATGATAAAAACCGAAACAGCCTATNAAACTTTCCTTCGACCATCACGTTTCGAAACTCTGCAAAAAAGCTAGCAATAAACTGTATGCACTTGCCCGCATATCCCCATATATGGATCAGAGCAAACTAAGAACCCTCATGAGGGCATTTATTACGAGTCAGTTTCAATACTGTCCTTTAATCTGGATGTTTCACAGCAGGCAGCTTAACAAAAAAATCAACAAAATACAAGAAAGGGCTTTGAGAATTACATACAAGGATACTGAATCTACTTTTAGTGAGCTATTACAGAAGGACAGTGCAGTTACTATTCATGCAAAGAACTTGCAAATACTTATGACTGAGATGTACAAAACCAAAAATGACCAGAACCCTTCATTTATGCAGGAAATCTTCTGTGAAAATACAAGTCACTACAATTTGCGTAACAATAATGAATTTGTTCAACCAAGAGTGAGATCTGTTAACAACGGGACAGAAAGCGTCCGATTCAAAGGTCCGCAGCTGTGGCAAACATTACCACCAACAATTCGCAATTCAGAATCCCTTTGTCAGTTTAAAACAAAGATAAAACATTGGTACGGAGAAACTTGTCCATGCAAATTATGCCGCATTTTTATTCCGAACCTGGGCTTTTTATAATAAATATTTTTAGATATCTGCTTTTATACTGTATACCTTTGATGACTTGTAAATATTTTATTCACTATTTTACTTATGTAATATTTGTATTTTAAAGTTTTAATGTTGGAATTAATTAGCTAATTACTTTTAGCTATCCTTGCATTGTATCCAACGGTAAAGAAATTGATAATAATAAAAAATAATTCGTGTCCTCGCCCTAGCAAACCTGCTCGCCTGAGAGAGGGGAATCGCAAACTCTCTGCAATTCCAGGCTAAGAACAAGGATTGCGATGATAATCATTATACATTTGCAGGCTAAAAAAGAATCATGAGGTGTGGTCAAATAGAGAAGGAGGAGCAGGATACCGCTTCGATAACCTTAGCTTCTCAGCATTCCCAAAAAATACCTTCGATTGCTAAGTAGTGGGCTTGGTGAAGGGGAAGTTGCGGTTTTTAGCGCCAAGTGCTAGGATCGCAGAAGTAGCCAAGTGCTAATCGAGTCCGCGACCGCTTGTCATAACGCAAGAGGTGCTGGTGGGATTTGAACCCCGTCCGCGTTACTGTTCTGGCTGCAAAGTCAGTGGATTACAACACGGCGCCACAACACCTTCAAGAAATGAAAGGACGATTTGTTCCCAACAGCTCACAGCTGGATAGCCAGATGATTTCTCTGATCTTGATTTTTAACCAATAGTAATGAAGATTTTGGATAGCTTGCGGTTGGGTCCTTTTACAAACATCTAGTCAAGCGAGGTCACACACATCTCATCAAAAATTAATGAAAAATTTTTCGGAAGAATTCGTCCTTTCTTTTTCTTTCAAGACCAATTGTGTAAATCCAGCTAATTAGCGATAAACAAACAATTTTAATTAACAACGGCAGATTTTGCAGCAATAGCACCCGTATCCTTTGATTGACACGCCAGTACAAAACAATTAAAGACTGCAAAGAAAGGGATTTCTACAGCCGATTAGTCAAGCACTAAGTGAAAATAAAGCAAACCACAAAAGAAAGCTTGAACATTAGGTGGCTAATTCACTTGAGGTGCAAGCTAAAAGCGGCTATTAAAGTGAACGACCTGATACAAAAGATGAAATCTCACATTTATAAATAGCCTACTGTATTTGATATTCTCGACGAGCGCACTAACAAAATAAAGTCAGAGAAACAGCACCGTGTGTCGATTTTTTCTTTGTCCTGTTTATAGACCACACAATTTAGCTTAGGTCATTCACTTTAAAGGCTCCTATTCAACCAGCAGCCTTTGCGCGTACATTTCTATTGTGGCAGCCATGTTAGTTGACAACAAAAATCTTCATTTTCATAAAACAGGGCACGCAAAGGACCATGGTTGGATAAGAGCCTTTAACAGACGATATGAGTATATGTCGAAAGTATAACGATAAATCCAAATATCTGCCAACGCGCAGCGAGAATTGTGACTAACAGCAGTTATTATTCTTCTGCTAGTGCCTTGATAAAAATTTTAAATTGGCCTACTGTAGCTAAGCTGATATGATAAAAACGGAAACAGCCTATAAATGGCCTTGCTACAGATTACCTATCAGAAATGTTCACAAAAAATTCGACATGCAATGTGAAAAATTTCAGAAATACTGCAACTGATCTGCAAGTCCCACTAATGAAAACAGGTTATGTTCAGCGAGCATTCTCATATCGCGGTGCTGGAGTTCGGAACCTCTTGGATTCGGAGGTCAAGCAGGCATCCTCTTTCAAAGCGTTGAAAGACGCTTTAAAGAAGTTTATTTATTTTCTCTTTAATTTTGTATTGCTCATTATTGTAATTATATTGGATTTTACTTTTTATCCATAAACATTAATTTGTAAGATTTTTGCATGGCCCCCTGAAAAGCAGTCTTTCTTGATTGGCGGGGCAACCGTGGTTGAAGAATTAAAAAAGGAAGGAAATGAATGAACTGAAATTTTGTTTTATCTAATTCAAAAGATAGCTCGGGCGCGGTGTTTGGGCGATGGGGACTCTGGAAAGGGGGCAGTGGCAGTGGCAGCGGCAGCGGCAGTTGTTGTCGTTGTTGGTGTCTCCGCTGGGGTCTCTGTTGTTCAGCATTATCGCCTATGCTGGCCTGGCATCCAATGTGAAACAGGCTCAGTATTTATCAGTATTTAATCTTTGATGTCTAGCTTTTTGTAGTTGTATATTTGTTTGTAATTTAGATGTTCTTTATGTAATGGCTGTGGGGTAGCCCTGGTCTCTTGCTCCCTGTGGTATCGTCCTTGTAGTGTTGTAAAGTAGATCATAGGTAGTGTCTTAGTAATTCGTTTTTGTAAATCTTTAATTGAATATAAAAAAAAAAAAAACTGAGTATTAGTTGTTTGAAGAATTGCGATGATGATCATTTTATTTTTCATACTTCATTCCAAATTATATTCATTTTTGACAAATCTAAGAAAGAGACAAATTCAAGTTAATGACAATTCCATATTAGTGACATTCCAGTTAAAAACAAATCCCACTTCTATTAAATTGTTTCAAAACGACAAATAACGACCATTCCATATTTACTATTTGATCATTCCATTATTCCATATTTACCATTCCATCATTCCATTCCATAATTCCATATTCCATATTTTAGAGATAGCCCAACAATTTATGAGAATTGTAATGCCTATCATTCAACCTTTCAATTAGATATCTAGATTCCAGCTGCAGATATTTCTATTCAATCTTTTTCTTTTCATATACAATAACGTCTTCTTTTAAAGGCTCTTGATCAACCAGCAGCCTTTGCGCGTAGATTTCTGTTGAGGCAGCCATTTTCGTAGACCACAAAAATGTTGATTTTTATAAAACAGAGCACGCAAAGGACCATGGTTGGACAAGAGCCTTTAATAGCCCTCTCTTATCTAGCTCGATTTAGTTTTCCAGGCATCCTATTTCGACTGCCTTATTTACATTCGCCGCATGACTTATCTGTCATAGAAACCTCTCTGTCAGCAATCGCTGGTCGCTTTGTACTGGCGACTGGCGTGTCAATCAAAATTGATGACGATGATGATGATGATGATGATGACGATGATGATGATGATGATGATGATGATGATGATGATGATGATGATGATGATGATGATGATGATGATGGTGGCGTGTCAATCAAAGGCAACGAATGCTATTGCTGCAAAATCTGCTCTTTTCCTCGAGTCGCATGGACTTGCACAAGTTCACTTGAAAGAAAAGGAAAGGACTACTTGTTCTGAACAGCTCCTCATTAATTAGTCATGAGAGGTGTGCGACCTGACAAGGGGTCGCGGACTCGATTAGCGCATAGCTACTTCTGCGATCCCAGCACTTGGCGCTAAAAATCGCACCTTTACTTCACCTTGATGAGCTAATCGACACTACGAAATTCTAGCATACCACAAGGATTACCTTTTCTTTTTTTTTTCTTTCCTTTTCTTCATAGCCACTTCTTTCTCTGCAAAGAGTTGAATATTATGGACAGCTAAATGATACGAATGCTGACAAATTATGATTGTTCTGGCACGCAAATTGCTCCATTTTACAGTCCTGGAAAGAAATGAAAAACAAGACATTAACAATATGACGAGAACAGTTTTCAGCAGTGTGTCGAGAATCATTTTCAGAAGAACACATCATAGAAGATACACAATTAGCTTTACATTTATTGACAAATACAGTTGTTAAAGAAAAGAAAAATGTATGTGAGACAGTGGTAAATATGTAAGACATAAATGAATTTCTTTAATCTTCAGTAAATGGAAAGCTGAATAGGACAGGACTATTTGAGTCGAAGCACCCAAGTACTGCAAAGTACGTGCTTGGCATGGCTTTGTATGAGCTTTGTATCTAGTTCTTTTGTGCTGCGAGTTCAGTCCATGTTTGTTTAGATTTGCGTGGGTGTCTATTGTTTGTTTGTTCGTTTACAATTTTGCGTGTTTTCTATTTTTGTCTAATTGTTTGGTCTTGGTTATGGCTAATTCGTCTCGTGTTATTCACTAATGTTCAATGCTGTTTAGAGTTGCAAGCTAAGCTACTGCAGGTTTGCATCACGAAACTTGTTGACCATTGTTCTGAAATATATTGTGCCAGTTTCACGGTTCAAAAGTTTGGCTTATTCCATATAGGGAATAATCTTGGCTAGAAATGTTTGCTTGCTCTATAAAGTTTGGCTTGTTCCAATCTTTTCTGGCTTGTTTCGTAGTACGTACTACACAGCTCAAATTTTGAGTTAGGGGTTCTTATTTGACCAAAGAGAGCCATTCAAGTTCATTTGTCATGACATGTCAAAGGCCTAATGGGTTTTAACTGTCCATTTCCAGCCAAAGTAAAATCGAAAATTTCCAACTGTCGGTTTTGTCATTCTGAAACACTTCCCTTCGACGCCATTACAATGTTGTCTTTCCTGTCATGCACGAAAGCAACCGCCATTACGCAAGTAAACAAAGCACTGCGCGTGCGCAACAATCACCGAGCATGCGCAAACCTCAATTTATATCCCCACGCAGTCAAATTTGCGCAGCTTTGCAAAACCGACCAATCAAATTGCGAGATAGGACAATAGGTAGGAAACACGGCCTAACCGAGAATATTCGTCGTTTTAAGAGCAATCTGCCAGAGACAAACACGCAAACTGTCCTGTTTTGCACATTTTCGATGAAATGAAATAGTTGTGATATTGCAAAAGAATTCAAGTTGAGAAACACAATTTGAGGTCAAAGATGACGAATGGGACTGCCCATGTGGGTACCTGAAAATGGCGGGAAATTCTGAAGTGTGAAAGCGGCAACACAATATTTGGTGTGATTGATCCCGAGGCGAGCTTCCAGGAAAGTTGATTAAAACCACTGAAGGTAAATAGCTTGAAATGCTAACAAATTTCTATAATTTGAACAAAATAATATCGCAATTTTAGTTGCCGAGATTCCTGTCAACATTATGGTGTTTGCGTAATAAATGCTGACCAGGAGGGAGGAGATTTCTGTACCCGGGAATACCTCCCTTTTTGTGTGCATGCCTATTAGGCCCTCCACATGCACGTCGAAGCTCAGGCACCATGTGCACGCACGAGTCAAGCGAAATTCAGCATCCATCGCACTGCTGATGCAAGAATATAAAACGTAATTTATAGTTTAACAAACTGGGAAGTTTGTTGATATCAAATCAGAGAGAAAACTTTGCAGTTTGAAGTGCTGCGTCACTTGCTGCACAGAGTTCTCAGTATAATATGTGGGCCTAAAACTAGAGGGCACTTCTGATTGGAAGCATAGACTTTTATGGGAATGTGAGGCCATCTAAAGAGTATTTTCCACCAAATATGGAAGTTTGTTGAGCAGGACAAAATATCAAGTAAGAGTGATAAACTGTCTTTTTCAAAATACTGCAAAATAAAAAATTTCCAAGTCATAAAATGTGCTTCCCCCAGATTAAGGGTAATAGAGGGCCTGCATTTACTGACAAGAAGGTCATTGCATCTAAAGAGGCTTCTATGTCAAGTTTTGACACCTTTTATGAAAGGTTCAGAAACAGCATTGCTACAAAACAATCATACAATGCTAGAATATTGTCCAGGTCAAATGGGTCATTTGGTTCTTTGCTTCTAAAATAGAGGCAGCAATCACTTGCTGTAAACATAGGGCTCAAATCTTTAAAAAGGTGGGTGTAAAATTCATTTATATTTTTCTTTGGATTAAATGGATTGAAAGGAACTCAGGGTACTTTCCTGTAAATCTGCCATGGAATTTTTTTTGATATGTTGATTACTTTCAAAATGGCGGCACTTATCATATTTGAGGCTGTGACATCTCAAATTTCAAAATCCTAAACCAGAAGAGCAACAGATTCTGCTTGCCAGCATAATGTAGACCTTCATAAACTATGGTTTTCTTGAAGTTTGTATCACTTTTCCTGTATTAATTTAGGATTTACAATGATTTTGTTTTTTCAAAATTTCCAATGATTTCTTTCAACAAAAATATTAACGCTGCCATTTTGAAAATAATCAAGATATCAAAAGATTTCCATGGCAGATTTACAGCAAAGTACCCTAAGTTCCTTTCAAGCCATTCAAACAAAGAACAATGTAATATAATTTTACACCCAACTTTTTAAAGATTTGAAAGATTTGAGGCCTATGCTGCAAACAAAACAAAACATTTTCTCTGTTGTCATAATCAAGCTGTTTTTCTTCCAAGACAACATAATAAAAAGGGAAGTCCAAAATGAACAGAACATGCCAATGACATGAACATTTTTATGTACAGTACAGTGGTCCAGTGAAACTGTTTTCCTGCCTTAGAATTCTTGATCAAAAACTCTTCCAGTCTTTTTATACCTTCCAGGAATTCTTATCTTCAGCTTTTGAGAGTTCTTAGGAATTCCATGAGAATTCTTTGATTTCATGATATCATTGAGGGTTATTGATAAACCATAAACTTTTAACAAAATTGGTCACAAAGTTTAGTTTCCCTCAGATGTATCTTGGGTTAAAAGGGTTTGCTCTTTGTCAAAATAAGAAAACATGCTGAATTAATCATTGTACCATTTTATAGAGAAAAATACTACTTTGATGACAACATTTATTTCACTTTAATTCCAGAAGTTTTGGCGATTTGGCTAGTAAGCTGTTTTTGGAAAAACGTGACAAAAGACTAGAATCCAACATTTTTTTGCAAGTTGTCTGCTTTAAATGATGACAACTGCGTCATGGGCTTGAATAAAGAACAAAATGGATTTTAAACTAGCAGGGAAATAAATTTGTCAGACAGTTGTTTTCCAATACAGAAGATGGTTACATTTGCAGTCAGCTGTTTTGAAGTAAAAAATTGAGAACATTTTATCAACATTCTTTTCCCTTACACAGGTATTCAAAAACAACTTCAAAATTGACGTTATCAATCTAAGGTCCCTCTTTGCTTATAAAATGATACATAGTAGGACATTGAAATCAGTTGATAACGCATGATTGGCAAGCAATGTATCTTTGACTCACGCAGTAAACTTGCAGAACTTCCTAAGATGATTCCACTTCTATTGAAAAAACTTGCAGCATTTAAAATATTTTTGTTGTGTAAAATCAGCCTCCAAAGTGACAGAAATCTTTCAAAAAAAGGAGGAAAAACCTAACTTAGGGAAATCAAGATGACAATCTTTGAATGATAGATCAAGCAGAATGTTAGTGAATATGACAATCTTTGAATGATAGATCAAGCAGAATGTTAGTGAATATTGAGCACTCCTTTTTCATTTTACAGCTACAAAGCATCCAAGAAATCTTGTTGAGATGGAGATTGAAAATGGATTTATTGCAACAAAAGAAATCAATGATAGTAGACAGCAATGTGAACTTTCCCAAGATAGCCATCAACAAGAACAAGCAGAACCAAAGATCAGTTCTCCAAATAATCACAACTCAGATATTCCTGGGGAGGTAAGATTGAGTTTTTACCAACCATTATTACCTAGTGGTTATTTTGCCCATGTAGCTTTTCAATAGTTTGATTGGCTAGAACACCAACCTTGCAGGTTGGCCCAGGCAGCTGTATACCGCAATACAATGATTGTGTATTTCAATGTTGAAAATGTCTTAAAATAACAATCACAGTATAGGCCTTGTGCATATTAACACGACAAGAATTTTCAAGAATTTATAAGAATTGTCAAGAATTCTACACATAAGCATAAGAATCCCGGAGTGGTATGAATTGACTGTATATAATGTAATGTATTCATATCACTGATCCTTTACAGTAACAAATTTTTGAATACAAATTTATAAGAAATTAAAAAATGTTCTCAAGAATTTGTAAGACTTCTTGGGCAGGAAAACAGTTTAATGTGCACAACGCCTGTACTGTATGTGAAAGGGTGGTACTGACCATACACTGAACTGGTTTGAATCTGTTTTTGGAAATACAAAAGCTCTTTATTGATACAGACCTGGTAAGCCTGGTCTGCAAGGGGCAAATCACTTCTCAACATGGCATACCTGTCCTGATTTAAAATCACATGATTTTTCTGTGGTTTTTATTTTTTTAAATTTTTTTATTTAGTGATTTACAGTGAATTATATGATTGATTTTCATGATTTCAGTGATTTTTTGTGATTTGTTTCTGATTTTGTGATCTTCTGTGATTTTTTTGTGATTTTTCTGTGATTGTTTCATGAATTTCATTTTTTTTGTGATTTTGCAATTTGTGTGATTTTTTAAAGATTTTTGAGGGTTTTTCAATTTCTGTGTGTGATTTTGTGTGTGATTTTTTCATTTTTTGTGATTTTTTGTGATTCTTGTGATTTATTGATTTTTTCATGATTTTTTTGTGATTTTTTCATGATCTTGTGATTTTTGCGATTTTTGTACGTGATTTTTGTACGTGATTTCAATGAAGGTGTATGAAAAAAATCAGTGATTTGCCCCTATTTGGTTTGTACTGTTAAGCTCTGGTTTTGTATGTCCCAATACAGATTTCAAACCAGTCAATGCCAGTGGATTATTATTGAGGTTGGTTCTAATTTGAAGATCTTTACGGAGGCGAATCAAAAAAAGTATCACCTAGTTTGAAATCATCACTCACAGATTATTGCAGGAATAAAAGTGGCTTTTACTCAAATTAAAATTTTTTTCTGTTATTTTTCATTTTTAGTTCTCTGATAAAAATAAACAAACAGTGATGTAGAAGCAAAGATCACAACAAAATTAGTTCAACTTTTAAAATGAACGGTTAAATTGTTTTCAAACAATCTTGAGAAATCATTATTGAAAGGAATTTGCTGCCTTTTTATGAAATATCATTGTGAGCTTGAATAAGTATGCAGTTTTACCCAATTTTCTTTTCACAGAAAATTTGAAGAAAAATTCTTGCATTTTGGATGTGGAAATGATGTAATTTTTATCAGTTATGACTTTTTCCTTTGCCTCATTTTTGAAGGAGGCATTCAGTTAACATTAGAAATTCTTGGTCATTTGGTTGAATAAAAAATTGAGCATCTTTAAAAACAAGGCTAAGGAAAACAGTCATAACTGATGAAAACTTTACTTCATTTTCACATCCAAAATACAAGGATTTTTCTTCAAATTTTTCATGAAAAGAAAATTGGTCAAAGGGTCTGTTTCAACAAGCATGCATAGCAAATGTCATTTTTTTGTTGGCCTTTGTTGTCGCCAAATTAGTGACAACAAAGAGACGACAAGCGAGAAGCATGCTGGTTGAAACAGACCCTTTAGAGCTGCAGACTTATTCAACCTCACAATGATATTCAATAAAAAGGCAGCAATTGCTTTTAATAAAAATTTCCCAAGATGATTTGAAAACAATTTAACTGTTCGTTTTAAAACTTGAACAAATGCCATCTTTTTGTGAAAGTTTTCTTAGTTTTTCAGCCAACGCAAAAATCTTTCTACTGTGATTTTCAAATAGTTGGTACATTTCTTTTATCCATTCAGTATAAACAGTTTTAGAAAATTTTAGATCATCATCATCAAAGTTTTTAGTATCAAAGTTATGGTCGCCTGAATTAAAATTCCTTGTGATGTACTGATATGTCATATTTCATATACTAGGTGAGTAAAAAAAAACAATACTCCCCGTTTGAAAGGCCACTGCTCCCTGGATATCAAGGCAATAATATTGGCAAATATATTATTTAATAGTGGACATGTTCAACTATATTTTAAAATTTACCTGATTGAAATCGGCCACTCTGTTCTGAAATTATGAGGGATTTTCTCGAGAAAGCCCTTTAAAAAAACCCTCAAAACAGACCTAAAATCACGACCATGCTTTAGCACGTGTTTTCCTCTTGGGGTCTTGGGAGGATGAACAAATTTTCCCCATTAGTATAAGGAGATTAGTTACAGGGATTCCATTCTCCCAGGAGGATAACATGTGCTACTACTTGTAAATGTCATTGTTGTTAGGAAGGAAAACCGATAAAATTTTGGTCGTTGTGTTCACTCGTTCTTGCAGGTTTTTGAAAGGGGATTTCTGCACAAAATCTCCCATACATAGCCATGGGAAGGAACGACCAATTAAAGCCGGGTAAATTTCTAAATCTAATTGAACATATTGGCATGAAACAAGACATTTTTCAATATCATTGCATTGATATTCAGGGAGCAGTAATTTTGCAAACGCCGTGAGCTTTTGTACTCACCCGGCATAATATTGCAATTTGCTGTGTGAATTTCAAGAATTACCTTACGTGATGCTATCAATAACGAAGCTATGAAGATATAAAAAATCTATCTCATGGTTTCTAGAATTAAATCACAATGTGTACCAAATTTCTTCAATTACTTACCAACGTTATTTTTATGAGAAAGCTTCGCGATTTGGAATTCCCTTAACTTTAAATTTGACATAATCAAGTTTGTCACTAGTGAACCCATAAAATTAAAAATTTTGTTCAAGCTGTAGAATTTTTTTGGTGAGATTTGTTTAACTAAAAGCTATGTTTAGAGCATATTGCATTAGTAGCAATCTTTTCAAATTTTACGTCGAAACAAAAATATTTGTTGGTAAGAAAAAAATCCGACGTAACCATGCTCATGCCCTTTTGTTGTACTTTATTCGACATAGGTGCACAACAACAATAAAGATAAACAAACTGCCGTTACTGCATCTAGTGCGTTGAGCTATCATGGTATGAATGGAAAAAACGAGGGATCCTTTAGCAAGGAGATCTCAGAAAATGACCAAACGAGGAAGGGATGTTTATCGAGTGAGCTAGGTGAGCTCGAAAATATCAAAAGTAGGCTCAAAATGATTTCAAGTNCTAGTGCGTTGAGCTATCATGGTATGAATGGAAAAAATGAGGGATCCTTTAGCAAGGAGATCTCAGAAAATGACCAAACGAGGAAGAGATGTTTATCGAGTGAGCTAGGTGAGCTCGAAAATATCAAAAGTAGGCTCAAAATGATTTCAAGTGCAGTTGGAAAAAATCTTCTCAAGCAAGCTGAAAGTAAGGACAGAGAGGACATAAAATTGTGTGCTCAAGTGGGTTTGCAAGACAATGAACCAAAAGATGCATCTCCTATCTGGGCCTCTTGTCAAGGTGCAGATTCCACCGGAAGTAATAGTGTTGGAGATGGGGATTCCGTCGATTCTAGGAAGGAAGCTGTTGCGTGTATTATGATGGAAGGACAAGGGCGGGGTGAGAAGTTAGTGCAAAGTGCTCAAAATGAAGATACGCCAATTTGGCTAATAGGGGATTCAGATGAAAATTGTGATGATATGGTCACAGATATAGTAGATAGTGACGAGGAAGCTATGTTGTTGGGGAATGATTTTGTTATTGATGAGGAAAAATCAGAGGAAAGAGAGGAAATTATGGAGGTAAATTTGTTAAGTTTACCAGAAAGAATAGGCCAGTCAGAGAAAAAGGATGAAGAAGGAGAATCCGAAGCGATTGAAACCTGTTTGGAGGGAGAAAAGACACACAGCTACGTCGCAAATAAAACTTCGAGGCAGAGTAGAGAAGTTTCTGAAGATGTTCAGAAGGATGAGAAGAAGGTTGACATAGTTTCGTTGGGAAAATTAGAGAGGGCAGAACAATGCCAGAAAACGGAGAATGAGGGGATATTTGAGGCAGAGAAAGGTGATGTTATTATTGATGAAGAACTATTGGATGGAGAAAGAGAGATTGGTCAGGATTTACCAAGCTTGTCAGTAAAGACAAATCAGTTTGAGAACAAGGATGAATTGTGCTTGGAAAGACAGGAAAAACATGCAGCAAACAAATGTTCTAATCAGAATGGAGAACTTGATCTTAGTGTTAGTGGAAGTGAAAATTTGGGACCGCGATCAAGTTGCAAAGATGTTGAAATAAGTAGTGGTGTGTCAAGTGCCCTTAAAGAGATAGGGCAGTTTGATAGTAACCCTAAAGAGGTGGTATGTAAAGAGAATAAAACTTGCTTGGAAGGAAAAGAGACGCACAGTAACTTTGGAATCACTGGCTCAACGCAGAGTGGAGAACTTGATATTAGTGGTAGTGGAAATAAGGATTATGGAGCTGGATCAAGTTGTAAATATGTTGAAAAGGGAAGTTATGTGGAAGAAGCACCGTGTGAATTCGAGATTACTGATTCTTTTGAGACAGAAGGGGATGGTAAACAAGATCTTAGAGAACCAAATTCATTAGAGACCAAAAGAAATGTCACAGTAGAGATTACAGAGCAAACTACCTCAGCCTTAGCAATGGATGAACAAGTTAAGGAGGATGATTTGGGTAACGATCAAAGACCAAGTACTGAAAAAATTAGCATTGCTTGTGTAAGCAGGATAGTTGAAAAGGAAGCAGGAATATCGTCCATACGAGAAGAAGAGAACGCACCTGATGAAAACCTGAAAGATGTTGAACTGACTTTACATGATGTAGAGGAGAAGACAAGTGAAGAAGAGATCGAACATGATATTGTCTGCAGCCGAGATCGAATCGAGGAAAATCCGGAGGAAGAAAAGTCCGGTGAAGTTAAAATAGGTGAATATGCCACTCCTATTGATCACTCAGAGAGGAAATCAAGTTTTTCAGAAGCTGCGAAAGATTCGGGGCAAGAAAAAGAGAGAAACGATGTGGATAACGCAGGAAAAGAGTTAGAGAATGAAAGTAGTTTTATGGTTATTTGTGACGATGAGAAAATTCGTAATGAAGAAAGTACCAAATTGAAAGATACAGACGCTAACGATGATTCGGCCACTGGGAATTTAAAACAACGCAATGTAGAGGTTGACGAAGAACAGTTACTTTCAGGAGATAACAAAACAGAATCCGCAAACGATGAACAAAATATCCTTCACGATAATGGTGCCGTGACAGAAGATGAAGTTGAACAACTTGCAAGAAATAAGACGGAAGAGCAAGGAAAGATTGAAGGATTGGCGGAAGCGGAGTGTGTCAAGGAGAACAAAGACGGGCAAGAAAATGAAAGCGAAATTATTCTTGAATTTTTTGAAGAGGAACAAGACAACGTTGATGCTGCAGATGACCAAAAAGAGACAACAGAAACTGCTAAGGATTCGACGAATGTTGGCGTCATTGACGACAAAACCTTGGAGGAAGAGGAAAAAAAACGTATCAATACTAATGCTGAAGGTAGCTCCGCCATCGATCTTTTGAAGCAACATGCAACAGGAAACAGCAAAAGAGAGAAAAATACAGACCAAGGAACTAATGAGCAGGGGATGGACGATTTAGGCCCTGTGAACCGAGCACCAGAGTGTGGAACCATTAAGCCATTTGACGAAACTGTAATCACTGAAATCACTAAAGAGATCACTGAAATCATTACAGAAATGGAGGTTGATGATGATGATGCAAGTAGTAAGCACGAACAAGGTGATATGATCCCTACCGAATCTGATACAGGAATGGACGGAAATGCAGAAAAATCTACGGAAAATCTTATTACACATCAGAAAAAGAACGAATGTGATGAGATTAGTGTAGTCAGAGGTGATACCCAAATCGTAAGAGCAGAAAAAGATGAAACGATTGAAACGAAGAAAGATAAGTGTGTCACATTACTAGAGACAAATGAAACAGTATTTTCAAATGAATTAACAAAAGATAGAGCCAGTGAAGTTGAGGAAGGAGCGATCATTGATGATGCAGTTGCTGAGATGGAGACAAGTAGTTATATTGTAGGGTGTAAAGCAGATGTTACGCAAGGAGTAGTTGGGGATACGCAGGAGAATGTTCATGAGGAAAGTTCTGCCCAGGAGGTAACAAAATTTGGGAACGACCAAGCTGACAGTGGCAAAATTAAGGAGGTACATGATAGCAGTGAAAAGACAAACGCTACCCAAGGAACTATTGAAGACACTGAAGACAGTATGCTCCAAGAAAGTTCTGTCGAGGAAGCCAGAGAGAAAAACAGGCCAGAAAGAGATATTAGATCTGAGGGACATGCTTTGAAACAGGGGGCCGCGAGCAGTGTTAAAGATCAAGAGGAAAGCAGCAACGTTGTTACCGAAGAGGAAGCCAAAGAGATAAGCAGACTAAAAAGGGTTAAATTGAATATCTCTAATGCTATAAAAGCATTGAGCTCTCGAATAAAATCTGAACCTATTGACAGTAATGAAGCAGCAGGGACAAGTGTAAGGAAGGCGAGCATTTCTGTCAGTCATCATAAACAACCGGGGGTTAAGTCGTATATAGATTTACTGCCTGAGAAAGTTGTAATCAAACAAGAGCCAATTGATGATTATGAATACCCAACACAAACAAATGATGTCATAGCTACAGATACACCAATGGACGAAAGTATAGTTAAACAAGACGATTGTTCTACTTCGAGTGAGAATGTCTTTGACATGATTCGATCAGAAAATGAAATCGTCAAAGAGCAAGAGGCGATGGAAATTGCTTCGTCGTTGTTCTTTGACCCCCCGGATTCTGATAGCGATGAAAGTGAGAGAGGTGAGCCAATTGTTGATGTTGCCCGTTACAGGGAGGAGTCTAGTAGCAGCGGAGGAGGTGGAAACGGGGGAGATGATGCCACAAATGGAAGCAGCACGTTGTCTGCGACAAGTGATGCTGAGTTGGACGAGAGTGATAATAACGAGCCTCCTTCAAAACGTGCCAAACAAGATGCGAGAGGTGTCACCCTAATGGATGCTAAGGCTGATCGTATAGGGAGTCAAGCACAAGATGGCAGTAGTGGAGACACGTCAGAGACTGATTCAGAGACTAGTAACAATGGGCCTAACACAAACACTAAGAATTTAACAGCAGCTCAACGACTGATAGAGAAGTTTCGTTTGCAGATCCAGGAAAAACTTGGAAAACGTACAGCACAGCCGAAGAAGACACCGCGAGAGAAATTAATGCCCGCTGAAAGAATGAGGAAAGAAGGAGAAAAAGAAACAGAGCTTGTCAGAAAGAAATATGATAAGGGCAAAAAGACAAAAAATGTGCCTAAAAGGAAAGCAGAAACAACATCAGGAAAGACACAGGATAAAACCAAGAGAGCGAAGATAGATCAAGCTATACATCAGAATGAACTAGAGATTGTAAAAGCATTGCAAGGAAAAGCAGCAACTTTGAAGATTCCAGCCACTCTTTTGCAGGACAGAATCAAGAAAGCGGCAAAGTCTAATTTGAATGAAAAGACAGGTAAAAATCTTAAAACGAACCAACCTAGTAAACTTAATGTAGCAACGGACGCAAGGAAAAAGACAGTGATGAATCCTTCGGTTAAAGAGAGACCTAAACAACTGCGCGAGACAATGTTTAGTGATGCTGCAACAATTAGTAGAGGCACAGAAAGCTTGATAGATCAAGATGAAGACAAAACATCTAAGCGACCACCCGGATCAAGCACTGCTACAAAACAGTCAACAACTATGAAAGTCTCTGTCAAAATTATGTGCGAGAAGGGGGCAGCATATGTGAAAACTACACCAAGAGGGCCTGTAAATGTTGTGGAAAAAGCGGTTCAGATTATTACAATTCGGAGAAGAGTTCCTAGTGATTCAGACCAACATAAGAACACCCGGAATTTACCAGCTGCTCAAAGTGGCCCGAGTCAAGACAAAGGACCGGATGATTCCAACCCATTGAGCATTCGAGAAAAAAATATTCAGCGACTGAAACAGTTGATAAAGAAACAGGAGCAGGCGATCCAGAAAATTAAAATCGGGAAAGAGAAACAAATAGATTTGGAGGCAGATGATGTCGAGAGGACTGAAATCACGGGGGAAGAACTAGGTTCAAATCAAGATCGAGATGTTATCGTTATAGATGAGGAGGAGACAATCAGTAAAACCAATTCCGTTAAACATCCAGAGGAAAATATTAAGTGTAAAACTGATGCCGGTAAACATGAGATAACAAAGAAAACAATAACTGGCTCCACACTTATGACCGTTCAAGGATATAATCACGTGACTGCAAGGGATACTATCCCAGGTAGCATGAAACTGACTATTTCAGGGGGTAAGGTTACCTCAATGCAGCCTCCTGTCATTACCAAAGGTAAAGTTACCTCAGTTCAGCCTCCTACGGTTACCAGAGTCACCCCCGTCAAAAGCCTCCCTGCTACAACCACCCCTGCTACAACCATATCAAGCGCAGGAGGGACAGATGGACTTCCTAAAATAACAGGAATATGCTCCTTAGCCGGGATAAAACAATTACCGAAAACTATGTTTACGACCGAGGAGTTGGACAAAGCTATACATTTTTTAGCCAATGGAAATGAAGCAAGATTACCCGGCAGGATTGTTCCTTTAGGCCCTGATGAGAGGCAAGACATATTGAAAACATTACAACAAGCGAGAACAATTATGTTTAAAAATATCCAAAATGCAGCTAGAGCCGATGAAAGTGCAGCTACCGGGGATGTCTCTACTGGCACCGTTACTGCAACAATATCTTTAGCTACAACAGGAAAGAGGATAACAACTATCACCTCAATAGGCAACAGTATTGTTCTAACTCCAACCACAACTTCGACGACAGGAGAGCGAATGATCACGTTAGTCCCTGCACAACAAAAGAAGCTACCGAACACAGTGCTTTCCGCTACACCAGCACAAAGAAACATTCCTCGTGTTAAGTACACAAGTTTAGGACTTCCATATGCCCTTAACGAAAACGAACATGCAGACGGAACAGAAAATGTAACAGATTCAAATATTAGTCAGGTAAAGCAGTTATTTTCTCCAAAAAGCAATGAGGTTGTACAGCGTCTGCCACCTTCTGTAAATATACAGTATCCTTCTTCAAATCAAGGTGTTGCGTTAGGCCCTACGGCGATGGAAGCGCACTTAAAAAGACAAAGTGAGCTCCACTTGTTGGATAATTTGGTCTCAAAGCAAGGACAAAGGGTAATCAGCACACCAGGCTTTACTGTAGGCCCGAGACCGAGACTGACGACACTTACGAGACCTGGTGCCGTTATAGCAAATGCTGCACGAACGATTCCTGGGGGAATGCATAGGGGGTCATCGCAGAACGGTGTTATTCGTAGAGAACAGCCTTCGATAAACACATCTGGACTTCCAGCTCCTGGTGATAACGCTGAACAAGCTGAACCCATTGTAGCAGAGCATGCGAACTTAAATGCAATGCCAGTTGGTAGTAATATACCACAAGTCCAAATGCTGCAACCTCCTGGTGAAAACCCACAAGTCCAAATAAGGCAACCAGTTGCATCTAACAGCACACCTCAGAACATCCAGCCACAAGTTTACCAACGAGTTGTGCTGATTCAAGATAGAGGAAGTTATGCATTAGTTCCAATCCCAGCAGACGCTAACGTCCCAGGATCATTTCATGTACCAGTCGATCAGAGGCAGCTAATGAATAACCAAATTCAAATGCAAGGTATGAATCAAATGTCTCGTGGACCCCCGCCCCCGTACGGTGGACAGTATCAAGGACAGCCTAATATGCTCCCCCCTCAGGGGGTGCGTCCTGTGGCAGTACCGGGTGAAAGAGCAGAAGCTACCCTGCCTGGAAATTCGCCTGTTCTACCGAGTACTTTTGCACAGTCTAATTCACCACAGATGCCACGCCTGGCTCCGATTGGTCCCCTCGCTGCTGCGGGTAATATGGTCAATGAATTAAAGCAAGCAGCATCTGGAAATGAGGCGGAATCAAACTACTCAGATGAAACAGGGAACCCAGCTTGTAAGACCGTACCTGAAGACACTGCAGAGGTACTACCGGAGAGTGCAGATACCGGTAAAAAGGATACAATCATCGAAGTACAAGGAAGAAAGACCAATAAACTTGTTATAAAAATGTTAGATATTAATCAGAAGAGACCTTTGTTCAACATCTTACCAAAACCAAGTGATGGAACCTTACCGGGTTTGACACCCGTATCAGGACATGCTCAGCTGCTTGCCAGGTTAGCAAACCGGACACAAGTTCAGGGCAGTAGTTTCAGCGACACTAAAGCGTTCCTTCAGAGTGCATTACCGAGATCTGTTCAAGTCAGTAATATAAACCTGGCGAAAGCTGTATTAAAAGAAGCACCGTTGAAAATTAATCCTCAAGAGACTTTTGATACATCACCTTATTGGTTAAAGCATGCTGCTAAACATCGAATCGCTGATCAGCATCGTTGTCAGATAACCTCCTCTAACAACAGCACTTCCGGAAACAGCAATTCCGAGAATCATCTTCCTGAGAAAGGCATATCTCCTTCTGAAGAAATTACTTCCGGGAAGAGCAATTCCGAGAATGTTATTTCTGAGAAAGGTACGTCTTCTTCCGCAGACACTACTTCCAGGCCGAGCAATGCTGAGAATGCCGTTTCCGAGAAAGGTACTTCTTCTTCCGAAGATATTACTTCTGGGAAGAACAATTCCGGGGACGATGTTTCTGAGAAAGGTAGATCTTCTTCGGAAGAAATTACTTCCGGGAAGAGCAACTCTGAGGATAACGTTTCCAAAGAAGACCTCCCTGCTTCCAAAGAAAATACGCCAGGGGAGAGCAATTCTGGAAAAAATACTTCAGAGAAAGGCACTTCGGAAAAAAACAGTTGTGAGACGGAATGTTCAGAAAAAAATTCCAAGAAAAGCTGTTCTGAGAAAGGGAGTTTAGAGAATATTGACGCTGATAAAACTGAACCTGCGAAGCTGGATGCAAAACCTAGCCTAGCGGAACAGATTTTTCTGCAAATAAAGAAGCGTTCACCAAGTTTGCAATCAAAATTCGCGATGCGATTTGGCACTTATGAAAACCAGTTTAGTCTGGTGAATACGAAACGGCCCCTATGGAAGTTCCTTCCTGCAGCAGAAAACGAGCAGTTTATTTTGAATTTCGGGCTGGAAGAAGTCGTTGATCGTTTATTAGTTATGCCAGATATGAAAATTGATAAAGAGGCTGATAAAAAGGTAATCGAGGTTAAACTCGATGGGAAGGAATTTTTGTTAAATGGCAGGAACGTTGGGAGTGAAAATAACCCCGTTCATTTATGGAACAACAGACTTTATGTGGATGCATTTAAATTTTCAAACACATTACAAACTGAAATGAACTGTCAGAAACGAAAATATAGCATCGCTGACAATGATTCGACGGACGATAGTGATTCGGAAGTAAAAGGGGATACGATCCATGGGGATAACAAAAATCGAAAGAGGGCAAGAATTATAAATACGATCAAAGGGGGTGACAAAATTCGGAAGAGGGCAGGAACGATTTTTGTTGAAGGGAGGAAATTTACGAAGAGAAGAGTTTTATCACAAACCAGTAAAGATCCGAAAGAAGATACGGAGAGTGAAAATGAAGTTGAAGCAGATCGTAGGAAAATGTGGCAGCGTAAAAAAGATTCGACATGGAATCCGGATAATCACCAACCGGAATCGGAAACAAGTGTGGAATGGGATTCAGATAAAACGAACCGTGAGGTATCGGAAAGCGATGAGACTTCGGACAGTGATGATGAACGGACTTCAAAGCAGCACAAATTGAAGACGCTGACAGCCCAGGAGATGCCGAAGGTATTTGTAAAATTAGAAGATGTACTTTTGAGTAAAACATCGAAACTCAATTCGTGATAAATGTTATTTTATGCCGCATTCACATTGACACAGTTAAACAAAACAAGCTGTATTTAAACCAGGTTAAATTTCAACCAATACAATACAGACGAAGGTGTTGTGGCGCAGTGGTGTAATCCTCTGACTTTGCAGCCAGAACAGTCAGGCGGACAGGGTTCGATCCCAGGTAGAGCCCCACCATTTGAGCGTCATGACAAGGGGTCGCGGACTCGATTAGGTCTTCCCTACTTCTGCGATCCCAGTGTTGGTGCTAAAAAACACAACTTCACCTTCACCAATACATTGTGCGGTTTCAAAAATTCGACAGATTTCTGTAAAATGTATAAAAATATCGTTTCGATCCAGACTCTCTTGTAGAATAGCTAATTAACTTGCCAGTGTGAATGGGGTATTATTTTAACGAGTTACAAATGTACGTGATGCCACGGGCATCGTTATTGGCATTACTCTTACTTATGTGTACGGACGCTTCGTTTAGCACCTTAATCTATGCATCAGTATATGCAGTGCAAGCCTTGTGCACATAAACATCACAAGAATTCGTAAGATTTCTAAAAAATTAATTTTCACGAATCTGCCATAGTCTGATTAAAGCACTTTAAAAGTATAGCAGATGAGCATAGCCTCCAAATCTTTAAAAAAACATTGCACGGATGGTTAATGCATCTTTCGTTGTATTTTATGGCTTGAAAGGAACTTCAGGTACGTTTCTATAATCCTACATGCAGCACTTCTAATATCTTGATTATTTTCAGAATTACAGCGGTTTTCTTTCTATTGAAAGAACTCTTGAAAAGTTTTTGAAAAAAATTAAAATAATAGTAGATCCTAAATAAAAATACGAAAAACGGTACAATCGTCAAGAAAATTATAGTTTATGAAGGTCTATAATACAGCTGCAAGCAGAAATCTGTAGCTTTTCTAGTTTACGATTTAGCAATTTGATGACGTCACATTCTCAAAACTGGCCCAAGCGAAGAAGACGCTGTAATTCTGAAAATAATCAAGATATCAGAACTGCTGCAAGTAGGATTATAGAAACGTACCTGAAGTTCCTTTCAAGCCATTAAATCAAACAGAAGATGCATTAACCATCCGTGCAATGTTTTTTTAAAGATGCCAAAGATGTGGAGGCTATGCTTAGCAGATGGTAAGAATTTTTAGACAACGATTCTTAAGAATTTAAACATTTCCTGCAGAATTCTTAGGCAAGAAAATAGTCAATGTGCATAAGTCCTGCATTGTACACTGGCTAAGTGAAGCTACTGGATATTCTTGAGCAAATGTTATCAAGGAGGAACTGTTTCAAAATTCTCAAACTTCTGTTACTAAATCCTCACATAGTCATTCTTGGTTGTTAAAGACCGACCATTGACGCGCATGCTTTGCGGTCGTTTGTTTTTGTTTTTCAATACTTTCTGACAGTCAGAAACTACGGAGCTGTGGAAAGCAAAATCACTGACTCCGTGAAAAGCATGCTGGTCAATGGTCGGTCTTTAAATTGGCAGTGACTGTGGTTTCGGCCAAATTTGTTTCATCGCTATATAATAAGACCTTTGTCACAATTCAATCCAATTCGAGGCGAACGATGCAAATTCCAGCACAGCAAGAAAGCTACAACCATGCCTATTTTGATGCAAATACCCCTACAAAACTATTCCATGCGTTGCTGAGAGCAATTCACTCTTTTGGGATTTAGCTCCACATCATATCGAGGTGAAAGATCTATTTAAAAAAACTGACGTCATTTTGAAAAGGGTCTACTGCCAGCGATCAATTATTGAGACTATCCATGTTTAAGACAACCAAATTCCTACAATTTCCCTGACAAACATGGGGCAAACATGCTAAATGTTCAGTGCGTTTGCTGCAATAACCAACAGAACGCAAAATTGAGAATATTTTGCACAAACTCAAACTAGAAGTTACTAAAGTCTGTCACAAATTAGATGTCACGTGAGATTAGCGATAACGCAAAATTACTCATGCAAAACACTGCAATTATTGTTATTCGCGGGAATTTTCACTTGTCATCTAATTTGAAACGGACTATAACTGGTTTGAGGCCTTATCGATGCTTTTAATAAGTACCAAGTAGTATCATTGCTTACGTCATTTGTAGGATAATGTTGAGTTTGATTATTTAACTTGAAATTCGCTTAAAATTTTTGGATAACTTTCAAACTAATCATAACTGTATAAATGCAGAATTTATGAAAAAGTTAATTTCGTTATTTAACACAAAGGAACCTTGGTAACTCGAAAAAGTGTTCACGTGTCATCCTTGTAACATTTTAAGAGCAATGTTTTGTCGTGTTTAAGTAGGAGACTCTGCCTGGTAAGGTGTTGTGACGTTATGTCAAGGGCCAACCCTTTATCCCCTTATAACAAGGAAACTATCGGTGCCCCATGCACAGGCTCTAATTGTGTGCTCTCTACCGAGGAACTAAAACTCTAGCCTGGGTTTCACAGACTAAGTATAATTAAATGTACTTGACTAACATGTTGTTGGCCGAGTTTTTAGTGGGCCGACTTGACTTGATGCCCATTGTTGCATTTGAGCACCAACTACCCTCTATCACAGTGTCTACTAACAACCCCAGCCCAATCAAGGACGTAGAAAGCAGTTCTTACTTGGAGGGGCACATTTCTCAGAAGGGCATTTTTTAGGAGAGCACTGTTAAACCTTTAAAAGGCAGAGAAAGGGTACCTTGAGGTTAAATGAGGCATTGTCGAAAAATTCGGAGGTGCACAGTACCCCCTATGCCCCCAAAGCTACTAAGTCTATGCTCATTTCATAGCGAAATGGAAACAAACTGATGTTATGCATTTCCCTGAATTTCGCGTCATCAAGTTTCAATTCTGCTAACATTAATTAACGTTAAAATAATTGCTGTTACGCTTTTACACACGTTAAAATATCATTGCTGTTAAGCTTTTGAAGATTTGTTTATTGTTTTGTTTTTGATAGAAATGAAACTTTTTTACTTTATTTTCAAATGTGTCTTTATTAAAACTGCATCTGCATCCAATACATTGGCAAGAAGCCTGCGCAACTCATGCAATGTGAAAAACAATGGGACCTGATAGTAAGTAAGTAAGCGTTGTTTATTGTTGCTAGTGTGTTCTAACAGTTAGTGCTTAAAGGTGGGTGATTAAGGCTTTTTAAATTTTCACAAGATTGAAGATTTTGAAGACCCATTGCACACCAAACAGACTTGTTAATAAACAACCCTTTGTTTGAAGATTGGCATGTGGCATCCAGTCATGCGTGCAGTCTGTTCTTATAAGAAATTGATAGAGCCGCTACAATTTCTGCAACAGAAATTCTGCGAAGTAAACACACACACTGTTTCGTTGGTGTGCAGTTGGTCTTTAAAGCGCTGCATGACTAATGCCAAGAAGGTACCACTCAGATAAAAACAAATTGATGTTGATACAGGTTAAAATCTATTGTCCAATACAGCATTACACAATATCACACAAAACAGTTATTCTATTTAGTTAAACTACTCAAAGAAATTCACAATTTTTGGATTTATTGTCTACCCAAAGACCCCTTGAGGGGGGGGGGGGCTCACTGCTGCAGTGGAGCAATGGGACTTGTAACCACTAAGCCCCCTACCACATCAAGCGTGCAATTGTGTGTGGCAAAATCATTTGATAAAGGCGAATATGTTGTAAAATGAAAAAGTGCAGATGATGAGGCAATTTTCCTTTATTACTGCACTTCTAGTCCACTTCTCGTGGTTTCAAACATCAGACACATCATTTGGATACCTACATTCATCAAGCATAATTAAATAATAAGCTAAGAATTAATACCTTGCAGGCTGTTGAACTACACACATCTTTTTCTGGAAACTTGTAACAGCTAGCTTTTCTTTGCAATTTCTTCATACTTTTTTACAGATATCACTGGGCCTGATTCTTTCTTGCTCAGATCAATTGGCTCTTCAGGAATCTCCTTTGGAAAAAGGAGGAATTTTATCATTAGATGAAGTCACAAAAAGGAAAACAAACAAACAATTTATTTTCAAAATACTTACTTGTATATATACTGTATAAAGTATCAAAGATATACAAAACTTATTTCAGGTCGGTTATCTTATTTATAATAAAAACCATTGATGGTTCCTCTAGGCAAACGTCAATAAAAAAGGGTTGTTTTGTCATGGGCAATATTTTCTCAATTGCAACAGGTGTAGTTTTCCTCATAGTGCTGAGGTAAGTGTGGTAATATCTTTGTTTTAAATATTTCAATATCGTAATTAGTATTTTTCTAGATCCAATTAGTGTGCGTGTGTAATAAGTTTAGTATGTTAGTTACTCAAGTAGTGGGAGCAAATTACTTCAGAATTTTTGGAAGGGTCTTCTGAGTACATTATGTGATATTTGTTATTGTCCATGATATTTATGAGTCAATAAACCCTTTTCATAAACACTGTGTAAACCTACTTGAGGAAATGAGAGTTTTTAAATCGATTTCAAACTTACGAGATTTGGTTTGTAGATGTAATGAACAGTTGAAGATCCTGCCATCATTGTTGCTATGCTCGTTGCTATGAATGTGAAATATTTTGTCCATGAAGTACCAGCAGGCATTTTGAAATTGATTTGAAAAAATATGTGTTATGATTCTTCTTCTGATGTCTTCAATCTTCGCTCTGATTCCAGCCTGATCGCTGTGTCATCTGGAAAAGCGAGAAGTATTTATAACAAGCATTATTTTTTAGTATTAGCAATTGAGTCTGTAAAGCAAGGTCGTTTGTGAGTCAAGAATGTAAAGTATCTGTGTGACAGTTGCACCTAAGATTAAGAGCCAAAAAAGTTCTTTGGCACAACAACAAATAAGAAACTTGACAATTTTTTCGCACCTAAAGCTGTAAGAAGCTGTAATCTATTCTTTTCATTCAAATTTGCACATCAGCACTCAGCACAAACAGGATGTTTGGTTGGTGCATTCACGATCTTGTTATGGAAAAAGTGTTATGACTTTGGTAGGGTTGCCCAGTTGGGCCTAAATTATTCCTTAATTGCAAAGCACTTCCCTTGATATTGAACAAATAAAAGCTCTCATTGTTTCAATCTAAACTGGACATATCATTCAATCTGTTCAGTTCACTGTTTCGTTAGGCCCGCTTTCAAAATAAAATAGTTGTCTTGCTTTTTGACGTGATCCATGCATGACTTTTTGCTGAGTCGATTGAATTGCATAACAACTGACAAATTTGTGTGCCTGTACTTACAAAATGTTTCTTTTCCAATGCGAACTTTGATCATAAAGAATTCAATGCCAGCTCCAAGTAAAAAGAAAGCAGACATAAATCTGTAAGGTCCAAGTTTCGTCTTCAAATTATGGCCTAACATCACAGCTCTTTTGGGCCTAACATCTTCTTCCCGCCTTCACTTCAAATGATCCAGCCTCGTTCTTGACGATTATGATGATTATGTCCATCTCTCCTTCGCAGCGTTGAGGTACGTTCCTTGGTCTGCTGACCGCATTCTTTTGGTCCCTTGAGGATTCGATTCGTTCCTTGGGAATTTTGGGTTTTTAGCTCCTATAATTTCACAAACAAATGTATCGATAAGTTCATAATGGCACTCCCATCCTTATGAGCTTTTCTCAGCTGATACGAAAATTTTTACGAGCATGCGAAAAAGTTTTGGTTCACAATTTTCATTGGCTGACAAGTTAGATACACCATCATTAATTTGTCCAATCACATTGAGTAGAAACCACAAAATACGCAAGTTTCGGCCCATGCTACCCTTTTCTCACAATTCAATAATATTTTCCACGACAGTGATTTTGATTTTCAAAATATTTTTACGAAATTTGTTACATTGTCTACTGTAGTGGACAATCGTACGTGGGAATTATTCTTGTACTTCGTAGATGCTCTTAGTTTATCTTATTCGTATGTTGAGATCCCGGGGGGGTCACTTCCATATATACTGGTACGGGGTGTGCCATTTTTTGGGGTGCCTTTTTTCAGGCAGAAAATAAATTTTAGGGTGTCATTTTTGGTAAGATCATAAGAAACCATAAATTTTGGGGTATCATTTTTGGTGTGATCATAAATTTTAGGGTATTATGTTCAAAAATAATTCTTTGGGGTAAAATTTTGGGATTTTTGACCCATAATATTAAATTTTAGGGTATGCATTTTGCATATCCTGTAAATTTTGGGGTATGGTTTTTGGAAAATCTATAAATTTTAGGGTGTGATTTCACATGTCAAAATGGCACACCCCCGTCATCTCCCTATTGAAGTTACCCCCCCCGGGGTTGAGATAAATCGTCCGCTACTGAACAAACAGAAAAAATGTAAAACGAAAACGAGGCCACGTTTGAAACCGGTCAGTTTCCGGTCAGCCTCGTTTTGCATTTTTTCTGTTTGTTCCGCTATCCGCTACTGGCTAGCACAGGTGACATTTGTCTTGCAACAAGCACATACAGGTGACATTCGTCTTGCAAAACATAATCAACGAATTTTTTCAAAATAATTAATATATCAAATTAAAGCTGAAATTCTCCCGTTTCTTATGGTGTAATTTTATTCTGAGTTTGTTTGGTTTTGGAAGGGTGGTTGATCCACGAGGAAGGAGCACAGGTAACATTTAACTGTGGCATTCGCTTTTTTTCAAATTATTCCCCCTTCCTCGTGGATCAACCAGCCTTCCAAAACCAAACAAACTCAGAATAATATTACACCATAAGAAACGGGAGAATTTCAGCTTTAATTTGATATATTAATTATTTTGAAAAAATTCGTTGATTATGTTTTGCAAGACGAATGTCACCTGTATGTGCTTGTTGCAAGACAAATGTCACCTGTGCTAGCCAGTAGCGGATAGCGGAACAAACAGAAAAAATGCAAAACGAGGCTGACCGGAAACTGACCGGTTTCAAACGTGGCCTCGTTTTCGTTTTACATTTTTTCTGTTTGTTCAGTAGCGGACGATTTATCTCAACCCCGGGGGGGGTAACTTCAATAGGGAGATGACGGGGGTGTGCCATTTTGACATGTGAAATCACACCCTAAAATTTATAGATTTTCCAAAAACCATACCCCAAAATTTACAGGATATGCAAAATGCATACCCTAAAATTTAATATTATGGGTCAAAAATCCCAAAATTTTACCCCAAAGAATTATTTTTGAACATAATACCCTAAAATTTATGATCACACCAAAAATGATACCCCAAAATTTATGGTTTCTTATGATCTTACCAAAAATGACACCCTAAAATTTATTTTCTGCCTGAAAAAAGGCACCCCAAAAAATGGCACACCCCGTACCAGTATATATGGAAGTGACCCCCCCGGGATCTCAACATACGAATAAGATAAACTAAGAGCATCTACGAAGTACAAGAATAATTCCCACGTACGATTGTCCACTACAGTAGACAATGTAACAAATTTCGTAAAAATATTTTGAAAATCAAAATCACTGTCGTGGAAAATATTATTGAATTGTGAGAAAAGGGTAGCATGGGCCGAAACTTGCGTATTTTGTGGTTTCTACTCAATGTGATTGGACAAATTAATGATGGTGTATCTAACTTGTCAGCCAATGAAAATTGTGAACCAAAACTTTTTCGCATGCTCGTAAAAATTTTCGTATCAGCTGAGAAAAGCTCATAAGGATGGGAGTGCCATTATGAACTTATCGATACATTTG